>CP141143.1:7444417-7860898 GCA_035235625.1 Saururus chinensis
AACAGGTTTTGATTTTATCGTTTTGACTCCGATTTATGGAAAGAAAAAAAAAATTTCTATTAGTTTTGAGAAAAAGGGATAAAAAATCTCGGGCGTTACAATACCACTGTCTACAAGAATTTAACATGTTACTAAGTTACCAATAGTTATACGTGAGATATTCCTATTATACAACTGTCTACAAGAATTTAACATGTTAATAAGTTACCAATAGTTATAAGTGAGTGTAGCCCTAAACCCAACCCATCCGAATTGGTTGCTGGTTCAATTTCAATAATTCTCCTCAAAATCACGCCGAGAAATCCCTATCCAAATTGCCCTATTGAGAAACCCTACATCAGAAACAATCTATCATGTTAACTCGCAGTATTGTTATTTGGCTTACACTGGCCCAGGTCAGATACCTTCCTCCTGCAGCAAAGGGCCTTGCATGTTACTCCATCAATTAAGGCCACCGTCCACATCACAGTGAGCTACACTCATCTTTTTTAATCGTCGACCCGAGGAGATAATTATAAACTAATAGGTTTTTTTACACTTATAGCCACATATCAAAAATCCAGATCCCCTAAAATATGACAACGAAATAATTAAACAACCATTGGCGACAAATTATCTGCCAGTGTTTTATCTGTTAAAAGAGATACGACTATTATAATTGGGAGAGACAGTCTTGATCTCTCTGGCAGAAACAATAATAATGAATAGAAGTCAATTCTATGACAACTATAAGCCTACCCCATCATTGGCCCAACCTGATTTCCCTGCTCCAAATCCAATTACTAACGCCTGAATTCCAAAGATGATCATGACTGGGTCATTTGCTCAACATTTGTCAATCAAGCGTGTTCCCCCCGTGTCAAAGGCTCCTGATTAGCATTTTTTTTAAATTCCATAATTCTGACTAGCATTTGCCACCCTTATTGCTTCTGTCCAACGTCAAGACCTCCCCCAACAAACAAAGAGTTATTTGGCACAGGAGTTACGAGATTAAGTAAAATGGATCAAGCAACATCCGATAGTAGCAACAGATGGGGTAGATTTAGATCCTGGATAAGTTAAACCCATATTTATCTTCCAAGTAAACATATTAGCACCCGGCAAAAGCACAATTCTGGCCCGGCTTAGACCGGGCATCGCGGTGCGCCAAAGACTGCAAATGCCCCCAGCGAAAAAGCACCGTGCTCGGTGAAGCCATCCTACAGGAAAGCGGACTTGGTAGTCAGCCGTAGGGTGGTGGAGACTGGAGGAGGAGGTGGAAACAATGGAAGCAATGCAGTAAAAACTGAGTCATGAGTTAGTACCGGTCCTGCTCCGCCGCTGTACGCTGATTTTCCTGTCTGTCATTCTTCTCCGTGTTTTTCCCTTCCTTTTCCACCTCCACTCCAAAACTTCTTTTCTGCCATTCTGCCCGCCCGGCCAGCCTGCTTTTCCTTTTTCCGTCTCTCTGCGTTGCAGTCTCCCTTCCATCCGTCTGCAACCGCGGCAGATTTTTTTAAATTTTTTTTTTTTTTACTTAGTCAATTTCTCCACGGGAAGGTTTCGAAAGGACGGGATCCATTTCTCTTCCAATTCAATCTTATCTCTTCCCGTTCTCTTATCGATTTCGTTCCTCGTCCGCGGGCTTTGCCTTTTACTTTTCTTCATCTCCAGTGGGGAGATCTAGTTGTACGAATTGCTGTTCTCACCTTTTCTGAAGAACTTCAAGCGATGTCGTCTCTCCTCTTCAGAGAGAAGAGCAGCCGGTGGGAGTCCAAGCGGGAGATGAGCAGCGCCAGAGTTCCCAGTTCCGGTCTCACTTCCCCATTCGGCGAATTGGGCTGCAGTTTGTCTGAATCCGAGCTGCGGGAGACTGCGTACGAGATATTCGTTGGCGCCTGCCGTTCTTCCGGCGGAAAGCCCCTGTCTTACATCTCCCAGTCCGAAAGAACGAGCGCCGAGAAGACCGAGAGGTCACTGTCGGCGTCGCCCTCCTCGCTGTCGAGCTCACCGTCTCTGCAGAAGTCGCTGACTTCGGCGGCGGCGAGCAAGATGAAGAAGGCGCTCGGGTTAAAGTCGTTGTCGAGGAAGAGCCCCGCCAAGGAAAGTAGCCCGTCATCCAGGTTGAAGAAGCCGGCCACGATTGGGGAGCTCATGAGGGTTCAGATGCGCGTTTCTGAGCAGACCGATTCGCGAATTCGCCGTGCTCTTCTGAGGATCGCTGCCGGTCAGGTAAGCTGCCTGATTCCCTCTCTTCGAGTGTAGATCACAATTTCCATTTGCATTGTCTTGACTAGCAGATAAGATTAGTGCTTTCTCAAGCGTGCTTATTTTCTGGTTATTACCAAGCATTGGGTCATGACTTTTGATGCAGCTTTTTAGTTTCCCAGAATCTTTGCTTTTATTTTTTGTAGTAGGAATCATGATGCAGTTGTCGTGCTCTAAAAGCTGATGTTCGTTTATTTTACTTGGAAGTTAGAATCACTTTTATGCACCCCACAGTTGGATTGGATTCGGCAATGGAAAATCTATTTTCGACAAATATATCCGTTTATCCTTCTCAAAGAAAACCGTGAACCTCATATGTAGTTATAATGGCTCAATTGTGTCCACTGCAGCACTTACTACTGATGTTAACTGCTCAGCTATTGATTTTCCCAAACACGTCAGTTTTCTCTGCATTTGTTTCCCTTGTCCATCATGTCACTCTTAAATGTCTCTCGTTGTAGGTTAGATATCTGTTCTAAGGTCGAGGATTTACATCATTTGTTGATTGAATTCTCCTGTGCTCTTTTAACCGCAGGGAAGAAGCATCGAGTCTATTGTTCTACCATTGGAGCTATTGCAGCAGTTAAAAGCTTCAGATTTTCCTGAAAATCAAGAATATATGGCCTGGCAGTCACGAAATTTTAAGCTTCTTGAAGCAGGTCTCCTTCTTCACCCTTCACTTCCTCTAGAAAAGTCAAATCCTGCTGCTCAACGGCTTCGACAAATTATCCGTGGAGCTTCTGAGAGGCCTATAGAAACAGGGCGGAACTCCGAGTCAATGCAAGTCTTGAGGACAACGGTTATGTCTCTTGCTTGCAGATCATTTGATGGCTCTGGATCTGAGACATGCCGCTGGGCAGATGGCTACCCTCTAAATCTTCGACTGTACCAAATGCTATTAGAAGCTTGTTTTGACAACAGCGAAGAGACTGCCATTATTGAGGAAGTGGATGAAATTATTGAATTGATAAAGAAGACATGGACTATTCTTGGAGTGAATCAAATGCTTCACAACCTTTGCTTCTCATGGATGCTATTTAACCGTTATGTTTCTACAGGCCAAGTTGAGATTGACCTGCTCATTGCGGCAGATACTCAGCTTTTGGAAGTAGCAAAAGATGCACAAGCAGCAAAAGATCCTGTATATGCCAAGATCTTGAGCTCCACTTTAAATTCAATTATGAATTGGGCTGAGAAAAGACTTCTGGCCTACCACGATACTTTTCATAAGGAAGACCTTTCTTCAATGGAAAGCATAATATCTTTGGGAGTGTCGTCTGCAAAACTCTTGGTGGAAGATATTTCTTATGAGTATCGCCGCCGGAGAAAAGAAGAAGTTGATATAGCTCGAAATAGGGTTGAAACTTACATAAGGTCATCTCTTCGAACTGCTTTTGCTCAGGCAAGTTTTTTTTGTTATTGTTTTTCCTTTATCTTCCTCTCTCTCTCTGCTTATGGTATATTATATTTATTTATTTGCATATGTGTGGTGCACTGAAGCTGAAGCTTGCTTAAGAAGTCCTATGTGGGAAATGGGTAATTGGACTGATCAATGAAGCAGTGCTAGATGCATTGCATATAATCTTTTCAGTAGTTTATGTTTCCCAAGTGAAACTGACTATCTCCATAACCATCTGGGCAGTATGGCCAACATTCTTGTTTCATGCTTGTAAATTTTAATTCCAATAAGATCTTTCACTTGAAAGACGATCATATACCCTGCATATGTACTTAAATTACCATTTTGCAATCAGAAGCTAAGTATTTGCACATGCAGAAAATGGAGGAAGCCGACACAATTAAGCGATCATCTAATAACCATCCACATCCTGCTCCACGCCTTTCAATTTTGGCAAAAGCCACTGGAGAACTAGCCTATGTTGAAAAGAATACATACAGCCCAATACTGAGGAGATGGCATCCTTTTGCTGCTGGTGTGGCTGTGGCTACTCTTCATACTTGCTATGGGAATGAGCTAAAGCAATTTGTGTCAAGTCTCACAGATCTGACTCCTGAAAATGTGCAAATCCTGAAAGCTGCTGACAAATTGGAGAAAGATCTGGTAATGATTGCTGTTGAAGATGCTGTAGATAGTGATGATGGTGGAAAGGCAATAATCCGCGAAATGCCTCCTTATGAGGCGGAATCAGCAATAGCAAATTTGGCCAGAGGGTGGATAAATTCAAGGGTATCAACACTTAAAGAATGGATTGATAGAAATTTGCAACAAGAGGTATATTATTGATTATTATTATCAATATTGGAGAGTAACTAGTGTTGTTTGAAGTACCAATAGATGTCAATATTTTAATGCATTATTGTTTAGATAACAATAAAAATACTGTAAAAATTTTTAATCCTGTCTAGATTGTGTAAACTGAGACATACTTGGGAATTCAGCTTGGCTTTGTTGCTAAGATTGAAGGTACAATCCCTTTACCAGATCACAGGGCTAAATGCCTTAGAGAAGCAGACACTTGGTGCCGTCCTTTTGAGATGGTCCTCACTCTATCTTCTTATTTATCCATGTTAAGAAGTAGGGACATCTACCAATGAAGTTGTCTAGAAAACCATCATGACTGTTCTTTACAAATTGCGATTATTGCAGCTGAAGTGTAATCTAGGTATGTTAGTATTGTTCTTACTCAATTTATTCCGGTGTCTTTTAACAATGTTCACATCCATGATGGCAGGTTTGGAACCCAAGGCCAAACGCAGAAAAGTTTGCCCTCTCTGCTGTTGAAGCTCTACGACTAATAGATGAAATTCTGAGTGCTTTTTTTGAGTTGCCAATACCAATGCATCAAGTTTTACTTCCTGACTTGGTGGCTGGTGTTGATGGAAGCCTCCAGCATTATTTATCCAAGACAAAATCTGGCTGTGGTAAGCAGAATATGAACTTATCTCTCTAAATGTTAATATCTAGTCTTAAAAATACTACTCAGTCTGTCCCACATGATAATAACATTGGTTTTTCAAAAAGAACTAATTTTAGATTATTTTGAAAAGCCAAATAGAGCTATTAATGTGGGATGGAGTGAGTATTATATTTTTTTATAAAGCATTTATTTCAATGCACTTGAAATAAAAGAGTTTTAGTTAAGAAAGATATGACTATGATATCTCTTATAAAAGAGTTGGCACAAAACAAGCTAGAATGGAGGTGGAAGATCTGTGTTGAGGACCCCAAATTGTTGGGAAAATGCGCTACTTAGATTTATAATTTAGTTCAATGCACTTATTAGGAATACCGGGTCTGTAAGTTTTCTTATGCTTTATACTAATCTTATTTGACGGTTATATAGGGACAAGAAATACTTACATACCAACCATGCCGGCATTGACTAGATGCGCAATTGGATCAAAGTTTCAAAGCGTATTTAAGAAAAAAGAGAAACTCGCAAGCTCCCAAAAGAGGAAATCTCAAGTTGGGTCCCTCAGAAGTGATGACTCTTTTAGAGTGTCACAGCTCTGTGTTCGCTTGAACACACTGTATCACATCCAAACACAGCTGGGCACACTGGAGAAGAAAATATATAGTTGTCTGAGGGACTTGGAGTCTTCTCATGTGGATACTGTTAACGAAGTTTCAAACAATTTTAAGCTCTCATCAGCTGCTTGTGAGGAGGGGATCCCTCAGCTCTGTGAGGCGATTGCATACAAGTTAATATTCCATGATCTTAGTCACGTGCTGTGGGATGGTTTGTACGTTGGGGAAGTTCCTTCATCAAGGATAGAGCCGTTCCGGGCTGAGCTTGACTCACATCTTGAAATGTTGTTCAAAAATGTGTCTGAGAGATTGCGGGACATTGTGGTTGAAGCTGTAATGAGGGCTTCCTTTGAAGGGTTTCTCATGGTTCTTCTTGCTGGAGGCCCCACCCGTGCTTTCACCTCCCAAGATTATCAAATCATAGAGGATGATTTTGCAACACTAAAATCACTTTACGTGTGTGGTGGAGATGGGTTACCTGAGGATTTGGTAGAGAAAGCTGCAAGTACAGTTAAGAATGTGCTTCCTTTCTTTCGTTTGGAATCTGGGCGTTTGATTGAGATGTACAGGCGCCTCTCTATCGAGGTATATGGGCCTGCAGCCAAAACAAAACTTCCGCTTCCTCCGACTTCAGGGCGGTGGAAACCCACCGAACCAAACACTCTTCTGAGAGTTTTGTGTTATCGGAATGACGAAGTGGCTTCCAAGTTCCTCAAGAGGGCCTATAACTTGCCAAAGAAACTTTAGAAGTGGTATTCGCCTCTCTTTTGCATTATGACTGCATGCGGTTTTGCCCGTATCCAACAAATTATTTTGTCACGGTTTTATATCCGCCCACATGTTACACTCAAAAGAATATACTAAGGCAAACTGCAGCAACTGGATGCCGCAGGAAATCTAAAATTTGTTTATCTTCCAGCATCTTGCAGGTTGAGAGCTTTGTTCTATCGAATCTGGTATGTATACTGCCGTTTAGGATTTTGAAGGGTTACGAGTTGACTGTTTCTACTTTCAGATGCATTCTTTTTGTTGGAGTTATGATTCTTTTTCCTTCTGATTGTAATTTGGTTAAGGGTTAATTTAAGTAGATTAGGTGTCATTAGTTTATTATTTTTTTATGACATATATGTGTAGTTTTCATGTGTTCAAAACCTCCTTGCTGGCTATGGTGATGTGTATTTCTTAGTGGCCATGTACAACTATATTCTTGGAAGACATTCCAGCCATTTCAGTTGCTCTTCAGCTCCTTTTTTTGGCAAACGTCAGACATAAACCTAGCAGTAATTAAGTGTAGTGACTTAATTTTTTAGTAGATCACACAACCCTTCAGCTAGGGGACATCATTTCTTCAGTTCTTCATCTTGAGCACGCTGTGTAATATGCATTTTACACATACAACGCAATTATTGATGATACAAGGCAGCAGTGATTGCAATTTTAATCCTTAATATAGCAAAAATCAAAACGCTGTAAAAGCATAGTGCACTGTAATTGCAGTAGACTCTTTAGAAGGGATTCTTCAAAATGCCTTTCAGTTGAAGAGGTGGCTGTGAGGAGGGGATCATTGCTGAAAAATGAGCAATGAAGGTGGGTGGCCAATTTGTGGAGAACAGAATTGTCAATTGAGGTTTTTCTCTAAAGCATGTATGCAGTTGTCGGTTTATACGTGGATGGAGGTATCAAAGGGCAGGGCTCAGGCCCGTTGGAGGCCCGCATAAGGGCCTGCCCAGCTTGGCCCATAGTCCCTTTCAACTCTTTTTAAAATATAAATCATAATTTTTTTATTTAATATTATAAAATTATAAAAAGATTAAATCTTAATTAGTCAATATAATATATCTTAACTAAGTTGATACGTACTTACTAATCTATCATTTGTAATCTAATTTTAACACACTTTTATAATATTACAACTTTATTCTAAGAGTTTCGTCATAAAAAAATACATTTTAACTTTTTAAGAAATTAAAATTTTATTAAAATCTTATTGTAGTTCCTCTTCTAATATTACTGTTTGATTTTTTCTCTTTATGATCTAGTTAATCATTTAAGTAGACACAACACTCTAGAGCGGATCTAAGTGATTCCTTTAATATTTAAATACCCTATTTTATACACTAAAAACATACTCAGAAGTTACTATAGACATTAGAGAAATTAATAAATCATGTGCTAAGGTACCAAGACAACTTTTTTTATGTGGTCGTTACTAAAATAAAATTTTAAAGTTATTTACTTCTTCTTTGGTTAAAAAAGTCATGAAATTATTTTATAAATATATAAGAAATTCATTATTAGAGGTAATACTAATATATTTTTATTTATTTCTACTAAGTAATAATTAAAAAAGTAATTTTTATTTATGGAAGCTAGAGCAATAGACTTTCTATGACTATATGTATATTTATATGCATCATATAAAGAATATAAGACTTTTTTTAACTTTTTTAATATATTTATTAGATTTTTATCATTTAAATATTTTTTTATCAAATAGAATTTTATCACTCCGTCATTAAAAGTTGTATGCTTGCCCATATTTTTTAAATAATATTTATATTTTTTTATATTGATCATACATTATAATGCAAGAAAATGAGAGCAAAAACTTAATTAACATTTCTACCTCGTTATATTAATATATACTAATTGATTGGTAAAAATTAATATTATCAACTACTCCATCTATCTTAAATTAATAGCTTGATTTTATTTTTTTACAATGAATAAATTTTAATTTATTTTAAAAAACTAAATAGAGTTATTAATGTAGAACAAATAGAGTATTTATAGATATAATTTTGTACAAAATTGTCATTATTTACTAAAATCTCATAAATTTATAAATAGACAACTAAAGTATAAATAATATTATTTATTTATTTCTTAATTTTTTAAAAAATATTTTTATTTGTTGTTATATTATATCTTATGTTTACATGTTTAACTATACATGTATCTTTTAGTAGTCTTCTATATAAATGTCTAATAGGCCATTCATACCATTAAAGTGTTCATATGTTTGTATTATATATTTTTTTAATAATTTTATATGAACATATCATTATTATTAACACATATATACTATATGTATATGTAGCACCACAACCTCTTTTACATACTCCAACCTTCATTTGGTTGTATGAAATATATTTATTATTTAATAACCTAAATATTTTAAATCTTTGTATTTACTTCTTACTTTAAATCTTATAACTACTAAAAAGAAAAAATAGTGCTTTTGTGGTTAACTACATTTGTGTATATGATATATGATATATAAATATATATCATTTATTTTTATTATACATAAATATAAATTTTAGTAAATATCACATATCACACACACACACTTATCTTAATCTTACGAAGAAACAAAAATTCCATAAGTCAATGCTAAAAAATATTTAAAAAATTATTATAAAATTTGAATTTATAATAATTCTAAGAGTAGTCTATGTAGAAGAAGATATATAATAATTTATTTAACATGTAGAGATAGTAAATAATATTGCCATAACATAGTCTAATGATTGACATATTATTTGATATGTAGTAGAATATATCTCATTTTCTACTCAATTGTACTATATATGTATATACTTTATTAAATTTTATTTTTATTATATATTTAAATTTTAATGCATAATCACGTGTAGATATATGTGTATAATGTGTGTTTAAATGTTTATTTCTCAAAGATAAATATCATGTATGATATAAGCCAATACTCAATACATAGACATCATATAAAATTAATAATGTATAAATTTGTTATATATATATATATATATATATATATATATATATATATATATATATATATATATATATATATATGTATATATGTATATATTATAAATGTAAATTAGGATTAATAATTGTGCATATGTATACATAAGTGTCAATATGTATTTATATATATTATAAACTATATTTACGAATTTTATTTGAATGTATATTATAAATTATATTTACAAATTTTATTTGAGTTCAAGTCGAGTTCAAATTCTATTCGAGCCGAGTCAAGTAAAATCAAGTCATACTAAAACTAAATTTAAAAATATTTGAGTTTAAGTCGAGTTTCAGCCGAGTCACTTCGAGTTGAGGCACATTTGCTAGACAAGCTGGTTAGACTCATTAGCACCCCTAAATAACATGCCTAAAAACTTCTTGTTCTCCACTTCGAGTTGAGCCACCTATTGACCTATGCTGCTCGTGTAAATATTGAGATGTGTTTTATAATGATTACAAACTGCTCGTTGTAGCATATGCTTAGGTTTATCTGGGTCTAAAACTTTTTTTTTTGTCAAGTGCTTTCACACAGAAAATTTTGCGCTTCTTTTGTGTACTTGGTAGAGTTGTCTGTTGCCCATGACCACTGATTGTCTACACTTCAGTTCCATGAGTTGTTCTTTATTTGTGGAGAAGGAGATGTCGAACTTATAATTAGGATAGATCGAATTCCCTTGTTTGATGAACATTTGACTTTCTATAGTGTTAGAGTTAGACTTATTCATAGAATGAAAGTGAGAGTAGTGAGGCATTTATCCAAAATAATGGTTGAAGATAAAATTAGAAAGAAAGTATAAAAAAAATAAAGAATAAAATAAAATAATCTTATTACAAAAAAAATACTTCAAATTTGTGTAGAGAATTGCTCTTAAATTCTTGAAGACTTGAGTTTAGAAAATCATATTCAAATTAGATAGTTTGAAGAAGAACTTAGGGTTGAATATGTTTTTTTTTTAAGAATGGAAGAGAGACCTTAAATGAATTAGAGTGAGATTATTTGAGCTCTTAATTACTTAATTAATTTAATGAACAAAAGACCTCAATTGTAAAAAAACAACTCTATTAGGGGGTAATTTTGGCCTTTTTTCTACAATCCAATCGATAGCCCCTAAATTGTGCCAAAAAATGACTCTTTTGATCAATCAGTCATCCAACGGCTCTAAAAAGGTTGTTGGCGCTATATCGCCAGATTCGCAGTCACAAACATTGTAGCTAATTTTTTAAAGCTGTTGGCACTAGTTGGGGTGAAGTGCGGGCTTGCGCATAGGCCTTGTTGGGGCCTAGGTCTTGGACTGGACCGGGCCAATTTCGGTCCAACTATTTAATGGGGCCAAGCCCAGTCACTTACGGGCTGGGCTTAAGCCCGGCCCTTTGCCACCTCACATATAGACCATGAGTTGGTCTGACACGAACAGAACAAAGGTAACATTTTAACGTAGGCCACTTCTCAAACTAAAGGTGTATAATAAACATTTATTAAAAAATAAATTATAATAATAAGATGGTCTCTTCTAAATAAATAAATAAATAATGCTACAGAAAAGTCTTACACCATGAGACAGCACAGGACTTTGCTTTAGATAAGTCTGGTTTAAGTTCTGATGCCCTTGCATATCAAGGAGTCCCACATGCGGTCTCATGTAGCTTTAGCAAGATTTGTTGCCATTTAGGATCCCCGTGAATTCACTAAAAAAACATATAGATTTCTTGCAGAGTTGAATAATAAAATTTCAAGTAGATCGGAAACAACATTGATAGCCACTCAACTGCTTGAATTTAATCTTCATTAACTCCAAAGCTGATAAAATTTCACAAAAATGGCTCATAATAGGTCTAAAATAATGGAACTAGGGTACACGTAATAAGGAAAGAAGATGAGCTACAATTTTTCAACTGAAGCCCTCGTACTGCTAGAACTTACAGCGAACCAAATTTATCTGTGACTCTCTCTCTCTCACACGAGCCTTGAGTACGAATGCAAGTATCATCAACTGACGGAAGAAGCTGGCCTAATATTTCACCTCTGCCATGGATTCCTCCTCTCGCTCTTTTTTTTACCCGTTGAAGAACTTGGTTTTGAAGCCTGAAAGAAACACAAATATGACCAGATAACGTGCTGACTCATGAAACACTAAATAAAGGTAGCATTTCCAGACATACCAATTTTGTTCTCTTTGTCTTCCCTTTTATTCTATTCTTTGAAGGTTTGAGTTTGTAGATACGCACCATCCAATGATGTGTTGTAAATACCTGAAAATATTACAAATCAGAGGGGAGAACTTCAGACTCGAAGTAATAAAGGTGTGGTTCAAAAGTCAATATTAAAAAAAAAGGAAAAATAATCTAATAAATCAAGCACATGAGGCCAGATTCGGTTAGGTTGAGAGAGAAGCCCAGTTGTCGAAGAAAAATTCTGAAGTTCTCAAAACATCGAAGGAAGCCAATATATTAAAAAAGTAAAATAGAAAAAAGGAGCATATTTACATAAGAATGGCATACAAGTAATAAATACTAGCATAGCAGAAATCGGGCTGCTAATGGCACATTAGTTTAATAGTATGCAATAAATGGAATGTTGTCTAACCTCCTCAAAATGGGTGAGTCTAAAGTGCTTCTTGCCAATTTCAGTCCTTCTTACTCTATCAAAGCCCTTGCCATCTGTTTCCACAAATCTGAATAACAAAAGAATAAAAAAACTAATTTTTACAATTCTCATGGTCTAACTTGTATATTTTACTAAAGAAACTCTAGTCACAGTTCAGGGTGTACCTATAGTAGCACAGTTTATACATGAGAGAGTTCAGCATTGTAGGTGTGGCCTGAGAATCTATCCGGTATTGACCTTCCCTCTACACAAAAGATTGAAATCTGTCATACTAACAAGACCAAGGCTATGTACCATCATCAACGAACTAGATGTCATGGTCAAATCAACTCATATGAAAGAAGAAAAGTTTTTGTAGAGAACAAATAACAAAATTAACACTTGAGTAAAAATCTATACAAGAAGTTAATGCAAAAAAGCCAAATTAGCACATCCTATATGGCTCATGAGATATTAATTGCCAAAAGGTAGTAAATAAGGTCTACGCATAAAAACATAAAACCTTTGCTACCTAAGAGAGGTGAACATGCTACGATACCAATAAGACTTCATTTTTCTAAAATTAGCATGCAACAAAAGAGCTCATAGAATGCATGTTGGAAAGACAAATTGTAAGAGTATTTGCTCTGCTTGAATTTACGTGTTTCTTCAAGTCATTTGTAGTGTGTTTATATTAATAAGGGGTAGTATTGTCTTTCTCATGTAACCTTATTTTATTATTGGTGAGCCCTTCGCATAACTGAGGGCAATATAGTCCTTTCTTGTTATTGGCAGCCCAATCCTATTAGAGGCTGGTTGAACCTCTATTGTATTATCTTCTCTTTCATTATTTCAATAGAGAGTTCTTCCCCTTTTTCTCAAACTCTGGTTTTGTTAATTCTATCACAACTATGCATGTCGGTTTAGTGTGCACAAAATATGTTACATACGAATGTGTGATGATATATACAAATCACCTATCACTGCACCCTGAGTATTATGACATCAGTTCCACATTAAATATTGTAGTCCTCTTGTCCTAAACATTTGCTGACAGGATGCTAAGAAAATGTAAGCAGAGAATTTCTTCATAACTAAGGGATTACCAAAAAACACACACACAATAATTTGTATATACAGTCAATTAGAAAATTACACAATTAAAATTATTATTTTCCTTTAAAATACCACTAAAACTATCAAAACTTCTGATCCGCGTTAATTTGCTGGTTGGTGGGAGAGGTCCTAAGGGTGAAATCCCTTTGGCGTATGGTGGGTGTGTGAGCCTTACCTATAACAAATAAATAAAATCAAAACTCACAAGGTAATCAGGTTCCTTGATGTGAGGAAATACACCCCCACCTATGCGAACCATCCACAGGAACTTATTGATGTCATCACTTGGGTAGCCAACAAGACCTGAATATTAAGAAGCATGTACTTTCAGAATGGTCAAAGCTTCTACTCCAATGGCACATTAAGCAGCAGCACATAAAAAACTAACCTCCAAAAACTACAAGCACATATTTCACATCTAAAGAATGAAAAATCTCCCATGCTGCTTTTTCAGGAGAAGACATGGCTGTTCCAACAGTTGCTATATGGGTATTATTCCACGTATTGTTATCCACAATAACTGTACGATTGGCCATTGCAGTTGTTTGGTAGCCATAATCCCACCAAGATGCAACCTGCAAGGAATCTTTCATAAGAACCAATTTCATTTTAACACATCAATGCAACACATGGTCCCATCAGCCATCATTTTAAAACTAAAATAATCAGGTGAGATGGTGCATTTTTTTCAACAATGCATATCCAGTATGATCAAGTTTTGATGAGCCAGTGCAAGGCAGTATCAGAGATTTTGATCAAAGAAGCTTAATTTAATGATTCATTTAATGTTTTTGGTATTTTTTTCGAACTTTTACTTTCTTCATTTTGATTCCATTTTAATAGAAAGATTATTCTTAAATTTTTGTGTACATCTTAATTTTAAAACTAGTTATGTGTAGACTATGCAAGTATTCGTATATGTTATATTTTATTATTAAAACATGTCAAAAACAATATAAATACATGGAATAAGGAAACTCAAAATTACAGTTTATAGATATACAATTTTTGATGAACAACTTAATAGAATAAGACGACAAGGAAATCAATATTCACCTTATCATCCACCTCAGTATTATGGCGTAACCATGCATAAGCTTCTCGAAAATCATCAAATACATGTAACCCATCGTGTGATTGAGAAGTCAAAACAATCGAAGGAGCTGAATATGCTTCAGATGCCGCCCAGACACAATGAATCTACAGCAAACCCCATAATCAGCTATCCGAATATACAGGACTTGGAAGCCAACACGAGGAAAAAAATTATAATCAATCCAGATTTTAAGTTCATACGAGTACTAAGTTCACCATTTTGCTGAATTATTCTTCTCATAAGCTAAGCTGGAAGTCTACAGGCAGCAAGTCTACAGGCTACAGTCTACATGCAGGACATCAGGTACAATCAGTAGCTAACTAACATTTTATGCAGGCCTTATTTACTGTATAGGAGGGGGGGAAAGTGCACTAAATGCCATAGCTAGCAGTAGAAGTTATTTCCCATGACATAAGCTGATTTTCTTGGAAAGTAACTGAAGCAACGCTAGGCTGATACTCTTGTAATAAAAAAAATGTGCCGAGAGAATCAAATATTTTTCTACACTACTTTCAACATTAAAAAAATTTCACCCAAACAGCTTAATAAGGCTTTAAAACCTTTCAACAATCATTTTGAAAAGGTCACCTAAATCAATGCAAACATATTATATATTTATTTATATTCCCAAATGCTAAGAGCAATATTGGTTAACCAGCTCTCCTAAAAGCTCTACACGTAGGGGAAAGCATATTCCATGTTAACACTAACACTCCCCTGCACGTGCAAATACCACACTAAGCGTTGTATGTAAACACACCTATAAGGGCACGCATACAATAGGGAGAATTGCATTCCTCAGGATTTGAACCTGCAACCTTGGCTCTCATACCATGTTCTTGATTACTATTATCCCAAGCTATAGGCTAAGTGAAAACTTATAACCAGTAGAGGTACAGCCAATCCAGCACCACAAAAAATAAGCAGAAGAACTTGCCTCAAAAGTTAATATTCAAGCTAAAATACCAACAAATTTATTGCAAGCACACATGCAGTATAAAGAATGTATCAAACTTGACAACATAACATGTCACCATATTATGCTGATTACGACATGTGGCACATCAAGGTAAACTTCACATACCACATAGAAGCCACCCATTAGGATGAGTAATAGGATAGCAACAATAGACGCCTCAAATGGCAGAACTAATAGTCTCCTTGCCCTCAAAGAGACATCAGGCACTTTTTCTGCATTTTCCTTATCTTTTTTCCGATGCTTTTTGGAAGGTCGTTCTTTTGGAATATCTTCAGCTTTGTCACTAGCTAAACGTGCATTACCCTTTCCTACATCATTCTGCTGTGTGACATCTCTAGAGGTTGTATCCCCTGCCTTCATATTCAGACGAATAACTTGTTTTCAAGGATAGATATGCCAAAATAAAACATTATTATAATGGGGGCATGAAGCAACAACTTACACCAAAAGCCTCCACCAATCCACTAAGCTGAAACTTGATAGATCGAGTAAATATATCAAAAGCCTCAGACAGAGCAATCCCAGACATAATACAAGCAGCTGGGGCTAATACAAGCATGAGGCGAACCTGTCAATGGTCAACTAAACTTTAAGACAATTTTAAAAAATAAATGGCAATAAGGTTTTGCACTTAAAAAGGTTTGCTTACCATAACTCCTGAAAAATATACTGATGTCACAATGTAGAGGACCACAAAGGAGCTTGCATCAGATAATGGTAAGAAGCATGCCTATTTAACAAGTCATAAAATTTTCAGATAAATGCACGCTAAAGACATGTTTATTCCTTATTGTAATGTAAAGAAAAAAAAGAAGCTGGATTCAATATGTATAGTAATGAGAGAGAGAGAGAGAGCATTTCGTGTCTCATAATGCAAGTTCACATACTGCAAAAAAATAATTGACACTTACAATGATACCCGCTGGAACCAAGAATGCCAAAACATTAATATCCATAAAGTATGATGGCCAAGTTGGTGGTTGATGTTCACTGACACTAGCAATAATGGGAATGTACTTGCTTGCATAAGTCCTGCAACAAATTTACAAAGTAAGCACTGCAACATTTAGCTGAAGGACTCAATAAATATTCGAAAAGAAACCAAAACGCAAAAGAAAAAGCCACTTAAAATGCAAATTGAGCAGATAATAGAAAAAAAACCACTCTTCATTTCTAGGGAGAACATCATCTACAACTTCAAAGACTGATAACAGTTCCAAAGTCTCACTTCACATAGCTACAGCTGTGAAGACAAACTAATCGATTCAATAAATATTAAAAAAAAAACAAAAATAGGTGAAGAAAAATCAAATTAAAATGCAAAGGAGCATATAAGATAAATTTCCCATGATTATCTACAATTATGAAGATAAACTAAGACATACTGATCATTCCCTCAGCTTCACAAATTTCACAGTTATAAAATAATTGATAAAAAATCTGAAAAAATAAAGATCAAACAACTTTTACCTATCAAAGGGGAAGATTCGTGTTTTTCCTTCGCATTCCACATGAAAATGTGGATGCATACTTAGAATATATATATGATGCAGACAAATTATAGTACACAAGACAGAATAAAAAGTGGCAAATAAGAGCAGATGCTTACGGGTCAAGAAGACTCAAACTCCGTCCACTCCACCCCTTTGTAGGACTAGAAGCAACCACTGCTACAAGAATTGCAATCACTGCACAGCAAACTGCCCTGAAAAAATGACCAGATTCAGCCTCAAACATATATCTACATCCTACACCAATAGCATCTATCCTGTCAGTAAATACCATTTCCAGCCACATAGAGCAAGCCCTGTCATAGGGTGGCCAAAAGTAGAAAAAGGGCCAATCAGATCATGGCCTACAAAATTTCACCTCATTTGAATGTGTGAAACCTTAAGCCATGGAAGCCCTATATGATAGGTTGCATTATGGGGCTGAAATAGCATATTTGAGTTTTTTCTTACCAATTCAGAAAAACTAGTAAATTCTGCAGAAAAAAAAATTCAGAAAGGAATGTGAATGCAAAATTCAAGAAAATATTAACAAAGAAATCAAACACTTTGCAAAATGCCCAGAAAAATTAATCACCTCTCTTTTTCTTAAATATAAAGAAACGCAAGAAGAAATATTGATGACACCAATCACACATTCTTGGAGGATTGGTGCAAGAAGTAACCCTTTTTTATATAAAAACCCTAACAATGTAACTTTTAATGCTTCTCAGCTCTTACGTTGCAATCAAACTTCTGTACAAGATACGCAACATCCAAATTCTGATCCAGAAGAACAGTAGACTTACATGCCAACCGACACAACAAGAGTCATTGCCACTTTAAACATTCTTGGTGAAAGAAGTCCTTTGATATAATGCACAAGAGCCACAACATTAATGATAATAAAAACCTGCAATAAGGATATATTAAGCAGCTAAAAATTATTGTTCAATTAAGAAAACTTAAATTCGTGGAAACAAAATACAGGTCAAAGATTAATAAATAAAATCATCCTATATTAGAGAAAATGCAAATAGACAGTTTTATCTTGTGCATTATTGATAGGTGTTACTAAACTGACCAGAAAGGATGCAAAATGCTCAGAAGTCATCACTGCATTAAAACCAACAACAGGCACCAAGGCAGCCAATAAAGTTCCCAAGACCACCTGTACAAGCAAAGTCAACATAATTCAGCAATTGCAATAAATGATTATTATTTTCTAGTTGTTTTTGTTTCGTTCCAGTAGTAGCTGTAGAGTAATTAGTGAATGCAGCATATCACTGTTAAAAAAGCTAAACAATTTTGACCTAAAAAATATACTTACAAGAGGTGCATAAGCAATATACAAGCGAGAAGAATAGCGGCCAGTGACAATGCATAGAAGAACATGCATTGGTATAAGATTAATTATAAATGTATAGCCACCCCATGAGCAAACCTGGAAAGTGCACCCACAAGCAAAAAATCTTATTAGGGAACAGGCATACATATTCAGCAATTAACTGACTTCGTGCAGAATGATTACCATGTAAAAGTATGCCAGAGCATTCAAAGTAGCATAAAAGAGGGACCCTGTGTTCAATGTCTGCACAGATCAATTAGCAATTACATCAGAACCTATGGTCAAGAACGAGCACAACATCAAGCTAATAGTCGTCAAGGTTCAAACAACAAGAACCAAACAAACGGATTATCATCCAGTGGGTCACGGTTTCATATCCTGCTAATGTGTTCATGTTCATCAGAATATGGAAATTCATCATAAACAAAATAGACGTCAAGCCATCCATGTCACCCACTCACCTTTACATAGAGATAAAATGTAAAGATCAAAGCAAATATTGCTACAGCTTCATTGTCATAGCTACCAGCTACAGATCGTGATATGTAAGATGGCACCTAACCAACCATAAATTTAGAAGTTAGACTTGAGATGTGAATTTCAGAACAATGCTATGAAAAATATGGCATCTTAAATATATAACTGCTTAAAACAGCTTCAGATGAAGCCTGCATCCCTCAAAAACAACTTCGTCATCTAAAAGTATTCAGTATCATTCAAGAGTACAGTTTCACAGACCCCATTCCATTACATCCCCCAAATAGTCTGAAGTAGAATTACAAAAGTGATAGTTTTAAACTTACCATCCCTAAAAGAGCTGCGGCTGTCAAACCAGCTCCCACACCCTTCACTTCCTGAAACCAACCAGTAAATCCATTTAACATTTTCTGTAGAAACCAACCTGCTGACCAAAAAAAGAACATAGAAATAACTAAAGTAAATGCAGATACACGTGCCATCATGTAAAATTCTGAAAACAGATGAATATGGTTAGCTCTTGACCTTTGTCAAAAGGTATGTAGCCCAAGCTGCATTAGCAGAAAACACTGGTGCAGTAAACACACAAACTGTTTCAACAGACAGAGGAATGTTCAGGGAATTTACCAACCTGCAAGTGCAACATATGTCAAAAATTACAGCCACTGAAAATTAGACAAAATTCACACCATCGTTGGTTCAGAAAAATCCAAACAAATAAACAAAAAATATTTGAAAATTGTGGATAACCGACCACCACATGGTACCCGCCGTCAGCGTCAGTCCAGGATAAACCGTTCCACCAATCACACGACCCAGAGGATACCTTTAGCATATATGATAGATAAAAAATATTTAAGCTTGTGCTTTATAACAGAATAATATAATCAAACAACAGAGCTGAAGCAAGTCAAGGCATCAACAAGAAATAGTATCAATCACTATACCATGTTCTGTCATCAAACCAATTCCAGAACTCATATATGCCATTCTTTGTAAGGAACTGAAACCAATAAAAGATAGAAGTCAAATATGATAGAAGATAGGAAGTGTGCTTAGTTGCCATTCAAGTTTTAACACAAACTTTAGTCTATCAACTACACTCCTAAAGTTATTACTCACAGAAAATGCGACTATCACCTGTCAAAAAATTAAGTTATCTATGTTTCATACTTCTAAGTATCCAATAGCCCAAGTTCGTCAGAAGTGATAAATTTTATCAGTTTATTAGTGTTAGACTAGTATTGCTGTTGTTTATGTTTCCGTTAGTCTATACTACTGTATTTCTATTTATAAGGGGTAGCTAAGTCTTTCTTGTGTAATCTTATTTTATTATTGGCAAGCCCTTCACTTAAATGAGGGCATTAATGTCTTTCCTTTCAGTTGGCAGCCCCGAGCCTAATTGAGGCTGGTCAAACCCTAATTGTAAATATCTTCTTTCTTATCACAATACAGAGTGTTTTTCCCTCTCTCTCAAACCATAGCTCTCCCAATTATATCAATTAGAAGTGTAGTAGTATTGTAGTGAAAGTCATTATCGACATTTTTAGCATATGACCTTTAATAATTAAAAACTGCAAGGTAGCTATTAAGGTGTTAAATTTAATCTAGCACCATCAGATCATCCAATTCAAGTGCACAGCAGTGCATCAAATCTATAGACTCCCAGAAGCTGTTTAGAGGCCTCAAATTTCAAGTCAAGTTCTCATGTTTCAAAAGGTACACCATGAATCCAAACGCATAGAAGCTTGATTCACATGCACACAATTTGTCAAGAACAATAATTTCTATCATCATTTCTCGTGCTAAGAGACCATCAGGAAATTTATCATTGCTCATTTTTATCACAAAATAGACTAAATTGCATGATCCTCATTCTCTCCCAACATAGACCTGATCGCACTTTCGACCAAATAATTTAAAGGGGAAGCACATTCTTTGACATTCAAGCATTATAGCTTAACTGTCAAGCAGTTTTGCTACCTGACAACCTGATCCAAGTCATTAAGTTTACTCATATTCCTACAAAGAAAATGTTTCCTCTTGTAGCTCTACAAGTCCTTGCGCAGAAACAAGCTCTTCAGATACAAATATATGCGTTCATAAATGTAACGTTGCACCAAATTCGTTGGTTTCAAATGCACATTATTATTCTTAATCATGATATCCCCCTTGACCCTGCAAGATTGCGCACCAACTGCGGACTAGTGTGTATACATTCGTTCTATGCCATGTGTTGATCCTCAGGAAAGTTCTTCCTCCAAAACATAGATTCAACACCAATGCTAAAGGTTGCATTTACTGAGGGGGTCATTGAATTCTAAAGCATGTGCTGTTTCTGGAATTTAGACATATCTACTTCAACTCGACATTAATTTTATGCTATTGATTCATTTGAAAACGTGAATGGAAGTTTAATTGTAGTGAAAAAAAAGCGAATGGAAGTTATCACTTTGAGTTCTGACAGTTAGTGTCAACAAATATGTGACAAGTTGGTGCCGCAAACAATTTCAGGTGGCACTCATTTTTGTCAACCAGGCCCCAGCAGTTCTGCAGCTAGATTCGAACTTGTCATGGAGCCTGTTATCACGGGGTTTCTTTCATTTTTTAAACTGTTTTCAATACCAATAACATCTCATACAAACGTTGCAAACAAGCCTGATAGAATAGGCTACCAAAAGTTTAAAAAAATTCTCATGTTCATTTTCATCACTAAACACACAAAATTGAACGTTCTGATTCTCTCCCAATCACACCTTCGGCCAAAGATTCACTTACATTCAAGCAGTATAGCTTAAAATGTAAGGATTTTTTCTACTCTAAATAAGATAATCCAAGTCATTTAGTCAAAGCAAGCTTTAAGATTCAGAATCCTACAAAGAAAATGCTTTCTCTTGTCACTTTACAAGTCCGTGGCAAGCACAAACGATACATGTATATGTTCGTAAGGTGTAATCTAGAACAAAGCTCAATGTGCACATTAATTTGACAAATTCAATAGGCGCAGTACATCAGCTTCAAATAATGGAACGAAGTCCGTTAGAAGGAAAAGAGAGAGACAATCCGGAATCCAGATGAACCTGAGTAACTCTGTAGTTAAAGTAGGGATCAAACTCGTGAATGACGCTCTCGTACTTTATGACCTGCATATTAAAAACATAGAGACCCGACATTACAATTAAGAGCGATGTTTGGATACAGAACCCATTTATGTGGAGCTGATATCGCAGAACTGAATCAGGAATAAGGGCATTGTTAAGTACAAGATGCGAAAAGAGAGCGAGACGTACAGAGAACAGACGGATCGAGAAGGCAAGAACGCCGATGAGGAGGAGGATGAAAAAGGCGAAGACGCCGCCCCACGCACTTCGAAGCGAGGCTCCTCTGGCTTCGGCCGCAGCGTCCGCCATTGGAGAGCGGGAGCGGTGGAGGAATGGGAAGAAGGAGTGGAAGAGGAGCAAGTCTTCCTTTTAGGTCTCAAGTCTTGCACGAGTAGCGACTAGCGAGCGAAGACAAAACCCCGCCGGGTCGTGGACGCGAAGAACGAGGGGAAAGTGCTACTTATCATCATAAGCTCGCTTATGGTTGTTCCCGGGAAATGATTGAAATAAGTGCTTGTGAGCAATTTGGCTTTATGAAAAGCCGCGTTTTGTAAGAGCTTTGTTAGTTGTCGCGAGTAAGCGGATTACCCGTGACATGTGTTGAGGTGTACATACATAAGAATGTATTATATATGAAATATATATTTATTTTGAGAATTACTCTTAGTATTGCATATTATGTATATAGGTCTTACGAGAAAGGCCCGTAATGTTGTGTAGTATATGTATGTAATATTACGCAGAAATACCGTAATGATGCACACACATAATTGGCTATGTGTAACTAGCACCAATTTAGATTCTTAAGATGTCCCCTCCTTTTTATATAGTGTTTGAGTGTCCTTTGAAGTGTTCTCGGGCAGTTTGGTGAAATTCATAAATATTATGCCCGTACGGCTACTTTGGCTGCCACTCAAGAGAAATAAGAAAAATCTCTTATGCTATATAAAGAGGGACATGGTGAGCTAAAATGACAAAATTGTTGGTATGATGTTTAGCCTTGCAACAGGCTATCTAGATGGCAATAAAGGCTCGTTGTTTTACTAGCTATCATGTCAGAAGCCCATCCGCTGGTGGGATGAGGCACTCCAACTCGTCAGGCGGTCGTCCGACCTTATGGCCGTGTTGGTAATAAAGACTCTTGCATGCACATAGCTGAGACGAATTGTTCGGATGACCAAGTTGCCTATGTTGGATCCGTGTATCGCAAGAAAGTGTTCCTCTCCAGCCAGCTCACTTGGGAGCATGGAAGGCCGTATCGGGCGATACGGGTGCGTATCAGCCGATACGTACCCGTATCGGTCGATACCGATACGGTACGGGGGGTGATACGCCCCCCACAGGAAATACCGATATGTACCGTCAGATCGATTGCATCAGATCGATACGGCCGATACGTATCGATACAGTATTTAAAAATTATTTTTAAAATTTAAAAATCATTTTTTAATTAAAAAAATTATTTTTTAAAAAAAAAATTTAAAATTTTTTTTCTTAAAAATACAAATACAATTCAAACCCCAATTCTTTAAAAGTTTAAGTTTTAATTATATTAAAAATAATATTTTTAAAATTATATGAGATCAATACGGGTAGGTCCATATAATTTACATAATTATTTTTTTTACATATAGTGCTCCACAAATATACATTTATTTAAACATGTAATTTAGACTCATATTAAAGCATATTATTTATTTTTAAAATTAACTAATTTTAAAGTATTTAATACGGAAAAGAATGACCAATATTAATATGGGACGGAGAGCATAATAGTATATGGTTCTAAATGAATTAATTTTAGAATACCCATAGCGGTTGATATGGTATTATATGGTTTTATTATGTTCTAAAAGAAGTATTATAATGATATATTATTAGTTATAACATTTTTTTATGTTTATAAAAGGGTTTATGCCCGTTTCGGCGCGTACCAAGCGTATCATCGGCGCGTACCCGTATCCATGATCATCGATACTCTCATGCGTATCGATACTGCCTTCCATGCTTGGGAGATGGTCCGGCACGTTTGCACGTCCACTTATGGGAGGGGTTCGTTGCTTTGCTTCACGGACAAATGTTTGGTCAAATCGCACGAGGTCATGACCTTGACGAAAAAAGGCTTACTCACTTGGCTATTTAGCCTTGCAAGTATTGCACAACACCTTGGGATGGTTGGGGCCGTAAGATAATGCTCCGCAATGATGTACTCAAGGCTTATGTGAGTTTTGGCTTTTTTTGAAAAATTGTGTTTGGGAAGTCCTTTTGTTTTTGTTTTGTAGACAGCGTGGGTAGATGGCCATGGCGGCATTTGACATCATCAATTGTCCCACGGAGTAGCGCAAAATGTCATTTACAAGTTATATGTGTCGCGTCACCGCCAATGGGTTTGCTGGCTAAGCTCGCACGGGCCCACTTTTACGGTAGGTTTGGGCCTGTCGCCTTAAGACTGTTTAATTTGGGCCCAAGACTCGCATCTGGGCCCCACAATGTGTATATGCACACCTAGATGTATGTCTAGTGTGCGTGTGTGATATATGTGGGTCTCACTCGAATTATGTGTAACAAAGGTACCAGTGGGGTTGGTGCGACCGCCCCCACCATCCATGGTCCCTATGACCCGTATCGGCTCACCCGGACTGCGACACCGTTGGACCAAACCGGGCCCAAGCCCATACCATAGTCTTACAACCTTGGACTGAATCACTAGCCCCATCTCCCCTGCCAAGTTCAGCCATTTGGAATGGAGTCCCCTCTCTGTCCATCTTCATGGCTACCTCATGCTGGGCTCTCTATAGCCTGAAATAAGTTGTGATGGTGTGAATGAAGCACTTATGTTTTGTATGTCATATTCTTTTCAGTTATTTCATCATATAGTTAGCAACTAATAACTAGAACTAGAACTAGAAGGCTTTGGAACCATGTTCACCTGTTTACAAGGAGAAGGCTTTGGAATTAGAGTGCTTTGGAACCGTTTTACCACGCGGCCGTGGATTACATCTATTGATGTTTTAAACTCAAATTTATGTCTTAATTTATTCACTTTTAAACACATTAAAAATATTTAAACATGTCAACTATTAAGTGTGCATGACCCATAAAAACGTTTCACTAAATAAATTTTCTTTTAATACAAGGTAGTAAATAATTACTTTCTTCATGTTATGGCTAATTAATATGTTAATACATCGGAGTGGCATTTATATGATTAGATTTGTTTCATCGTTTTCATTAAAGTTACTTTAATGGTAACCAGAAGCGCCTGCGCCTCTTCGTGGGCCGAATTTGTTACCTTATACATCAATTATGTGTTGAGGGTGGGACCCGCGTAATTAGCGAGAGATCGACCCTGTCGCAGGCTTGGCCGTGTGTAGGGGGTCCAGGCCTCGGCGGGCTCTGTGCGTCAGAGCCCGCTCCTATTGTGATCAAGCCTCTATAAAGAAACCCGTTGGAATTTATATACTCAGCCCATGTAATCTCAACCCATTTAATTCAAACCCACTGTTTATCTAAAGAAAGGGGTTTTATGAGAGGGAGAGAATAAAGGAGAATATTCCTCCCTTATTCCCTTAATCGAATGGGGCATCCCCCTCTTCTTGAATCTGATTTAGAGAATCAGTTTGACTCTCTTCATTCATCTCTCCCCTCTCTCATTTGGGTCGCCCCTCTCCACATTGCTCTCTCTTTTTCAAAACCAGTCCGCCCCTCTCTCTTTTGTGATTGAGTGTGGCCTGCGTGTGGTTTAATCAAGGTGATTCTCTTCTTTGCTGAGAAGAGGAGGTTGTAGAAGGGTTGAAGATAAGAGGTTGTTGTGCTGAGAATTCCTTTACTCCAAGCAAAGATTTGAGAGAAATCGTCCTAAAAAGGTATTGTCTTAATCTCTTTCTTATTGATCTTGCTATTGGTGCGAGAAGGCTGATTTAGAGGGTGTGCTAGGGCTGGATCAAGCCCAAGGTTAGTACATATTAATTCTATATTAATTATATTTTTTTTGATTAAATAATATATATATAATTATTGTTAATTATATTTAAAATTTACATATATGTGTAGATCTCTTATTTAAAGATTCAATTTTTTATGCGCCAACCTCTCCTACCACTGCTGGCCAGCCACCCTACAAAAGCCCCGGTGAGACAACCGAGGGTGGTGGGTATGCAGTGAGAACGTCGACGACCAGTCTCTGTCCCTTCTTGCAGTGCTCGGGGAGCCCACTGATGAAGTAGAACAGGCCCGATCGGTCAAGCTTCACAACAGTCTTCCCGTCTTTGAAAACTGCGATCGGGTTGGTCGTGTTGCAGTGGTAGTAATCATTCTTGCCCACCAAAAGAACTGAATTGTTCGTATACTGGAAATCTGGAGAAGACACCGAAAGCCGCTGATGTCATTCAAAATGTTTGCAACTCTCTTATCATCCCTACGACGCAACACAAGATGACTTGGTG
The DNA here is from genome assembly GCA_035235625.1 of Saururus chinensis. NCBI lineage: Eukaryota > Viridiplantae > Streptophyta > Magnoliopsida > Piperales > Saururaceae > Saururus > Saururus chinensis. The sequence continues at coordinate 7,470,583 of CP141143.1, forward strand.
CTTGTGCATATAAATTGTTAAGTTCTTTGAGTAAATTTTGAAAGTGTTCACGTTCTAAGTCATTCTAAAATTCTGAGAGGATCTTAAGACACTAGCAGTTAAACTTCCATAACGTTCATCAAATTTATGTGCACACTTAGCAACTAAAGGGTGAAGAAGAAGAAAAAGAAGAAGAAGAAGAAGAAGAAACGACTGAACTTACAGATTGAGTCACCAATTTGGAACCTGATCTTGGCAGCCCATCTAGTGTACATTGCAGTGTCATTTGCATCTGGTTGTCGCCAACCTTGGTCATCACCCACTGTAAACTGGCTCGAGGCTCCAACGACTGCAATCAGGGTGGCAAACATGAGAAAAACGACTATGAACGAGGCAGACTTCCCCATTATTTGCTCTGTCAGAAGGTTTGAGCGTAAGTTTTGAAGGAGATGCAAGTCACACATGCCCCAAACCTTCTGATCAAAGTAGTGCAGTACGATAGCAGAGATCATAAACGGAGAGCAAGATGCCGTTTTAAATGATCAATAGAAAGCGGTTTTTAGTCGCGTGCATGGCCGTTTCTGGGATGGATAAATGGGGACGTGGGGTGGGTAGTTATTTGGTTAATCACAACTATATAGACTAATCTATAGTATATTGATAAGAACACACACTGGAATTTTTAGTCAGGAAAAGCCAGAAGCTGAAACCGCAAATAGCTTGCATGCATTCGACATTGCAAACGGCCAAATCTTGTTACTGGCCTAATGGAGGCAATCAACGGTAGATTTACTAGCTCTGGGTAAGTTAAAAGATTACCCACCATCCATTAAGGACCATAAAGAAAATCTTCAACATGGGGCCCGCGTGTGTTATAGGGCCCGCGTGTATTTTTCAGCATGTTATCCGCGTTTGCCTGCAAGACCGTGGGCTCGAAGCAGACTAGTGTCATGGCCTTGCTTTGGTCCTCGGGAAAAATTCTTCTTCCAAAATACTATAGATTTCTGTCAATAAAAAAATCATAGATTTGTGGCCTATGCTAAAGAAGTAAAGATTGTAATCCCTCCTTAGCACATTAATAGTTCCATTTAAAATTTTAAAATAAACTAAATTTTAAACAGAGACCGTTCCGGAATTTAAACATATCTTTTCAGGCAGTCGCTTCTTCTTCTTCTTTTTTGCTGAACTCTTAAATGTGAATGGAAGATCATTTTGAGAGCTAAAATTTGACTTGCAAGTATTTTGTATCACCAAATTTGTGACAAGTTGGTGCGGGGAGACAATTTTCGGTCAAGCAGGCCCCAGCGGCTTTTGTGATTGGGTTTGAACTTACGGTCTAATGGGGTCTATCAATACTTGGTTTCTTACTTTTTAAAACTTCCCAAAAAAAAAAAAGTGTTAAGTAGCTATTAAAGGACTATTTTATCTTCTTTTACAATATTTCGCACATTTTCTTCCTAGAACGTTCTTTAATTTTTTTCTTTAGATTATTCATGTGATTTCTCTAAATTTGTTTCTAGGTTATTCATTTGTAACCTATAAATTGCAATTTCTTATTCATAGTAAGGTTTCTATTCATGGTATCAAGCTAGGTGAAAAGTTAACTCTCTACCTTGTCTATCAGCCGGCTGATCTCTGTGCGGCACTCCTCTTCACCACTTGACCTGCTTCACCCTCCTATTTCTCTCGTTTTTTTATTGCCAGCCGCTCCCAACCCACCGATTGCTATCACCGCTGGTCATCCTAGTCTGCCACCTGGCACCTCTGGTTCACCAGCCTCCTTCCGGTAGGTCAGCCTCCTCGCCCCTTCATCCACTCCCATCCCTCCCCTGTCTTTGTCCTCATTGAGCCATTGTTGTACACCGTCGTGCCCAGTTGCCTTCCTCCTTTGTCTCCCCCCAACCCTCCCACACTGTCCATGGCCCCTCTCCCCCTCTCTCTCTATCGCGGCCCTTTGCTTTTCGCTACCGTCAACAGTCCCTGGTTTCCCTCCTCCACTCACCCTTCCTTGCATATTTTCCTCTGACTTTTTTTTTCTCTGGATGTTGTGCTTTACTGTATCGTCCTTTGCTGTGTCGTCCTGTTTTTTGTTCATGGTCCTTCTACTGAATAAGTCGTCTTGCTGAGTACGGTTTTATTTACTTCTGAATTTTCTTTCCTTGACCAGCTCCCCATATGGACCCTCTCTCTTCACCCCTGGCCTCCAACACCTTCGGCATTCACCCTCTACCTCCCCCACCTCCTTTCACCACTGCCTCTGATTTTCTTATTAATGTTTCAGCCTCTATTGAATTTCTCGTGTCGAACATGGCGTGAAACCACTCACTCTGTCCTAGCCGCCTACCAACTTCTTCCCTATGTTGATGGTTCTTTGCCCTATCCCTCTCCTGTATCTACTTCTGCTTGCCCGTCCTATATATTCTGGCTGGATCCATATTGATTATCATCTTCTCGTCTTTTTAAGTGCCACCATTGAACCAACACTTGTCCGTCACTTTCTTACGTATACCACCTTTGCTGCCCTGTGGAGCGCAATCGAGATTCGCTATCTCTCGGCCTCCCTAGCTGCAGTCATTCAATTGATGGGTGATCTTCGTCGTTGACATCTTGGCTCAGGTGGGATGCCCGTGGTGCCTTGGTTCCTGTTGTTGAACTTTAGAACCTCCTTCTTGTGGAGGAGGCCACTCTCTCTCTCCAATAGCCAACCCACATTGGTCCCCCCAAAGCACATCCTGCTGCCCTCCATGTTGCCGCCAGCCCCATGGCCCCCTTATCACCCTCTCTTGCTCCTGTCATCTCTCCTGCCATCCTTAACACGATCACTGATGCCTATTATCGTTCCCTCCAACGGCCCGCCCAGATTGCTTCATGCTACTACCTATGCCTCACCTAACCTTCTCCCCACCCCCTGGCCATCTGCCCACTCCTCAATCTCAACAATAGCGTCATGGGGGTGGTGTGGACCGCCGCCAAAACAGTGGCCAAGGGGGGGCCCTTCGCTACCGTCCCTCATGCCAGATATACGGGGGTCCCACATTACTATCAATTACAAAGAGCGTTTCAATGCTTCCAACCCGGGCCATACCATGGGTCCCGGCCTTGCCATGTGTCACGACCCGGATTTTTCAAAGCATTTTTAAATAGCACGAACGGTAGGTAGTGAATTTTTTTTCTTTAAATATAAAACAAACCATTCGATTAAATATCCAGGTCATGATAACTGGGGTTCACAAATACGAATATCAAATCATATGATATTATTTAACATCTTAAAATTCATAAAAACTAGCTCATCCATCTAAGTACAAGTCTGTCACCCGTCTGAAAATAAATAACAAGTTGACTCTCATGCTTAAGGTACACTTACGTATCAGAGTTTCAAAAATGCAGAAACCTTTGAGCTCGCCTGCCTTGGTCTGACTTGTCGTCGCTTTGAGAATCTGCAACAAAGCAAACAAAACAACCACAATAACAACAATGGAATCTCTCCACTTTCAGGAGAAGAGCTTCCAAAGGACAAAAGGTTTTGTTAATATTTTTTTGGATCGGGCCAACATCACCCGATGTTAGTTGCCTACGTACTCATCAGACAACATCTCCAATGTTTCCAACAAGATCGGATCCAGACGTAGTTCTGCCTAAAAACTACACTATACTAAGAAGCATAGCATCACCCATGCAATGCTTAAGTATTTTCAATCAACCTACATTTTATGCAAGTCCTTTAATCGTTCCACTTGTTCTAATTAAACAAGCAATATCAATCAATGTTATTAATTATTTCTCGAACAATTGTTCGATAATTAATATTCCCGTCTAACCCCAAAGACAGACAGACACATCAGATGTCAACCTAAGTGACAAATGATAAGAAACACCATGGAATCCACCAGACCCCTGGAATCCACCACGAAGTGCCATCTCCCAACCTAGCCCATAAGGACCTGACCGGAGTGGAAGGGCATGGCCCACAACTGCACCGAATGTAAGTGGTCAGAGACGCCAACCAAGCAGGATGTCAGCGACCCTAATTGCGTGTACACTAAAAGATCCTCAATAGCATCACCCATGCAATGCTTAAGTATTTTCAATCAACCTACATTTTATGCAAGTCCTTTAATCGTTCCACTTGTTCTAATTAAACAAGCAATATCAATCAATGTTATTAATTATTTCTCGAACAATTGTTCGATAATTAATATTCCCGTCTAACCCCAAAGACAGACAGACACATCAGATGTCAACCTAAGTGACAAATGATAAGAAACACCATGGAATCCACCAGACCCCTGGAATCCACCACGAAGTGCCATCTCCCAACCTAGCCCATAAGGACCTGACCGGAGTGGAAGGGCATGGCCCACAACTGCACCTGAACAGAAGTGGTCAGAGACGCCAACCAAGCAGGATGTCAGCGACCCTAATTGCGTGTACACTAAAAGATCCTCAATAGATCTGCGGTGAGCCCGGCTCACAAAGAACTCCCTCCAATGGGGAGGTGCAACTACACAGTCAAATCAGCAGCTCCTCAATAGAGCTAAAACTTAGGAAACCATTCTGAACCCTATCTTGCTAATCTATAAGCCAGGATTCCGAATGACTATCCCAAACCCTATTAGTCCCTTCTAGACTAAGGTTTACAACTCGAGACATGTCATCGGTTCATCAACCAAGGCAAATCGTCAGGTCAAAGGCTTTGTTCACTGTATGAACTAGTCCTGCACTCTCTGAGGTATTTTAGTCTTTATCTTGATTAGGTGTTCTTGCCCAATCCAAAGCTATCAAACCTCAAACAATTATTCTTTCAATAATTTAAAGATAGTGATAAACTACTATCACAACATCAATATCAAAAATTGAAATAAAGAACAACATAAACCACAAGAACTACATAGGTCTAAGCATATCATAATATCAATAATAAAATTCATTAATGATATAAGAATTATTTGAGCACTCATGCCCTAACCCTCCTTGGGTTATCTTAATAAATCTTTATGAAACTGGTCGTAATGCACCTAAGGGCATTAGAGTAATTATCCAACATTTGATACAATCCTCTCTGCACTCGGGTAAGTCTTTAACCTCTAAAAAGGTTTCAGTATCACATTGGCCCATTAATAACATTCACGCGAATGCGGGCCAGTTTGCATAGGGGTAGTTCTGTCATTTGGTTTAAGGCCTTAATGGCATCCAATAAGTCCAAAATTGAACTCAACCATACTATATGACTTCATGGACTCTATGTAATTTTTCTGGCATGTGACGGGGTTGTGAACCCCTTGAACCGACCCAAGTTGTCTTAACGGTTTACGATTAACCCTAGGGCCAAAACAATCAATTACCCACTCATTGGGATTTTCCTCATTAAGTGGTTTGGTCTATAATTAGTTTACATATTAAACTATCACTGAGAATTTTCTCACTTTTTAGATCAACTCATAGGCCCCTGAACCGAAGCCCCGAATTCTGATTATTAATCATTATACTAAGCGTCAACTCATAAGGGTAAATTGGTCATTTTAAGGCCATTGAGATTTTTTCCTTGTCTGAAACTTGGTCAAGACACTCCTACCCCTCTCCAAATACATTAGTAATTTTATAAAATTATTTTGACAGGTTTACCATCCTGAACCGGACCTGGTTCAATGATCCCTCTTTTATTTTTCCTAGACCGAACCAGATTAAATAATTCGGTTCAAACAACAAGACATTCGTCTCCAACCTCCTGCCTGTTGAAACAGATTAAACGTCCTGCCTTCAAAGGATTAGCAGCCTATAGCCCACGACTCTCCTCATCTTCCCTCTTCTTTCTTTCTTTGGATATTCTTCTCTAGTCTGGTTTCCTTCCAATGGTTTTGACATGTCTGTCAGAGAGCGTTTACCTTTGATGGTTTCTCCTCAGGTTTTCTTGGCTTGCTCCGCTTAGATGTTTCAATGGGAATGACGACACTTACATAAACCTGGTCAACCCTAATGGCTGGGGAGAGAAAAAACAGCAGAAGAGCCAAGAGAGCGACCCCCTGACTCCCCCAAATTGTTCACCTTATATAAACACAAGGATTAGGATTCCTAACCCCTCTAAAATTGGGGTAATCCTTCCCAATTAGGTCACCTTATTGGGACCTTAAAAATAAATTTCGGAATTATAAACAACCGGGCCCACAAAACAACTTAAACGGGCCAAATACAGTCTAAATCGGGTAAATGGGTCCTGCACGATATGTTCAACTTCAAACGGTCGTAACTCCCCCATCCGGACTCTAATTCGCGCGTTCTTGATGGCGTTTCGAAGCTTTATCTGTCTACTTTCTAATAGAATTAGTTTCAGCCACAAATTCTATCTAGGGAGGTAGTTATTTTACTAATAATATCAATAGGTTAAATACCCTATTTTCCACATATATAATTTTCAAAACATAGAAAAATTAGGGATATTACATTCTTCCATCCTTAAAAGAATTGCGACCTCGCAATTTGCCACAGCCAACCCTTTTCAAGCTCGGCCTCTAACTCAAAAGCCGTTCTACCCTTTCAAACCATATCAACTGCAACTTATAATTGAAGTAGCACAAAACTTAATAACCCACAAAATTCAGGTCATTACACCATGAGTGCCCCAAGGTTGTGGGGCCCGCTCCTCCTATTGGCTTCTTGATTCTGGCGCTAGTGATCACATCACTTCGGATCTAAATCACACCACCACCCTGGCATCCTACCCTTGCCCCTCCCATGTCAACATTAGTAATGACCAATCTCTCCCCGTCTCTTCCACAGGTAGCACCACCCTCTCTCTTCCCACCTCCAGCCTTCGTTTAACATTGTACTTCACACACCCACTGTTGCCTACAATCTCCTATCAGTACATAAACTTGCTCATGATAATGATTGTTCTCTAACTTTTATTGTGTCTGATATATCTATTTTGCTCCACCCTTCGTTTAACATTGTACTTCACACACCCACTGTTGCCCACAATCTCCTATCAGTACACAAACTTGCTCATGATAATGATTGTTCTCTAACTTTTACTATGTCTGATATATCTATTATGGACAATAAGTCCAAGCGCATCCTATACCATGGCCCAAGTCGAAACGGCGTCTACCCTCTTTTCTCCGCTTCTCCATATGCACTCTATCTCACTACTTCCTCTTCCAACATCTGGCATCATCGACTTGGTCATCCTGCCCCTCCCACTTTTAATTTCATTGTATCAACTTTCTCTTTTCCTGTCACCAAAATAAGAAACTTTGTTTGTAATAATTGTCATGCTAGTAAATCCCACAAACTATCATTCTCTCTTTCGCAACAATCATCTACTCGTCCACTTAAACTTATTCACTCTGACGTCTGGGGGCCCTCGCTCGTTCCCTCATTCCTTGGTTATCAATACTATGTCATATTTATTGATGATTATTCTCACTACACCTGGCTCTACCCTCTCAAACTCAAATCGGATGTCTTTGAAAATTTTCTTGTCTTCCAGTCCATGATAAAAAATGCTCTCCCTCATTGTATCACCTTCTTTCGTTCTGACAATGGCCATGAGTATGTCAACTCCCGTTTCACTCATCACTTTACCTCTTGAGGCATCACTAATCAATTTTCTAGCCTCACAGCCCCGTACAAAATGGTGTTGCCGAACGAAAACACTATCACATTATTGAGACCACCATCACATTTCTTACTGCCGCCCACATGCCTCCCTCTTATTGGGTTGATGTTGCCTGCACCGCCACATATCTCATCAATCGTCTCCCCACTCCCATCTTAAAAAATACCTCCCCCTATCTACTACTTTATCTCACTCCCCCTAATTATACTCACCTTCATACTTTTGGCTATCGGTGCTACCCGTGGACCCGTCTTTACTCTAACCACAAACTTGAACCTCATTCTATTCCTTACGTCTTCATCGGTTATTGCCCAACCACTAAAGGTTACCGATGCCTTGATGCCACCACCCATCGTGTTTACATTTCTTGTCATGTCTGTTTCATCAAAAATGAATTTCTCTTTCTCCATCACTCATCTACTAAACAATCTCCCTCTCACCTTATTCCCCCTCTCCCTCTTCCCCCCATATCTCCTCCGACCCCCCTCCAAATGATGTTCCTACAACCCCCCATTCCCCTCAACCTCAACTACCCCTCCCACCCCTAACTCCTCCCCGACATCCTCCCTCCCTCCCTCCCACCCCACCACCTCTCCCCAGCCCTTCTCACCCAATGATTACCCACAGCAAAGCTGACATTCTTCGCCCTCGCATCCCACTCTCTCTCTCATCACTCAAACCTCCCCCCAAACTGAACCCACCTCATTTTGTATTGCCTCCCAGGTTCCTAAGTGGTGTGATGCTATGCACGAAGAGTATGAGGCTCTTCTCAAGTAAGGTACTTGGACCTTTGTCCCTCTGTCGCTGAACTCTAACATCATTGGGTGTCGGTGGACCTACAAAATCAAGAAGGGCACCAACGACTCCATCTCTCGGTACAAGGCCAGCCTCATTGCCAAATGTTTCACTCAAGAAGAATGACATGACTATCATGAAACCTTCAGTCCCGTGGTGAAACCCTACACAATTCGGATTATACTCATTCTTGTTGTTTCCAAAAACTGGATCGTAAAACAGCTTAACATCTCCAATGTCTTTCTTTATAGTTCCATTGAGGAAAAACTATACATGGCTCAACCTCCTGGATTCATTGACTCCACTCGATCCACCATGTGTGTCAACTTCACAAAGCCTTATACGGTCTCAAACAAGCCCCTTGCCAATAATATGCCCGACTCTCATCCTATCTTCTCGATCTCGGGTTTCGAACCTGTCATGTTGACACCTCACTCTTTCTCCATCAGACGGGTTCTCAGGTGTAACGCTCCTCGTATTTTCGAATAAAAGAAAACAATTTTGAAAACGTAACAAAATTTAATTACAATTGCCAAGGATCACCGTGTACTAAAACAGTAATTACAACATACTTTGTATTATACAAAGATTGTCAAAATTAGGCATCATGTGCCTTTGTACATTGGTCAATACCATAATTTACATAAGTACAAAAACAGTAGTACAAAACTTGTAATTTAAGGAAATCCTTCGTCGACTCCTTCAGAATCGAGTGAAACACCTGCAGAGTCTGAGGGTAGGTGAGTAAATTTATACTCAGTAGGTCGAATTAAGTTCTAAGAATATGCTTCGTGCACATGCCATTTTTCTTTTTTGAAATCATCCAGAAAACCTGAAAACACGATCACAGAACGTCGCGATACCAGACGATTTACACCCGCGCCCATGGGGCGACGCGAGACTGAAAGGAATGGATTTACCCATGACATCCCAATCCTGTGCGCGCCAGATGCCAAATTTGGCGGTATCCAAAATCATAATAATTTTTAGCTCCGAAGAACCGAGAACTATCCAGACGACACGATTGCCCAAAACTCGGAGAAATTTTTGAAAAGAGGAGATGATGTTGAAGTCAGAGCTTTTATTTTTATAAAGTAACAAAAAATTTTTAGTAAAACTTTAGCGAGTCAAAATCTCAGCATACGATTAGAATTTAAAACTACCTACCTATAATACGTGCGAAATCTCCTCGTAGCGTAAAGAGAGTCCCGCCTTAATATATCAGCCTTCGAGTGAGAATTTCGACAGAATAACCACTCCAACGTGTAGAATGTCCTTGATTTAGTAGGGTAGGGCTTTGGAACGGGTTAAAAAGGTTTAGGAATGGCCCAGAAGCAGTAAAAAGATGAAAAGGGAAGATTAGGGAAGGGGCACATTTTTCGAGGTCTTAAAGGGGTTGTCTCGGGAAAATAATACTTCCGGTGCGTAGAGCACCCTTGAATTAGTAGGAAACGGGTCTTGAAACGTGAAAATCGGACTTAAAACGGGTCGGGAATGGTGAAAACAGTGAAAGGGGCTGAAAATCGGATGTGGGTGAAGAAGTGGCCGGAAAGGGAATTTATAGGGGAGGCGGAGGCATATTCCGGTGGGCGCCACCGCTGGAACAGGTGGGCGCCCACCGGCGCCGCCAAAAATTCCAGCCGGCGCTCATTGGCGCCGGCGAAACCGCGTTCACGCGTGACGAACGCGCGGTTCGTCGCGCATTCGGCGCGCGCCGCGCCGAAATAAAATATTATTTTATAATTTCAAAAATTCCAAAAATCGTAACTTCCTATCCCGAACTCCGATTTGTGCGTTCTTGGTACCGTTGAGTTCATATTCATGAGCCCTACGATACTATTTAAGAACCATTCCACCTAAATTTCAAAAGTGGGTCCCGCCGGTTGAACACGTTTCCCGAGGTCACGACTTTTGTTCCCGACCTCCGATCTTTGCGTTTTAAGACTTGTTACACTCGTCTCCACGAGCTCTAACCAAAACTTAGGAAAATTATAAATAACAAAATATGTAAGAAAATCGTGTTAGAAATTAGGGTCATTACATCAGGTTACTATCCTTGTTATTTATGTTGACAACATCCTTATTACTGACACTCATCCCACTTTCATTGATCACATCATTACGCTTCTTGGTGAGTCTTTGCTATCAAAGACTTGAGTCTCCTCCACCACTTTCTTGGTATAGAATTCACTAAAACTCCATATGATCTCTTCCTCTCACAGGCTCAGTATACTAGAGACATCCTCATCAGAGCTAACATGGATGGCTGCAAACTCACTCCCACTCCTACTGGCTACAAACGACCTTCTACCTCTCCCACCGAGCCACTATTCTCTAACCCTTCCCACTATAAAAGCATTGTTAGAGCTCTTCAGTATCTCACTAATACTCGTCCTCACATTGCCTACTCTGTGAACTGTGTGTCAACACATGCATCAACCTTCCACAATCCATTATACAACAGTCAAACGGATCCTCCGTTATCTTCATGGCACCCTCTCTCATGACATTCTCATTTGACTGGGTCCCTTCACTCTTACCGCCTACTCAGATTTCGACTGGGTTGGTACGTAGGTCCATCACTGGGTACTGTCTCTTCATGGGTCCCAACCCTATCATTTGGAAATCAAAGAAACAGAAAATAGTTGTTCGTTTTTCTACTTAAGCCGAATATCAGGCCCTCTCTTCCACAGCTACTAAGATAGTTTGGGTATTCATGATTTTCAAGTTTCTTGGCATCTCCTTACCCGAGACTCCTACTTTGTGGTGCGACAACCAGTTAGCAATTTCTCTTACAACCAACTCTGTCTTTCATGCTTGCACCAAACATATCGAAATTGATCATCACCACATTCGGGGACAAGTTTTAGTTAGCAACTTACAAGTTCACCACGTTCCATCTAAGGACCAACTTGCTGACTTCTTCACCAAGCCTCTCCCCATCGCATAATTTCAAAATCTCACTTCCAAACTAATGGCTCTTCATCCGCCATGATTTTATAGGGGCGTATTAAAGGACTATTTCATCTTCTCCTAGAATGTTCCACACATTTCCCTCCTAAAACGTTCTTCACTTCTCTTCTCTAAGTTAATCCTGTAATTTTTCTAGATTTGCTTCTAGATGATTCATTTGTAACCTATAAATTATAACTTCTTATTCATAGTGAATTCACTGAAATTTCCATTCAATAACTCTTCTCATTAAGACATGCAAATGTAGTTGAAACTGCTTACAATATCGACAATAACCATATAAACCTTGTAAGCTACCTACCCAAAAACAAGAGCTTCTTCTTTGTAGAGCACCACCACTCAACAAAAGCCACTCCCATCCCCATGGGATCTCGTTCAAAATCCGTGATGGTATGCTGTGAGACCCATAAGATAACAGTTTATCAACTTAAACAGATACATCAGATTTCTTGTCACCATCCACTTAAAAGGAAACCACGATATTTTTCAAGTGGGAAATTGGTTAGATGCCAACCAAAGAGGCAATAGAGCTGAATTTTGATCTATTTTTCCAGACTCAGTTTAATTGGACAAGGACAACGGTCTGTTCCAGTTTATTATCTATATTCCTCGGGACTCAATTTAATTGGACAATGTCACAAAAACAACATTCTATTCCAGTTTATTATCTACAACTCACATAAATGTGCCCTTTTAAAGTTGTACCAGGAAACATACTCTTACGATTATTTCAAAGGCAACACGTATAAAAGCTGATCCATCCTATCAAGAGCATGAGATGAAAATGGTGTAATGTCGTAATCACATTGCCCATGCTTCTCATGTTAATACAACCTCATATTTTTTGGTATAAAAAAATAGAAGCTTATATTCCCTTTCCACTTTTTCTACACTAAAGGCCTATTCCAACCTCTAAATGGATTCAGAAGCACCTGAAAATTTTTCCAATCAGAGGCTGGTGAAGGCTTTGGTACGGAGAAAGTGGAGTAGGATTATCATAATCCTAAAAAAAATTGATTGACAAATTAGAATTCGTGTAAGAAATGGATATCGGGACCCCCTTGTACTGATCATAATAGTATCCAAAGAAAATCAAAGGTTAAAATGTTGTTAGTCACAAATAGTGAAATAGAAGACACAAGGAATACCAACTACTTGTCAAAAGGCAAAAAAATCAAAATTGGAAAATGTCGTAGAAACAAATGCAATCTCTGCTATGCTCTTTAAGACAGAAATAGGCTACGTCATTGTCAAACAAAAATATATAATAGGCAAAAAAAACATGTCAGAGCCACTGCATAATCTCTGCTATGCTCTTTAAATTAGGTCTAGCCATAAAGTATTGCCCACGCAAAGAATAGTCTTCGTCATTGTCAAGCAGATGTCCTCCATATTCACAGCTGTGATGTGTCGATAATCAAGTTTTCAATGCTAACTGTCCACGTTAAATCAGGCTTATGATCAAGGGTTGCCAATAAAAGTTTGAACACTCAGAACATATTCGTATGAAACCAAAATACTCAATCAAAAAGAACAAATCTTACATTGATTCAGCATAAAAGTGTAAGCTCAACCGACAGGATCCAGTGCTGAAGTCCGTTGGCATACAGTTTGGGCATCAAGAAACTGGGAAATGAAATGGGTACAATCTGCAAAACATTAAAAGCATTACATGAATAATAAGCCAATGTCATGATGAATAGTTTTCTTTTTAAATAAACACAACTAAATTCATGAAAATGTGGAAATTATTGTCTCCTTGAGGTTGCATTATACCCCTAATATGCAGTTGCCCATATCTGAAACTAGAAAACAATTATGTTTTGCCTTACATTGTTTAACAGATTAGCCCACTGATAGATACAAAGTCACTAAACTCAGAATTTCAGGAGCACCTTCCCCAGCACCTTAGGAATGACTTCCATGAACTGCAGGTTCTTTCTTATCCTCTGCCATTTCTAGCAACTGTTTCCCTTTAGCAAATCTGACATCAATGATGCTAGGAGGCAGAGCGTTAATACAACCATGAGATTCGACAAGAAAGAAGAATTCCTGCTTGGTCAGACTCTTCTTTTGAATGAGCTGATCAACCACCGCATTTGTCAACTTAGAATTACGTTGAAGAATCTGAGAGATGCAAAGAGGTTAGTAAATGCAAATTATATGAAAAATGGCTCTTCTGGCATTGCGGAGTTTACCTCTTTTGCCCTATTATAGCACAAATCTAAAATACGACTTGCCTCCAAATCAATTTCCTAGTGGAAAAACAAAATTTAAACCATTATATACTGGAGCGAAATTATATTTCTTTGAGAAAAATGAATTCAACTAAGGCTCATAAAGAATGCAGCGAATCTGACACACTTTAATTCGATCTCCAACCCAACAGCTAGACACGCCATAGTGTTTCTCAGAAAGGCCACCAATAACAAAGCTTCGTGCTGCTGATCGTGCATTATCAGCTGTTTCCGCCCAAATTGTGCTCATCTGTGAAGTCATAACCAATCAAAATTTCCCCTCTTAATATAATGTTAGCTAAACAAAAAGGAACACGTATCTCACAAGTAATAGACAGAGCAACCAGTGTTCCTTTTCTCATACTGAGGGGCTGTTTGGGAACTGATTATTCATGGAGATTCAGGGGCCGATTCAGGCAAGATTCTCCCATGAATCATATATTCTGTTTGTATAATTAATTCACTGTCTATGAGATTTTGAGATTACAGCCAATTTCATCGCTGAACTTCTGTTGTTTTGTAAGAGAAAATTTTCAATATAGGAAGATAAAGGGGCGGGGCAGCCTGAATTCCATTTCTTTGCAAAATCTCCGGAAAAAAAAAATCCTGGAGATTCTGCAAAGAAGTGGCAGTTCATCAGATAGCACAAAAGCCAAGGCACAATAAAGGCACCTGACAGTGGGCCCCCAATCAATTAGTTTCAGAAAGCTCACATGGAAGAATTATTTGCCAAACAACCCCTGAGATTAGGTTCAAATGGTATATAAACTCAATACAGAACTATCTACTCCTGAACAAAAGAAATAACCACAAACTGATTCAACTTCAAGAAAAGCTCCAACAGAAAAGATATTAACCACCATCTTTTTTTTCATATTTTAGTTCATTCAAAAGTTACAAATAGTGGAGATTTGTATACCCCATTATTTGCATGAGTATTATCAACCTCTCTTGTTGAAGGTTCCCATATGCATCAGAAGGATAATTTTGATGTTTACAAGAACAAGTTATCGACACAGTGACAAAATAGTAGAATTGTTTTAGTTCTAAAGATATCCATTTCCTACTCTACTTGTGTTGTCACTGATTTAGTGATCAAGATATTCATTTTGATACTCTACTTGTGTTGTCACTGTTTTAGTTCTAAAGCTATCCATTTACGCTCTTAATTGAGTAAATTTGTGTGATGATTCCTCATTAGAACACCTGATATATTAAAAAATTTCCAGCTATCGCATTTGAAAATCACATTGCGGATAATTAATTTTGACAATCCCCTTGTGTAAGTGATTTGACTATTAGGTAATTAAAAAAACAATTATGCTCTGTGAACTTGCTTTTTGTGTGTGTGTGTGTGTGTGTGTGTGTGTGTGAGAGAGAGAGAGAGAGAGGTGGGGGGAGGAAGGGAATGAGGGAAGGAGAAACTGAAACCATTCATTCTACATAATATGCTCTAAGAACAACAGACTTGCAACAAGTTACAAATGCAGTATCATAAAAAAAAAACCTCAAATCCAACCAGATAAGCACCATGTAAAGATCTCATTAATTGTTATCTTCTTAAGAATTTAGTGTGAAATCCAGCTCATCACTGCTCATGAGAACAACCAAGAATCTAGAAAATCACCTGCTCCTTGCCATACCAAATCTCATCTGCAGCACGAGGAGCTAATTGGACAGTTATGTGATCCTGGAGGGACTGTCTACTGCAAAAATTTCAGAACCCTTATTTGTATATGAAAAAAAAGTAAATAAACAATTAATCCAAACATGTTACCACAAAAAAAAAAGCAACGTTCCCCAGATTTGGACACAGTTTGGCCATAGAAACAAATAGGTGGATAATAAAGTGTGCTAAAATCTCTCTCTCTCTCACCCCCAACAGTTCAACACGACTCATTTGAAATAACTGCACATTTTAACAATAACAGTATCATCTCAGAATAAAAGTATTAGAAAGATAAAAATAACACCTAAGCATTCCTGACGTAAATTTTATGTGATCCATCTTCACTCTCACATAACCCAATTCTCGTCCAGCTCTAGGAGCAATAGTGACCTGCTCAAAACAATCTTAATATTAACAAAGAGGCCACAAAATAACTAAGATCAACAGGTATGACATTTTCAAGAAAAGCAGCAAGTAAATGAGAAAATGTACTACCTACACATAATACTGCTATATATAAATGTGCTAAACTATAGAAGTTAGAGAATAAGTTAGGAGGATTAATAATAATAAAAAAGCATGCAATATATAAATGTAAATTTAAGAAAATAATTAAACCAGTAAAGTTACGAGCTGACATACAAACTCAATATTTCTTAAATCAGGAAAGTTTATAGCTACAACAGCCATGGCTGCTTCATTTAGAGCTAACTGCATCCACATCTCCGGGCTTCTCTCTTTTTTATCAAGCATTCCTCTTTCTTCAATTTGTGCAGCTTGGAGTAAGTCGTCAGTTGTTATCTGATTGACGTAACTAAAGTCATAATTTGCAAAGATGAAGGAAATCTTTTTCCAAAGATTCACAAAGCACAGACAAATGAAGATACTGAATAACAGGCAAGTGACAAATGAAGTGATTCATTAAAAGAGTAAAAAGAAAAAAAAATTGAAGTCCAACATACAAACTCCAGTTTTACTTGAACTACTTTTACAAGCACATCTTATCAGTGTTTGTTTTAGCCGTTTAAGTTATATTTTGGCATTAGAGTTGTTAACTGCAGAATAGTGAATAAAACCAGTTCCAAGGCTCCACTTGGGTTGGAAGTATTAAAAGGTAGGCTGTAAATGACCATAAATCCCCAGGAATCAAGACAATGTGGTAGATTTAGTTGTATTTGATGACTTTAATCTATGCCTTTAAATGTCAAAACATCAGCTGATACAAGCTAATGTTATATTTTTTAGGCACAATATAAGATGTAAAATCTCCACGCTTTTCACTCCTAACAACCGATAAAAACAAGAAGCTCATGAACATTGGCCAATAAAATAAAAAGGGCATTAGTATTTGGACATTACTACTTCATTTATACAACAACCAATTGCATTACCACTAATGCTACCTGCATGCATCCATTTATGTCAATCCATTAACTCTAAAACTTCCTTCAGGTAGAGTTTGACATTGAAAACATATCATCATAGATAATTAACCATCATGATCAATCTAATAAAGCAAAAAAGTAAAAGAAAATGTTCTATTCATCCCAATAAAGTGCCAACATGAATTTCTAATATTCCAAATAACTAAACAACTGCAGAGTGTGCTAGATAGTGAAGTGGCACTACATCTACCTCCTCCAAAGCTCACTAAGAAACACCTTTTATAGCGTATATAGATATGAAGGATGATAGATAACAACCATACTAATATATAGATCTCCAAGAGTGACGATAGATTTTTGCCAAACTTCCTATATTACCCTCACACTTTCTATAATGCCCCTAGATATAAGTTTCAATTGGTATGTGGTTTGAGTGTATTTTAGTAAAACCCATTACTAAGACATCCTACTTCAATGAGATTCTTTTAGATGGCTGCCAAGTGTTAGGTTTAATGAGGGTTGCTGACATGACAAAGGCCCCACTTTTTAAATTGTGTTGTTTATAACTTGGTAAAGTTATATCTTGCTTACCTAAACTCGGATTCGCACATTCTAGGTACCATCGGAAAGCTCTTGACGAGCTCTATCAAATGAGATCACACATAAGTATGTTTTCTCAACCCTTTCAAAGTTTCCACAGAACTTGAATTCCCACATTCTTGGTAGCATTGGAAAACTTTCGACAAGATATATCAAATGAGACCTTCCACCAAACTGGTTTTGAATATGAAGGGTGAGCTTCATGGCGCTAAGTCCTTCAAGGCCATTGTCCTCTCCAATGTATGACCTAATATTAAGCCTATGAGATTTGGACTCATGGTTGCCTACTACAAGTGTATTTAGGTTGGTATAGTGCTTATAATTATCTGTGTATGTAATTTATGATCATTATGATCCTGGAAGCATGTATTGTAGTTGTAGCATGTAAGGGGAACCTTTTTTCGATATATGCTTCATCTTTAATACATTTTATGTATTTACATGTGCAATGCGTGCTCATTCCTGCTAGTTTTTGTTAAAGCTAACAATTTTGACCAATTATTGTTTCTCAAAAAAAAATCTGGAAATGAAAATACCCACGGAATGAGGTTCACAAAAGTCATACCTCGGACCTTCCGTCACGCATCATATTGATAGCAGCAATTTCAACAATGTTTGCAAGCTCCGCACCAACCATTCCCTCTGTCATACTCGCAACAGCCACATAGTCAACATCTTCAGCCATTGGCTTCTTACGAGCGTGGACCTGAAAGAAGCAATGGTGAGCACTGGCCTCAACGATCTAAACAACAGAAATAGATGAAAAATAAATGAACTGTAATTTTACTTCACAAGCACATTCCACACTAAAGCCAATATATTGCGAACGACAGTCCATAATCATCATCCTTTACGGCCTATTGCAGACATGGTTGGACATGGATTCCATATCACCATTTGAATTCAGTTATAACTTATAAACAGTATGTTGACACAACATCCAGGTGAAAAGTTCGTCAGGTGATTTAGGGACTATTGTAGAACCACATGCATAGATATCTCACAGAAGTTCATTCCTGACAAAATGCTCAACATTATATCTGATGACTCAAAAGCCTAAAGTTCAATCATTGCAGTCTACAATAGCTTTCAACTATTTTGTCCGTGGCTTGACAGTTAACCCCTGATGTTAATGCAGTTTCTAGCTGCCTACCAATTAGGTAATTCTCCTTCAACCATCCCCTTAAAAGATGTAACGTGGCAGACTGATCAATTGACTAGATGGTTTTCGGATGTCATATTAAAAAATGGAGAGAATCAAGCCACCATCATTAATAGTTTTCGTCACATTGCCAGTTTGACATGGCTGGGATTCACTAGGTCTTACAGCATGTGCTATATAAGCAATTAGTTCAAACTTTCATCAGATAGGACAGTGTACTTATAAAAGCCAGTACCTTCAAAATTTCATCGCGCCCAATAAGTCCAGGTTTGGGTATATATATTTTTCGATCAAAACGCCCAGGTCTGACAAGTGCAGGATCAAGGATATCTGGCCTATTTGTGGCAGCAATGGTTATTACCTCACCTCTTCCTTCAAATCCATCCAAACAAACAAGGAGCTACAGTAAATCACAGAAATTACTGAGACACAATATATATAACTTAAACAAACGAAACAATCTAGAAACATTAAGATATAATGACGTCCAAGAATTTATCCAGACCTGATTAAGAGTTGCATCACGCTCCTGTCCACCAGAGCCCTTAATAAGTCCACGCTCTCTTCCAACGGCATCTAGTTCATCAATGAAGACAACAGATGGGGCCTGTACGTGAAACACAAGTCATATAGGCCAGGACTGACGAACCTATATTCAAACTGTAATGCTACATGATATCTACAACTGCTCACATCAGTTCAGGGCCTTCAGGCATGTGTTGATTAAAAAAAAAAAGACCAAATAAAGTTACCCCACCTCATAATGGATACTAAGTTTGAATGTGCCTATAGATAATAGTTGACTGATTTATATTCACATGCCTCCAAGATGATACTATTTGAATGATAAATCTACAGCTCATCCACATATAATAAATCATAAACAAAAGAAAAAGAATCAACATAAACTTGTAGCAAATTTATGATGGAGCCCAAAACATTAGAAAAAGCATCAACCAGAGCAGTGGCGTGTAAAGCAGAACAATTGAAACTTATATCACAGCTTACATTTTCTCTTGCTTCTTGATAAAGCGCTCGCACACGGGAAGCACCAACTCCAACGTATATTTCCACAAATTGAGAAGCAGATATTGAGAAGAAATTCACCCCTGCTTCCCCAGCAACAGCTTTAGCTAGCAGAGTCTTTCCAACTCCAGGGGGTCCACAAAGAAGAATACCACCTAAAAAGAGAATATGCTGTGCATTGAGATGCTACCAATTTTCTTTGCTAAAGATACTACTACTGAGATGTTACTCGACTCTGGACTAACTGCATCCAACATAGTGGCTTAAAGGTGCCCCACAGTAAATTGTGTCCATCTCAATCACGTCTAGTTATTTTAAAATCGTCGCTTCTGTCTTAAAGATTATGCTTTTTAAGACAACAGTTGTAGCTTTAAGAGCATTGTCAAACATACGAGTATAGAATTCGTAAGCGAAACCAAACCTGGTATTTTCACTCCTCGTCGCCGGTACATTTCTCCGTATGTGAAAAACTTCACAATCTCCTCCAATTCAACCCGAATTTTCCCGAGCCCCGCAACATCAGAAAACTTCACATCTGCGCCTCTCTCCAAATACTGCGGCAACCTTCTGTTACGGGCCCGCCGAACACGAGCGCCAGAACGCATAAACTTCATGACTTTCAAGTACGGATTCCGTTCGCCGCCTTCCCCTTCCTCCTCGTCGCCCTCGGCCTCAATCCCCGCTACAGCCTTCTCCAACTCCCTCATTTTCTTCCTCTCCTCCGCTTCGGCTTTCTCAATCTTCCTCCTATCCTCAAAATCCTTCTTATGCTGCTTATATCTGTACACAACGAAGTAGTAGAATATACCAAAGAAAGAAAACCCAAGGAAATACGCTGTGGTCTGGTCCCGCGCCATGCCCGCCCACATGAGCGCCATGCGCTGATAGTTTTTGCGAGCATGGCGTAGCGACTGCTCCCGCTGCTCCTTTTTCGACTCCTTCCGCTTCCTCCTTTCCTCAATCTTCCTCTGCGCCATCAGTGCCTTCTCCATCATCTCCCGATCCTCTCTCACTTTTGCCAATTCCGCTTTCCGGCGCACCTGGAGCTCCTTCCTTGCCATCTCAAGCTCCAACGCTCGCTTCGACAGTGGCTTGGACTTCATCTTCGACCACAATAAATTCGGAAGTTTGGATAAAAAACCCAAGTAGGGCGAGGGAACCTCCGGTTTCTTAACCGGAGGCGTGTACGCATTCACGCAGAGAGAATTCATCTCCAGTGAATCCCAAGCATTCCAGAACTTCTCGTCCCCATACGCCGCAGGCAGAACGGTCCTCAAAACCCTCGAATCCTCCAACACGACGAGGATGGATTCGGGCCGTTGCTTCAAGTTAACGGAAGGAAGCTTAATTATATGCTTAATCTTCCCTTCCTCCTTGAGCCTCAGCACTTCCGTGTAAGGGATCCTATCCGTGACCACCGGAAGGTTTTGCGACCACGACTTCGCTTCTTCTGGCGACAAGACTTCGGTCTTCCTCGGCGAGCGCTTCCTCTCGGCGACTTTGGCGTGCGACGGCGCCTGCGGAAATGCGGCGGATACGATAATCATGGTTGCGGATAATTGAAGCAGAGTCTGAAGACGCCCCTTCCCTTGGTCCTCGTTTGGATCTTCCGATGTCTGTAGGCGACATGAGATTGATGGCGGGGAGCGACATAGTCGCTTCCGCGCACGTAGAGAAAAGAGCGACGGCGCAAAGGCAAACGTTGTATTTCGAACGTAGATTGGCGAAGGAAATTTCGAGGATGGGACGGGGGAGGACGAAGAACTAAAAACGCTGCAGTCCATGGCCTGTGGCAGAGGGATTCAGCAATGGAGGTGCGAGGGCAGCTCAACTCTGAGCTTCTCAGGGATTGTCATGGATGATGGTGTCTGAATTGGGGAAGCATTTTTTGTAATAGATGAAATGAAAGATCCGAAGATAAGCAAGGCAGATGATGGCGGCAGCAGCAGCAGCAGCAGCAGCACCTCCCAGGGCTTTGAAATAGCCCTAGTACTGGATGGAAGCAGGCGAAGCATTTGCCGGGAGAGGGAAGGAAAGGATTAGGAAATTAAACCACCGAATGGGCCTGTCCAGGTGTGAGAGGATCGCGATATGTAAGTGGGCCGCTTAGCCCAAGTAGCCACTTATCGTACTGCCCTATTCTTCGAAGGGAGGCTGTTACTTGGACGGATGGACGTCAGATGAGTCTTGCCTAGCCTGTGTTCGACTTCTTCTCTATCATTGGCGGACTGCCCGGACAGAGATGTATATGTAAGAGAAGGGAAAATAAAATTATAATATTTTTTTAAGTATTTAATTGTTTAAATTTTAAAAAATAAAATTATTAATGTAACACATTTTTTTTACAAAATAGAGCTATAAATTTAAGATAGAAAAAAAAATTAATATACATATTCCACTTTCAACTTTTTTTTTTCTCAAAAAATGTTAAATTGGATTTGTTGAACTTGGTTTGACTCAACCTATTAGATTTAGGAAAAATTATATAAATAATAATTAAAAAAATTATCATTTTAGACCACTTTGAGAAATATTTTTTAAAATTGTGTTCTTTTTTGCCATGCAAACACCAGCCAAATAGCTACCGTATGCGTAATTTTTTTAAAAAAAATTAAGTTAATTTTATCGTTTAGAATGGCAAAATTTGTTTTAAGCAGATTTCATCCTTCTAAATGACGAAATCGGTTTCAGACCACTTGACCCGATTTCGGTGTTCTGAACGACGAAATCAGCTTTCTGAATGACGAAATTGCCACACTTAACACATTCAGGAGTTTGTGTGTAACAATGCTGAAAAATGACGAAATCAAATTAATTTTTTAAAAAAAAACTAATTGAAACTAACTTTATCACCTGTCCATGTTTATTCATTCGATACATACACAATTGCATTCATTCCACCCATTCCATGCATAACAAATTAACATTAAAGTACATCATAGACAAATATCAAATATATTATATCACAAGTTGAAAAAATATTTAGTTTAAAATAAACATATAAAAAAGGTAATGTCATAATCTCCTACGTCCTCGACCTCGTCCTTGACGGTGTTGTACAAGCTCCTCATTATCTGCCTCTAGCTATGGCTATGGCTTTGGCTCGGTATGTGGCTCTGGCTCTAGCTCCGGCTCTGGCTCAGCATAAGTAATAGATGGTACAACACAAGCTGGCTGATGTTGTCTATAATATAAAATTGGATCTGGCTAAGCTACATGTGCAGTGACCGGAAATGATGAACCTGGAGGAGAGCTATACGCTGCTGATGAAGATGGAATATCAGGGAATGAAAAGTGCATTGGCTATGTCTGAGTGGCCTCGTCGATAGGAAAATCTCTATAAACATCCGTAATCACCGACTGAAGCAGTGGCAAGCTACGAAGGACATCATCATACTCTCTAAGCATTGACTGACAAGATGCTGAAAAGTCCTCATGCGAAGTACAGGTATTAAGTGTGTCAGTCAAATGCGCATGTGTATGTCGAACTAGATGAAGATATAAAAAAATAAATTAAATATTAGATAAATAATTAATAAGAAATAAGAAAAAAATATATGCCTTAATTAACAAAGTTGTACTTACTAGAGCTGCCTTAGTCACTCCCCTAGGCTGATATGCCATCTCCTCTATATCATCGCGCGGTAAAATATATCATCATGTAATCGGTAAATACCACTGCATATATGCACTAAAAACATCTCGCAATCTCGTAGTCATCTCCCCTCTTATAACAGTGGTTCTCCTATCCTCCCATCGAGTGATATATGACACATGATGTAAAGTCTAGTCGGTATATATGTCAGCCCTGTCGAGTGATGCGATGGACAAACTCAACGGTAGAAGGTGGGACCCCTTGCTCTAGGTTAAATTGGAGCATTACATGATCCGGCACATACATCTCTATAATTTCGTAACATATAGCGGAGTTCGAAATAGCCACACCTCTCGACCGTCAGTGCATAGAGGAGGTAACACAGTCAACATGTCCTTTGAGTACGGCTACAAAATAACCTATACAATATATAAAGATAATTTAGTTTAAATAACGATAAAATTTTTTAAAATCATTACAAAAAAAATTCAACATGGCAATAAAATTACTTGATATGGCCGCTTGTGGTATAACTCCCCTATGTACAATTGGAGGACTCCTTATGGATTTTCGGTTCTTTTTTTCTGAACATTCCACCTTAAGGAGTTAAATTTAAAAAATAAGTTCAACATATGTACATAAAACGTTGCTAAAAAAAAGTAAGTGTTAAACATAAATATAGCCTACCTCGCCCCTAATGGAGCACCCTCGACTAAGCGATCCATCTTAGCACTTGGTCGTTCGACGTGTAAGTGCTCCCACGACCATAACTATGTCAGAAAATATGATAACAAATATTAAAATTAAAGAATTATACGTTACCAAAACACCATTTAAAGTTACGCAATTTTTTACCTGAAGAAGGGTCAGACAACCCACAATCCTCAGGGTCATGGCCTGACATGCTTTCCCTAACTCTCAGTATAAAAATGCAAGAGTAGCACTGCCTCATGAATAAGTACCAGCCATGTCAAAGTCCGCAAGGAGGGAGAGATATGACACATGTACGTGGCTGTTTGTGGTATCTGCAAATATTGTGGCTCCAAGTAAATGTAATAGATAGGCTCGTGCATGTTGGTCAATAACTATCTCCGTAGCATCAGCTGGGAGCTCTTGAAACTCATGTAAGAGCCATCGTAGGCTCACTCGGCTACCACGCATCACTGTAGTAGGAGGAGCTCTACCAAGGAGTCTTATTAATATATCCACATGAGCTCCTCCTGTCGTGCCTGTCACATGATGTCCATCAATGCGAAGTCCTAATAGAACTGCCACATTCATGAGAGTGATGGACTTCTCTTCATTTGACAAATGAAATGTCTGTGTCTCCCTCCTCTATCTCTCAATGAGAGCTGTCAATACAGGCCGATCGAGACGGACATATTGTAGATGAATGAAATGGCTGAATCCCACTCGCTCGATATAAGGTAGCATACGCTCATCTATAGGCCAATGACATAAATATTTAAAATGTTCGGTGCACTTAAGGCACCCGGGGTCCTATAATAAATTTTAAAATTATAACATAGTGTACTATATCGTCCAAAAAAATAGAACAAATTTTTAAAAAAGTTATCATTCGCTCCTCTCCAAATAGCAACCGACCTATGTGACTCCTACTATATGAGTAAAGAAGCGTCAATTGGGCCTAGCCTGTAACAAAGCTCTGCATGATCCATATGATTTGCGGAAAATTAAGATCATATCATTAATCGTAAGGAACATATCCAAACCACTTAAAATTTGACCAGTCTCATAAAATTTAAGCAAACTCAGTCCACCACATTAGCAACACAACTAAAGATGAAAAACAAATGAGAGCTCAATAGTGAAAGATACGTACAAAAGAACCCAAAATAAGGGCAGACGACGGGAATGTCGGTTGGGTGGAGGAGACGGGACCGGTAGCGGAGCGGAGGAGATGGGACCCGTGGACATGGTGGCAGGCCGGATGACAAAAGGAGATAGACACGGTGGCGGGCAAAAGAAAAATGCTCGATCTAAGTCACGAAGACAGAAACCTACTGAAGGCAGAGGGGACGAATAAAAAAAGATGAACGACGAAATTGGGTCATGTGGTCTTAAACCGATTTTGTCGTTTAGAAGGACGAAATTGGTTTTAAGCTGATTTCGTCCTTCTAAATGATGAAATTAACTTAAATTTTTTTTAAAAAAAGCAACGCAGGCACCAGCTACAAAAAAGAACACCACTTTCAGAAATATTTCCCAAAGTGGTCTAAAATGATAAATATTTTCTTAATTATTATTTATATAATTTTCTCTAGATTTTATGGCCAGCCATTCTGTCACGCCCCGGCGATGCCCGATCTGAGCCGAACCCGGTCCAGGGGCCGGTTAAGCGCGCGGGGGCGACGAAGTGAAGATTGAGAAACGATTCTAGCGGAAGACTTAACCCTAACCACGGGCGATTAACAGAAATACGGAGTGCGCACAATCCTTTGAGCAAGAGTAAATAAAAGGGAAGGAAAAGGTGTTGCTTATCACAAAGTAAACAACAATCTCAAACCCACAAACTTAGTTAAGTAAAGCCCACACGGCTCAAAAAAAGTCATAAGCATCACAAATGTAGAATATGACATAAATCCAAAACAAGAACCCTACACAAAGGTTCTAACATAAAGCATGAAACAAACAAAAGTAAGTCACACAATGATCTCCATCATCACACCCAAGCTATCTCTGACCTTTCCTCGAAGAGGCGATCCTGTCCGTCTGCGTGTCGCACCAAGCAGCCCCAAAACAAAACACGCAAGGAGGGGTAAGTTTAACAAACTCAGCAATGGTTTTAATATCACTAACAACATCGAAAATACGATAGCATGGCGATATAATCTTTCAAATCAACGATGTACAAGGTGTATCATTTTCTGATCACATATTCACATCACTTAAAAACTGCATCATATTGCATAATTCAACCTGCATGGATGTATATCTAACACACATATTCCCACATGCATAGTATCAAATCAAACTGCATGGATGTATCTCAAACATACATATTCCCACATGCATTATTTCACAATTCAACCTGCATGGATGTATCTCTAACATACATATTCCACATGCATTATATCAAAATCAACATGCATGGATGTATCTCTAACATACATATTCCACATGCATTATATCAAAATCAACATGCATGGATATATCTCTAACATACATATTCCTACATGCATAATGTCATCACAATCAACCTCCATCAAGGAGTAATCACACATTAACGTCACACAGACGAGAGCATAGACAAGGCCATGAAGGCGTGTCATGGTCCAAAATTCTACACAAGAATTCAAGAAAGATCAGGGTTGTCAATCCCTAATACTGCTCGCCCTGGACGATCCTGGCCAAGGATGTCCCATTCTCACACAGAGAATCTAGAGCAGGGGTGTTCGCCCAGGGACATCTCCTGCGGAGGGAAGAGCCCGAGTTCTCACACAGAGAACCCTAGAACACGTGGTAGCGGGGTGCACACGGCATACCACACTGGATTCTCAGGGTCCAGATGACACACATAATAACATTCTCACAATCCGCAAGACAAGTACACAACTCGTCCCCACATCATTCCATTTAATTAGACTCAAACCGGAGAGTGCACTCATTCCACACAGGAACTTCAAATCGTTCCACACAGAAACTTCAAATCAAAATATGTCCTTTCAGACCAATCAACTTGCGATTAATCCACGACCGATCAATCCGGCACACAATTCCATCACATTGCATCCAATCGGTCAAATTCGATTAACCACGATGAAGCCTCAATTGGAAATCCATTTTTATGATGCATGCAGCATGGTACATACGTGGGCAAAGCATACATGAATCCTAATCCATGATAAGTGCTCCCATCAGCCCCTAATGCATCATTCATAATCACAATATTAAGCTTCAACATCATCATTTAACCCCACATGTGTGTGTATCTAGTAGAAGCATTTCACATAATACATGCCATCATGCTTGAAATAAAACTCACTACCACACTACACATGTGAATTTCCATCTAAACATGAATTCCAGCGGGAATCATAGGAGAAGAATCGTTGAAATCATCTCTAAATTCAAAACTCAACCACAAAGGCTAAACACATATAACATCACTCATTTCATTATCGAGTCATGGCATTCACCAACATCCACACACCACTAACCACCATCTATCATGACAACTCAGTCCAACAATGATTGTAGTCCTACTGAAAATATGCTTAACCAAAGGGAAACAACCATTCATAATTTCAAGATAATGATTCCAACATCATGCCACAAAACATAAGTCATTCCACCATCTCTAAGCATATATCTCAACTCCATAAACTTAATAGCATGCATTTCCAGTAGCCTAACATAGCTTAAAACACTCCACATTCATATAAAATTGGCAAGCTAAAGTGGAATCATCAAAATAGACATCATATGCACAACATACAATTTCATGTGTAGCCAATCGATCGCCCTGCAGGCCATTCGATCGGTTACATGCAAAAATTTGAAATTTACAGTTCAGCCGATCGATCGCTCTACAGAGCCGATCGATCGCCAACACGGCAGAACAATCATCTTCTTCTTTTCGCAAATCCAAACCGAAACATCATAGATAACACTTCAAATCCACATCTAACACCCTAATCATCATCAAAAGTCCTCCTTGACTTCCAGAATATCAAAGCAAACCATAATAATGCAAAACCCTAAGAAATCGGGATTAAATAATTCCATTTTCTAATCTTACCATTAACACACTAAATCAAGCAAACCATTTCCAAATAAGCCAAAAATAGAGAGTTTTACCATGGATAAACAGAGATTTTGAAGACCCATTACCTCAGCACTTGATTAAGCTCGGATTGAAGAGTCACCCTTCTTGAAATCCTTGAAAACACAATGAGTTTGAATTAAACTCTAATAGAAATCGATTTACTCAAGAAATCCCTAATTAAACCTTAGATCTAGGGCTTGTTGGTAGTAAAAATCGAATTTTGAATGTTAGGGTTTGTAGTAAAACACAAATCAGTAGCTTTTGATGGTCAAAAACGAATTGAATCAAGGGGAAAATGGTAGATTTGGAAGAAATAAAGAGAAAAGCCAAGGATTAGTGCTTAATTAGAGTAAGCTTACCTTAATCGGCTTCTAATTCGGGCCTAAGTGGGGATTAGGCCAGCCCTCCTTCCTTAGCCTATTCCCAAAAATAGAAATGGCTCTGGTTTGCCCTTTTATAGTAAGGGTTGAGGTATGCATAGGTAAGTTTTGGGGTGTAAATAGGAAAAGTACGCTGAAAGTGGGTATTTTGTAAATTTAAGCACAAATTAAGCCTAATAAAATTCTAAAAAATTTTGTATGACCTTAAGTATATGTCTAGGTTCATTTGACACAAAAATAAAATTTTCGACGGTGGGGCCCATAGGGGTCCCGCCAAAACCCTAATTTTTGGGAAAATAGTAAAAATTCTGAAAAATCCCAAAAATTCACATTTGGTTTAAAATCACTTAAAACCACTAGTATTGAAGTTAATTTTGGTTAAAACCATCACAAACACTATTTATTTTACGAAATCACCGAATAAGATCAAAAAACACGTAAATCCCACGATAACCAATAATTAAAGAAGACCAAAATCGGTTTAAAGATGAGGGTCCTTACACATTCAATTATCAAAACTCAGTTAAACTAGGTTAATGCCCAATTTTACTAAAAAATCAAACACTACACCGTTGTTTAAAATCACTTTAATGATTAAAGCAAAATAGTTTCAATATCACATCATTATTGCAAAATGTTGGATTCGCTTTAAAACAAGTTTATATCCTAGCTTTCCTAGTAAGTAGATTTACTCTTTTAAATGCTTTGTTTTCCTATTTCGTACTTTTTCTATTCAAAATTAATAGCTCTATTTGGTAAAAAAAAATATTTCTTATTAATAATTTTATTTAATTAAACTTAAAATATTAGGTATTTAAAAAATAGTATCATAAGCTTATTTTTTATTCTCTTAGGTGTGAGTTTCACTTTTTAATAAAAAATATTATTTTCCTAAATATAATTATTAATATAGAATAGAGATAATACATTCTTAAGATAAAAAAAAAAGAGGCAAACAATAGCTTAGTACATAAATTACATGGATGAGAGTATGGAAATAGAACAACTTTAAAGCCAGTGTAACATTTTGTACAGTGATGTTAAAACTATTACGCTTTGTAATAAAAAGTGCACCCAAATATTTTAAAATTTTATAAATTTTAATTTATAAAAAAATTATTTCAAAAATATGTTCTATGTCTTATATTAATAGTTTTTTTTGGAAAAAATAATTATTCCATATTAATAGCTTTATTTCGTTAAATTTAATTGCTTTGGTACTTAAAAAAGAGTAACATAAGTTTATTTTTCTTTTCTTAAATATGAGTTTCATCATTCAATAAAAACCACCATATAGGACGGATGGAGTAACTATCTTCACATCGATGCACATAATAACTAAGACAAGAGAATCATAAACACTTTATTGATATTAAAATATAATAGAGCATCATCATCACAAATAAAAGCATAATCCATTACATTGGTAAATGTTTACAATCATAGATTATTTTGAAGACCCATTCTATTAGCATGTTTAATAAAGGTCTAGTAATCTTTTTGTTGATGGATATGTAATCATAAGGTTAGTATTACTTTGCTCTATAAAAACTATTTATTTATGCACTTATTTTTTAACAATAAGAAACTTTAATTCTATATGCTTTGCTCCTTTAGAGTACTTATTATTATTTGAGAATATAACTCTTGCGGAGTTATCACAATAAATTTTCAGCGGTCTATAAATGGTATCAACAATTCTAAGCCTTGAAATAAAATTATGCAACCATAAAGTATGATGCATAACTTCATAACATGCCACAAATTCAGGCTCCACAGTGGATGAAACTCTGATACCAATTGTTAGCATGTAATTTTGTGAATGAATTATTTCATACAAAATATTTAATATATTTTTTAAAAAAGGGTGTACCTTATTCTATTTCAGGTTGATGAATCTTCTTAAGATAGGTTTCTCTCGCTTGCCCTTTTCTTGCTGACCATTGTCCTTTACATGGATTAGTCACCGTCAGGTTTTTTTTGTTGGGTGGTGAGAGGACTTTCTCCTCTAATTCATCTTTACGTAACCACTTCCATCAAGCAGTTATAACATTCTAATTGAGAAAAAATTAGAAACAAGATAATTAATCTTGTTATAATCTACTAATTATTATGTAGGACCACATAAGTAACTAGTAAAAATTGTTTACAAGCTTGACATTGTATATAGCTATCACGTGACTCTTATGTTGATATATAACATGCTTAGCCTTTTATGTACCTTGTCAGGACCCCTATGTACTATGGTTAGGCTAGATTCTTTATCTTCCTCCTCCAACCAGCTGTAACATAGCCTCTTGTTCATTTCCTCTAGAATGTGGCTATTCAAACCCCATTTTTTTCCTTGTGTCTCCCATTTCTTTTTTATCCTATTTTTTTAACTTCTTTCCCCCTTCTCCCCCATCATTCTCCTTTAACTCGGCACCCTTCTGCTTCAACTCCGGTGCTGCATAGGCATCAGCCAGTCAGATCCAACCGAAAAAAAAACCGCAACCACTGGCCCAGGCCGCTGGGCGCGGCTGCCAACAACAAGTAGTGGCCGTTGGGCATGGCCGCCAACAACAAGCAGCGGCCGCTGGGCATGGCCGCACACAGTGGGTTGGCATCTGCTTGTCACGGGGTAGCGAAGCAGACTATCTGTGACACGTGCTGGGGCGCACACATGTGTAGAAGTGTTGTATACTAGGTGTGTATACATTGTGGGAATTGCCCATAGTGTTGCACATCATGTATGCAGGCATTGCGGCTTTGCAGGGACGGCCCGCAACATGTGTGTGTGCAACGTTACGTAGAAAGCACGTAATGATGCACACACATAGTTGGCTATGTTGGGACACATGGCCGACTAGCACGTATTTGGATATTTAAAATGTCCCCTCCCCCCTATATAGCGTTGGAGTGTCCTTAGGAGTGATCTCGGGTTGTTTGGCAAACTATGAATGAACCATACCCGTACAACCACTTTTGCTGCTATTCTAACAAAATAAGAAAAATCTCTTATGCTATATAGGGGGGACATGATGAGCTGAAATGACAAAGTTGTTGGTATGATGTCTAGCCTTGTAATTGGTTGTCTCGGATTGCAATGAAGGCTTTTTATGTTGCTAGCTATCATGCTAGGAGCCCCGTCCGCTGGGGGAAGGGGCTTTCTAACCTATCGGGCGGCCGACTGACCTTATGACCGTGTTGGATACAAAGACCCTTCCATGCATTTGGCTGAGATGAATTTTTCAGTTATCTGAGTTGCCTCAGTTGGATCCATGTATTGCAAGGAGGTGTCCCCCTCCGACCAGCTCACTTAGAAAATGACAGGGCACATTCGCACGTCCCGCCTTGAGACGGGTTCGTTATTTGGCTTTGTAGGTTGGATACTTGATTGAATAGCACGAGGCTATAACCTTTACGAAGAATGACTTACTCGTTGGCTATTTGGCCTTATGAGTGCTGCATGGTGGGTGGGGCGCCCCCGTGACAAGATGTTGGTGGTTGGCGGCCACTGTTGGCCGCAGCCAGTAGCCACTTGCTTTTTTTCGTTTATAAAATCTTGTCGACTCGTATTAGGCCAGCACTGGAGTTGAAGGAGAAAAAATCAGGAGAGGGGGAAAGAAAGTTTTTTTTTTGTGGGGATAGAGAAAAAAAAAAACAAAGGTCTTAATAACCACGTTCTTTCCTCTATTCATCCCTTGGCACGTGACCCCTTCCCTTCCCACACATGAATTCTTACCATCCACCCCGCCTCTAACCTCATCCTCTGTAAAGTATGACCAAACTCCACGCTCCATGGCCGCCTCTCAAATCCCACCCTATGATAGTACCAACACTTCCCCACCGACTAACGACAAAAATTTTGCTACGCCGTACTCCATGAGATGACCTCTATGCTTTGAAGTAAAACATGACTTTCATTGTACTAAAAAACAAACATGTGACTTTCTTATGGCATAACTTCCGGCAAGGAAGTGAATTTGATTCTAAACTTCTTGCACGTTGTAGATCTCAGAAAGAATCTAAAACAACAAAGAGCAAGCAAATAAGATGCTCACTCTTTAATATGAGCTGAGGGTTAGGGATATTTAAGAGCCGTCAGATTTTAAGATTAGTGGCGCACACACTACTATATGTTAGCATACATCAGAGTGGAGCATAGAAAATACTTCCCTAGGGAGTAAGATTACCAACTTTATAAATAGGAGCATAGAAAATGCTTCCCTACGGAGTAAGATTAAAATAAATATTCAAGTGGTACTGTAAACTTTACCACTAAAACGTTTTGCTTCATTTACAAGTGTCCCCATATCTGAAACAATGAATTAATGATAATTGTCTTCTTTGTCCTTACATGCGATGTAGCTTACCGATTGTCCCCCGGAATATTTTCTATTTTCTTTTCTTAAATTTTTTATGGTACCTTGTCCTCTAGTTCTGTAACTGTCTATTTATCTACAAATTTGTTGCATTAAGGCAACAAAGTCTGCCCATACATGATTGATTTGGTAATCACGGACATGGCAATTACATATCTGAAGTTCAGGCACAAACAGAGGCGTCGGAGCGTGCAACGGAGTCACAGATAATTTGCAATTTGTTTTTCAGCTTATCCTTTAATTATTTTTGTAGAAAGCTTAACCTTAAGTTGAATGATAACCCAATGTGAAAAGGGGGGATGCATGTCCTGGCCTAATCCGTGAGCCAAAGGCTTGATAAAGCTCAGTCTTCTTTATCCACAGCTTCCAGACCTCCAAGAGGCCAGAGGCTCTTCCGGTCTGGGTTGTAGAACGAAGAAGGAAACTCATAATTCATAAATATAAATCAGAACTGCATCATATAAATTCTAGAGAGAGGTAGAAAAAATGATGGAAGAAACTAAACAGTGTATACTAGTAATATAGAAATACTAACAATGAATATTTTTATATTGAACACCCCTGATAATGGAAGGCAATAACATCAAAATGCCACAATTACAAGCTGCATAAACCCTTCTTCCAAATAAGGGGTATCTAGTTCTAAATGTAATGATCAACTAAGGAAAGTGAGAAGAGGAAACAGGGAAAATGACTAGAAGAGTAGTATTTCGATTTTCGCTAACTATAAGTAAAAGGGAGGCTAATGTAATTGTGCTGCATCTCAGTAGGAAGAGGTGGAAGAAAGCCAGAGCACGTCTGTCACAGCGGAGGTGGCAAGCAAGAGGCAAGTGAAGAAAGCAAATGTTATGGAGACAGCAGCATGATCGCAAAAACCCCGGAGCGGCTTGCAGAAATCCGGCAGAGAGGCGTGGCGGATTCCAGTACGGTTCAGATTGGTCACCCCGGCAGCGGCCGACCCAGCACTCATCATCGCGTATGCAAAAGCCTAGTATACAGAACCATGCATCGTTGAAATTCACAACACATTAATGAAACAGATTTTGATCTACCATGCCATTCATCAACGAGACGTATTACGGTTTTTAGTTAATTAATAGAGTGATCATAATGTAGTCTACTTCTAAAATAAGAACGAATTTATTTTGCGTGACCGATGTTACCTGATCACCTACAAACAGCATCCAGGCATGACGTCGGGATGGAATCAGCGGTGACCGTTTCATCAGCTTCCAGGCGGCGAGAAGCAGCTGCAGAAGCGAGTGTGTGGCGACGGCGGCCGAGATCACTACCAGATACCTGCCGGCAAATACACAAAAGGGAAATCAACACAAAAACGAAACGAAATGACTGGTTGGCCAGGGGAGTCGAAAGGCATGAGTCCATGAATAGTTGCTAACTCAAGCCTCAAGCACGACGTGACCCTAAAAAATGGGCACCGATCTAACCAACTATTTCACCATCTTCATACCGCCCACGATAAAAGGATGAGAAACAAGTCATGCAATATGTCACTAACAATTACCCCAAGTCTGAAAAAGCGCACATACTGGAGCATAACGTTGCAGTTAACTGAGGGTCTGGAACTGATTTATTTTGCTTAAGAAAAATTAAGCTCAATTTAAAATGTCACATATGATGCTTGCATTTTGCAGCAGCTTGCAAGAAAATTAATTTTACGACTGTGATGGCATTTAAAACTTCCCAAGTAAATATTTGTTAACTTTTTTTTTTCCGGAAAGGAGATTCTTCATTAATCCTTTTCGTACAAAAGGTCAGCATTGCTATCCTCCGCATTTAATTAACTAAAAGAATTCGAAAAAATGGTGACAACGGCCATTTGGACTCAGGGAAAGGGGGAAAAAATGAGAGTCCGGATTCATGTTATAGCGAGAAAAGCAATCAAATTAGGTAAATGCTACTAGAACAGGAACAGAGACATGGAATGCTGAAAACAGTCAAACACTTACTCGAGAGAATCTGAAAACGACCATTTGGAGTAGAGGGGAATGTTGAAGCCGTATATGGACAAGGTTCCGGACTGCTCGGCGGTGACCATGAAGAACAAGGCTATGATGGAGGAGAAGAGGCTGAGCAGGCGCAGAATGACATGAGCCACGGCCCATTTCCTCACGAACTTGCCGGGTTTGCTCCCGCCGCTTACGAGGAAGAGGGGTCTGCTCGTGGCGTTGGCTTCCGCCGCGATCTTCGACTCGGGCATCTGAATCCCGACCTCCAGCTTCTGCCCGTTGGCCGTCATTCTTTTGCTTTCTTTCTTCTTCCCCATCCAGTGCGCTCTGTGCTTCGATAGTTCGATTCCAGTACAGTGCCACTACAGTTCCAGCTTGAGCCGGGGGGGTTTTTAAAGCGAGCAGGGGTTTGTTAGCTTCTGTACTCACGGCCCAAACCGGGCGAAACGTGGCGAGGATCGGTGGGTTCTGGTCCTTCCCGTGACTGAACAGTGTGGCTCGTCCGAGCGAGATTCTGGGTTCCTGTTTCTCGGGAATTTCTCGGGGGTAACGATCTTCAACGCTCTCTCTGTATGTGACTCGTGAGGGACCACATCAGGGCGTGGGGTGGGAAGTAAAAGATGAGCAAGTTCCCATGCGTCATGGATGGACTCGTGCTTTCTTTGGACTACTGGGGACTTGGGGCCGGATGTGGTTTTGTTCCAGTTGTGGTCAGTCCAAATTAGAAGAGTTTGTACAGGCGCTTCGTCACTCACCAGTTTCTCTCTATCATTTATGTTTTACAGTGTGTTGTGAAAGAGGCTTGGCGTGAATACGTGAAAATTCATATGATTCATGTAAAGCCTAAGTTGATCTATCTTCGATTTCAAACTTCCACACGCTAGAACCTTGTCTAAACGGAGCTGATTAACACGGCACAATTTCCTCCCGCCTTTTTACTCCTCGGAGTTGGATGATATTTTAATGGATTTGTGAATCCGGTCTTTCTTCACTTCTTGTCTTGCTGCCGGGTGTACAAAGGGCAGGGGTGAGTGTGGAAAGGAGAGGAACAATGGATGAGTGGGAATCTTTGGGGAAAATGGAGGGGAAGGAGAGAAGTCAGCCGCATGCCCCCACTCTCGAGACTTGAGAGAGCTGGGCAGAAGAAAACAAAGCCCGTGGCTGAGACCCTCTTAATCAGTTATCTGCATGCACAATCCGTGACACCCCGCCGTTGGCGAGAACCACAAGAGAAGTAAAAGCTCGACTTCAGCTCATCGGGAATGTGGCGAGGACTTCTGTTTTTTTTGCTATAAATGGTTATTTAATTTAAAACAATTCAATTACTCCCTCCATCTTAAGTTAATAAGCTTTATTTGCAAAAAATATCTATATTAACAGTTTTATTTTACTCAATTTAAATAGTTAGACACTTAAAAAAGAGATTCATGAGCTTATTTTATGTGGGTTTCCCCCTTCAATGAAAATCACTATTTTTCTAAATATAAATAATATTCAATAAAAATTACTATTTTTCCAAAAGTATTTAATAATAGTCAAGCACAACACGTTTTCCTTTTACTTCCAATTTAACACCCCACGGTCCCACCCCCACAAAAATAAAGAAGGAAACCGGTACTCGAGAGCTCTCTACTACTGAGAACGAAGTGGATACAGTTACGTTCAATTGCTTGCAACACAATTGTATAGTCTCTCGACCCCACGGTTGCACCAATACCAAATTCACAGTTAACAAGACAAGTTCACAGGACATGATGAAAGCAAAATCCCGAGAATTTCGAACAAGGGAACCATAGTCATAGGTCTGTATTCACAAGCAATATCAGATTAGACCGAATGTAGAAAAATGTCAAAGAGTGAAAAAAATTATCAGCATTGATGACACCAACACAAGAGCCACCGTTTACATTTAGCAGTTCGCAGCCTTAGACATGAAGTAGGCAGGACCTGCCGGAATCACAAAAATTACAAGAAACAAAATTTACGGGATGAATTTAAACAAAGTGATGCTACGTAAGGAGATTCACTCACTTTCAGATGCCAACTATTTGAAAATAAAATAACAAAAATTTAGAAGCGTGTCTTCACAACTCATCTACATGACAACAGCAGTAAGAGTAGATGAATGCCAACGGCAGATGATTACCACTGCATGCCCACATAAACAACTTCAAACGGCTGAAAGATAATTACAAATGATTCTAGGATCAATGAACCTCTTGGACGCAACTATGCAGCCAGTAATGATGCAGCTCAGAACAAAAGTAGGCAGGTTTTTCCAGATAAAACGCTTCACTAAAAATTCTTTTAAGTGTTTCACAGAAAATATACAAACGATGTACATGTGGATTATTCTCAAGATAAAATCTCCGAATCAATCTGTTCAAGTTTGGGAAAGAACTGCTGCAACGTAGCTGAGTAGTCAGGTAAATTGGCCTGCAACAGGAAGATAAAATTCACTTCACAGATACATTTTTTAATAAGAAAACATTTATAAACTCAGACAGATAAGAATCAGACAAATGAAATCAAGATTTCTGA
Source organism: Saururus chinensis (assembly GCA_035235625.1). NCBI lineage: Eukaryota > Viridiplantae > Streptophyta > Magnoliopsida > Piperales > Saururaceae > Saururus > Saururus chinensis. The sequence continues at coordinate 7,507,666 of CP141143.1, forward strand.
CAATAGAAAAGGACTATACACATGGGTTACGCTCGAGATATATAGTAGTGAGTTTCTCCCTAGAACCAGCAATAGCCAAATCTAGACCTTCCAGTGAACTTATGTTGTTGTCGTTGAGCCACAGATCCTCCAACCTGTGTAGCACAGTACCGTTCAAGTCAACATGTATATCATACAGTACTATAGATCCAGTAGAGATCAATGTGGTACCTTGTCAGATTATCAATATTTTCAATAACTGTTATCTTATTCGAAGAGATATCCAGCACACGGAGATTTACTAAGGTAGCTAATCCCTCCATCTTCTGAATACCATTATGACTCAAGTAAAGTTCTTCCAAAGAAACACACTCCTGAAAACATAGAAAAATGTTAGCAATAATTACACAGCAAATCAGTGATCTAAATCCTGTCTAAACAAGATGCATACTTGAAATCCAATCATAGATGTCAAACGATTGCTCTGTAAGCTTAGCTTCCTGATACACTTCAGTCCGCATAAGTTTACCACTTTAATTCGATTGCGTCCCAGCCACAGTTCTTGTAGATTTGTCAAAATTTCCAAGTTCTCCATCACCTGATAACAAATATATAAACATATAACCATTTTTTTGGGCATCACATTCAATTTCTACCAATTATTTGATACACATGACATCATTACAACATTTGAATGGACAAATAAATACGTTTCAATTATAAAACTTTCATGACTATAGAGAACGACAATAGAGTTGTTCTTACCCGTAATCTGTTTGAACCAAGTTCAAGAATTCGAAGTTCGTACAAATGGTTGAGCCCCTCCATCTTAGTTACTTCATTTTTGGAAACATAAAGTTCCCTCAGAGTATTTGAAACCTTGGATAAACCACTCAAGGAAGATATCTCATTGAAAGATATGTCAAATACAAGAAGGTTCTTAAAAATGCTGACATCAGGTATTTGAGTAAGTTTGTTGTCCCTGAGGACTAGATCCTGTAAAACATGATTTCAGGTTAGGAAAAAGAAACACTATCTTGATTCTTGACAGAATAAACTATACAGTTACTGCCCTCATAATTTACAAAATATGATAAATATACCAAAAAAATTCTAACTATTTTATAGAAGAACACTATAAAAATTGTCCCAGGAGAACTAAGCTCCTAGCCACCAAAATGAATCAGTTTCTGATGAAATTATTTCAAGAGTGTGCTTTTTTCAGCACAAGTGGCTTCTCAAAACTGACTCTAATTACTACAGGTGAACAAAACCATGTAACTATAGTATTCTCGATATTTATTAATTATTACACAAATGAAGTAGCCTCTATACTACAAACCACTTAAACTGACTTACCAGTCCGCATGTTATGAGGATCAACTATACTACACATCACTTCACAGATAAAATACTAATGGTCCTGCTAATAGTAATGGTTCAAAGCAATTTTCATTTCATTATTCAGCCCAAGAGCTCCAGAATAAAATGAAAATACAAATTTTTATATAGCGCAAATTTTGTGGTACAAATAACTTTTTCTTTCTTCAGAATATGTAGTATATAGCTGCTGATCAGCTCTAAATGGAACAAACATGATTTCCGTGAACTAGCTACTGTACACTGTAAATTGCAATCAGCATTGGCCAATGCTATCAAAACCTTCCAAGCTCCAGAATGTGTGAGAGATCAATATTGTTTTTTTCTTCTTCACTTTTTTCCCCTTAGTATTGGTTACTTTATAAGTTCTTGAGTTTCTGAAAATCAGACAACGAGAGACCAACTCAAGGATTAGAACCTCGAATCTCAATATTGGTCTCATTTCAGTTGGCTAAAGTGATGAGAGATAAGAGAGATTTCAGAAAGATCAGGGGAGAGATCTCAGTGGATATTTGTGTGTGCTAATCACAATCTCCTTCACCAACTACAGCTAAACGCAGTTACCAATTTGTGCACTTGCCTGTGTATCATAGGAATATGTCACAGTCAGCTGTCAGCACAAAGGGATTGCACAGGATGTGTGTATCACAGGCATATCTCTAATTCAGAATCATATACGGTAATGATCCTTCTTGCTATCATGGTAACTGGAAGATACCAATATCAGGAAGGGTATCTAGCACAGTAATTGGTGAAGATATACCATTAAAAGCATAGCTGATTCTGATCTATCATGCGAATAGCAAAAGGATCATTAAAACTCCGGTGCAACGGTATACTGATTCTGATATACAAATGTCAAAATCTAGCTGGTATGGTATACCTTCACCTGCTACCAGGTACCATAAAAAATGTCTACCCAGTATCAGTTAATAATACCTTTATTTCCATTAAAAAAAGGTATCAGTTAATGGTAGCCTGGTGACTGCCATTGATAACTGCTTAAATGATTTACATTGATTCCAAATTGAAGAAAGGATATCTTCAACTGCTAAAAGGATTTGCACAGGTTGGTTCAGTTATCAGTTACCTGAAGCAAGAAGCTTCACCAGCTGCCATTATCCATTGGAAGCAGGCAGCAGCTGCCTGCAGCCAACTGCAGAGCAGTAGCCTGAAGCTATGGAAGCAGCTGCCTGCTGGCAGACAACAGTAGAGCAGCTGCTACAAAGCAGCCTGAAGCTATTCTCTCTTCTCAGTGAGGGGAGTGAAAAATATAAAGGGGGAAAAGCTATTCTTGACCTTATATTTCAGCCTTGTGTAGATTGGCTTCCTCTATTGCGGCATTTCATTCTTTAAAATCTAAATCACAAATGTAATCTTGTTCCTTCCTTTTGTTTCCCTTTGAGACTGCGCATTGTGCTCTTTCCATCTCTTTAAATGAAATGATATACAAAAAAAAACTATTCTTGATGAGATCATGCCGTGATAAGCAAAAATACATCTCTAAACAGCATCAATTGTTGGTCTTCTAGCAAGACACAAGATCTCGGATGATTACATTCTATGGAAGGTTTGCAGAAGACTAACATGTGCCTTTTCTGGTGCCTACCATAGAAGTATGATTATATACTAAATAATTCTCTACATCCATTTCAAGAGCACATTTAAAAGATACGCAATATCATGAACCAAACAAGAGCACACAAAGCCAAGTGTTTCCAAACTAAAGTACATCAAGGTGAGCTAAATTACAAAATAACTTACACAACAAAAGCACATGCGTCTCTGCAAGTGTTTTAGAAATTTATCAGCATTTAAACGGAAAAATAGTGTATCCCACAGCACCTTCCAAATATGCAAGTCATGGCTTATGGCCTTAATGGGGTACCTAAAAATGGTCACTAAATGATAAGTGTTGACTGCAATTTATAATTCTACTAAAAACCTAACCACCATTAATTGATTTTTTTGTTTGCTTAAGGAGACAAATAAAGTAAACAAACTCCAATGAGATAGAGATACTTCTAAAAGTAAATAAAAAGAAAAAGGAAAAAAAATGAAGATCTAGCAAGAAGACTTTCGCCACATCTGAAACCATATTAGAGATACTCGCCCAAGATTTGAGAGTACCCGTCTCAATGGCGAGAAGCTCTTGAATTTAAATAATGGAGTGGAACATAGTCGGTCTCCCAACCAATCATTTACAACATACTCAGGCTTCAAATGTGTATTTCTTGTTCCAATTATGTAAATAGGTTAATAAAATGTTGCAGGTTTTTTAGGTTAATGTAAATTGAACATTGTTCTCTATATAGGGGTAAGAACACGCGCTTGAGACTTATAGATCAAATCATTCAGAACTTCGTATAAAAAGATATGGCCATTTTACTGTGAGGTCATATCTAAAATAATGGTGATAACTGATAACGAAAGAACAAAAAAAATGCGACGTTAAATATATTTAAAGTTTTAAACGTAATCAAGTGATTTCTGCTGTTTGCTTTTACCACATGAAGGAGTTTTTTGTTATTACCACATCAAAGATTTTTTTTTTACCACATCAACGAGTTCAATATAATCGTAAGACGCGGTTTCGACATGAGTAAAAGGGATTTATTTTGCCAGACATTCAACTGACATCCAATACATAGAATGAGGGAGTCCGAAATGGCAAATAGCTTACCTGAAGGCCAGAAATATAAGTCCAGCTAGAGATTGGTTCGATGCCAGCGTCCTCAAATAGATTCTGCCGCAGGGAGAGCTTCTTCAGCCGGGAGAGGAGCCCGATACGGGAGTCCAGACTCGAAAGGCGATTTGCCGTCAAATCTAATTCGATCAATCCGGGAGGAAGCTCGATTTCTTCGAGGTCGTGCAGCTGGAAGCTGGTGAGATCCAAATACACGCTCGAACTATCGGATTCCGCTTCGCCATTCCCATAATTCATTTGACTCGATTCCTCTGTCTCCATATCAGGGACGAGAGAATAAGACCTGTTTTTTGGCTGGCACACAAGGGCCCCTGAAGGGGCAACGGGACGAGAGAATAAGACGCCGGAGAGGAAAGGTGTCCGGAATCCGAAATCCGAAATCGCTTGAAGTGAAGAAGAAGCGAGAATCTTAAGAGCGAGGACCGATATGACGACGCGGTTTATTCGCACGAAGAGCCGATCCGGGCTACCCAGTTATATGTTTCGCGCGGCTTTGGAAATTGGAGCTAATGTATGCGAACCGTTCGATCAACGGCGCACAAGTTAACTGACGCTAATATGAACTAATAAATACGTGCCATCATTTCTAAAAATAAACAGTCCCAGGATATTTTGAGTTTACGGAACATAAAAAAACTCTTCCTTTGGCAGCCATACGACTCACGTCTCATGTAATTCAGACTTGGCCAGTGGCGGAGCTCATGTAGGACAGTGAGAGGCCATGGCCCCTGCTTTTATTATTTATAGATTACGATCTTGGTGAGACATGGGTTTTTTCGTTGGCCCCTTATATGTAAACTAATTATTTTTAAAATCAAAACAACTCTTAATTCTAATTATTGGACCTATATGTACCCGAATTTATTGAGATTAGGATGCATCTAATTCTAAGTAAGTGGGATTATTTCCTTTCTCAATGCTCTCCTATAGCATTTAACTTTTGTCCACAAGTTAAAATAAAATTTTGCCATCATTCTCTTTTGTAGTGCAAGCTAAAAAGGTCTCCCTAAGTCCCTTTTCAATATCTCATCATCTTCCTTATCTATATTCATTAGTTAAAAATAAAGTACTTTTTTACTTATTATATTTTGTCTTTTGTCACTATAAGCCAAATCAAAGTTTTATCTCTTATCTCTGTTTTGTGCCTAGGTCAATCTCTTCAAGCAAAATCAAAATTTCAGTATAGGGTCGTAGGTTCAAACCACTGAAACTAAGGTAATGGAAAAATTCACTTTTCATATATTTTATTCTATGCAAAAAGGCAAAAATAAGTCTAAACAAAAATTCATCATTTTTATCCTATGCCCGATGAATTTAAATTTTTTCTATCTAGGTTTATCATGTAGAAGTAACAAACTTTATTTATAATTGACACACGCGCCTTTGCAAATTTACCAACTTTATTGACAATTAGATAAGTAATTTTTTTATTCCTTTCTCATATTTAAAACTTGGTTTATTTGCAAATGGATGGGTTGCACTCTCTACAAATTAAGTTTACTTTTTATTCTATTGGCTTGATGAAATAGTGTCATCATAATGTTACATTATTTACTTTTTGAAGCGAACTATTAGATATGCATGTAATGAATAATGTATATAGTTTTTTTATTTGTAGAATATAAAAAAATCATCTACAATTGATCAATTTTTCAAAAGAAATAATGAAAGTTCTTTTGAAGTCAATGCTTACAATTCATCGTTGCAAGTTTTTGATATCCCAGATTTATGCAGTCTCCGCACAAAATCTCAACAAACTAAAAATTAAAAAAATTGATATTAGTTTATTGGAGTGGGATTATGAATTGCGTCAATAAATTTGAGATTATTATGTTAATTAGCATGATGAAATTTGATGAGCATATATTCAGCGTGGCCCATACCAACCTATATTTTCTAAGTATTCAAAGTCTATATCAATTACTCATCTTTGTAGTTTTCAATCGTCATGGTTAAAGATATTTCCTTCATGATTGGAATATTTACCAATGAAAGATGCAATTTTTGGTTTACCATGTTTTCTCTTTAATAAGCCATTTGGATCTAGATTTTATGAGCAACAAGCATTCACTATTCATAAGTTTCAAAATTAGAAAAAAGTTTAAAATAGAAAAGATTGTGCTTCTTTGAATCATATAGGGAAACATCTTAACTCTTTTCATAACATTGCTGAGAGATCACTAGAAGACTTGTTGCATCAATATCAAAATATCCAAAAGGTGTTGGATAGTTTCACTTCTGATAAAATTGCCGACAATCGACTAAGATTAAGGGCCTCAATTGATTTAGTTTGGTGACTTACATTTCAAAGTTGTGCCTTTTGAGGTCACGATAAAAATCTAGAATCAATTAATTGTGATTTTTTTTCAAATGTTAGAAGCTTTTAAGTGAATACATATAATGACAAAGCTGCTAAAGTGTTAAGTAATGTCCTAAGAAATGCCTCATACACATCACCGGTGATTAAAAAGAAATTTTGTATATTCTTTCAATCAAAGTGTGGAAGGTAATTCGTGATGAAGTGGGTGATACAAAGTTTTGCATAATTATTTATGAAGCTCGTGATAAGTTAAAGAAAAAGCAAATGTCTATAGTCTTGAGATTTGTTCACAAAGTATGTCCGATAGCGCTTTATTGGGCTTGTTCATGTCTCTAACACTGTAGCATTAACCATCAATAATGAAATATATATTCATTATTGTCTTATCATAATCTAGATATTTTAAATATTTGAGGGCAAGGGTACGATGCTGCAAGTAATATGCGAAGGTGAGTAGAATAAATTGCAAGCTTTGGTTTTAAACGATTGTCTTTGTACTTATTATGTTCATTGTTTTGCCTATTGATTACAATTGGCATTAGTTGCAACATCAAAAGATGTTATCCCTATTCATCAATTTTTTTACTAAATTGACTTTTATTGTCAATATTATTAGTGCTTCTTACAAACGTAATGAAGAACTAAAAGTTGTTCAAACTGCTCAAATGCTCAAATTACACATATGATTGCCATTGATGAACTGGAGACCGAAAAATGTCTTAATCAGATTGACATTGTAAAAGGCTAGAGATATGTATTGGAGTTCCCACTTGAAGTCAGTTTCTAGCTTGTTAAAAATGTTTAGTCCAACATGTGAAGTTTTACTTAAGATCATCAATGAAGAGACTACTTTGCAACGAGGAGATGCATATTCTACTTATGAGACTATGACTTCATTCAAATTTGTCTTCATTTTGCATCTCATGAAAGAATTGCTAGAGATTACTAATTCACTTTGGCAAGCTTTACAATGTCAATCTCAAGATATTTTTAATGCCATAAATATAGTTTCATCCACAAAAAGCACTTATGCAAAAGTTCAGAGATAAAAAATGAGATGATTTATTTGCCAATGTTAAATCATTTTGTATGGTACGCATTATAGTTGTCCCAAAATTGAATATTCATTATATTAGGAGACGAGGTCGATCACATCATCAACAAGACAACATTAGAGTTAAGTACCATTACCAAGTTGATATTTTTTATGCTACAATATGCTCACAATTACAATAACTAAATGGTCGCTTTAATGAACATTAAATGAAGTTGTTTAGCCTTAGCTCAGTTTTAGGCCGCAAGATGTGTCTAGAACTTGTAGAATTGATAATATTTGTCAATTGGTAGACAAGTTCTATATGTGATACTTGACAGATAATGAGAAAGAACAATTTAAAATGCAACTTATCAATTATGAGCATAATGTAGTTCAACATACATAGTATAAAATGGTAAGGATTAGAAGATTAACAATCAATCACCTTGTTTATCAAGTGATGGAACTTAAGCTGACTCTACCAATTTCTACTACAACTACAAAATGATTATTTTTAGCTATGTATATTGTCAAAACAAGGCTTCAAAATAAAATGATGATTTTTTGACAGAGTTTTTGCTTGTATATATTGAAAGAGATATTACTGAATTACTATAAAATCAATTACTAAAGACTTTAAAATTTGGAAGGATTGTGGAATTTTATTCTGAGATGATGAATCAATTCTTATATAACTTATTTTATCCATAATTTTTTAAAATTAAATAATAATATTTTTGATATAATAAATTTTTTTTTATATAATATTTTTTATTTCTTGGCTCCTCAACATGAAGTCCTATTTCCGTGAGTGGACTCGGGTCTCCATAAAGGATTACTTACAATTACCTGAGAGCTTATGAATTTTATTATGTTTGCCCATAGTCACAGGCATGGTTTACTTAAATAGCAAGCACAAAGTCTGATGACTAGGAACTTTATTTGCCCCTGATAAGTATTTTGTAATCAAATACTTTATTTTGAAAAAATGAGTGTTTAGTACTAAACTTGGGATCAGAATATGGAAAGCACTTGCAGCCACCTTCCCATGTGAGTATTTTCACCCGCCGTTTATAAAATGTAGATAACAAGGAAAGGTAAGTATTTCATTTCATTGAGGGCAGCGTTTCTGTAAAAAGGACTGAGGTACAATGAGTGAACCACACTCCCAGAAAATTTGCTGATGAACGGTAAGACAAAACAGCTTAAACCCCAAACATTAGATCCATTAGTTTTGAAACAGCAGACTTGGCAGGTGCAGCAATGGCGCCCACTGACGGACGGTTGTCACCTGTGTTCTGCAAATAATATGGGCGAGGAGATGCCCGCGATGAGCTTGGACCGGAGGCCCCTCCGGTTGGCTTTAAGGGCAAAAAAACGATGCCCTGTGTTGTGCTATTAGTGATCTTCTCATCCAAATACTGGCGTTGGCTTGGATCCAAAGGCTTAACGCCAACGATGAGGACTCCATTGAGCTGCGTCCCATTTTTGCTCAAAGCTATTTGTGCATCAAACCGGTTCTGCATCACAGCATAAGCACTAAATTTTTAGGTTTCCTTACTTTAATTGCATATAACTTATTAGTAAAGAAAACCGTAACAATAGTTGAAAAAAAATAATACAGTAACAGTAAGATCACAACGCTAATACCTGATAAAGAATATGCATCCAGTTGGAATCTCTTGGGCCCACTATGTGCCTTAATATGGTACCACATTTTTCAAACTCGCGTAACACCAAGTTGGTATTTCCTGGGGAAAATCTGTGGATAACGAAAAAAAATTATACAGAGTGGCAAATTTTTATATTACAGTATGAGAACAGTCAGTTCTAACTGCCATTAACATTTCACAAAAGACTATGCTTTCTAATAAACGTGATCAAACATATTCCTAGAACATAAGAACATTGCCACATTTTCATAGGTTATCAGAACTCGGCTACAATTTTGCACTAAGGATACAAATCATAGAAGTATCATATGCCTGATATTCTTCACACAATTGCCTTCTTTCATAGTGTGGATAAAGTAGAAAAACAAACAGAAAAGGAAATCACAACGTAACCATACTACTATCAATGACGTCAGCCTGTTCAATATCCAAAACCTAAAATTTACACATACACTAATTGGAAATTATAAGATAAAATAACAGAAAACATATAATTCGTATTGAACCATATACATATTCAGTTGTTTTGAATTTATAATAAAGTCAACAAATGTAAATGCAAATTGAGGAAACTCGAAGATGAAATACCATAGTTTTAAATAGACTGACTTTTATAATCATGAAATCAGTAATTACCAAAACTCTTCTGACAGGAAACTAGACAACAGTTCACAGAGAAACTGCAGTAAAGGATTATGACAGGAACAGTATAAAAAGTGGAGTGGCATTTGACAAAATAAACAAGCACCACTATCATGATCACATCAATAAATTTGAGGAAATATTAAAGTGATAACATGTTTAGTTGCAATCTTAGACCCACTCAGTAGATGTACGCCAATTTAAGCATATAATACTCATTTCTAGTATATCTATTATGCTATCCACAGTAGATAAATATGAAAAGATAGAAAAGACATAAAAGACCTCTAAAGAATTCCATAAATTGTAGCAGTTAGTTCAATGGAGATCTTATAGGAATTAATAGTCTCTATTGCTCTCCTTTTAAATGGCAGACAAATCTACTTTGTCGTCACATGGAGCACAATACATTTATATTCAATTAAATATATATCCTTTTCAGGAGAATAAGTAGCATTTAACAATTATTCCACAAGAAGCTAAATATATTTTGGAACAAAACTCGCATTTTAAACAAGTGCCTGACTTGCACAGAAATCCCTTCCCAACTATGTCTTCAAATTTATTAACAGAAGGGCTTCAACATACAAAAGTCTCGTGTAAAAAAAAATTGTTGGCATATATAAAATAGCATTTTGTCTTTAATCACCTAATGCATGGGACTTGGCACGTATTTTTGCACTGTGAGTCTTCTAATTTTCTGCAGTCATCATTTAATGAAGTGATGACCATTTGGTAATGGGAAGAGTTTTTCATGCTCCTCATTGACAATGAGCCTAGTGTAAGCCGCACATTAGAGCCTTTAATATTTAAGATCGACAACACACACACTGGTGCATATTAGCGTCAGTATCACCCACAATCACAGATACTAACGTGCCCTAGTGTGTACGCCACTGATCTCGTGGATAAAGGGGGCTCCCATGCATAGCTTATGGTAGGCTCATTGTCAGTGAGGAGCAGGAAAACTCTTCCTTGGTAATGATGAGAATAAAAACAGTGAATTTTTTAAAACCATCAAATTGGAAAGCTTTGATACGGTAAAAGGTATTGTATTCATTGCCTTGAATTTTCAGTGAGTTACAAATGTATATTTGATACATAGAGGAAACTAAAGAACTACAAAATAGTTACAACTAGCAAAATGTTAATGAAGCAGTTAACAGACGATCTATTGTAATAATAGGATCGCATTGGGAATCCAGTATATAACATAGCTACTACTTTTTGTTTGGTGGACTGGACTGTACATCATCACTTGGCAAGTAACAGAAGGAAGGTCATAGACAAATGCTGATTATGGCGATGATCCTTTGAACATGTATTAATAGAATAAGTTCAATAGCCCCTGACAATGAAGCCATTCTGATTCTAGATCAGAAATCAACGTGATACAAGAGTCACGTTTAACAAATCAAACGTATGAGGGAGACATTTCTTCAGTTCTTCCAGACCCAGCAACACGACGACAAGAAAAAAGTACAACCAAAGACAAAGGTGAAATCACTGACATGCAAACCTAAAGCGCAACACATAACGGTGAAACTAACGGCACCGCAGATGAATCAGATATAACCAATGCATGAAGACACAATGAGGCATTTGGAGACATGCAAGCAATAGGAAGTTAAATAAAAAATAATCCATGTTATTTACAAGGACAAAGAGACAATAGTACATACCCATAAACAGTAACCCACGTCTCTTCATCCAGCTCACCAGCAGGCAAAGCATTTCTCTGAATGTCGGGCCTGGCCACCTCCCGAGGCGGCGGAAGCGTAAGCAAGACACCCGGTTGTACCGCACTGCCAACAGGGGAGGCGCTCCCCTTCCCACTTTGATCACCGCCGCTCCTCATCGATGGAGACCCACTCTTCACCGGAGTCCACCAGCTCAAACTCGCCGGGCTCTGCGGTGATTGGCCACCCCCGGAGGCAGAGAGAGACGTGCCAGCTTCGGACTTGCTCTTCAACGGCGACACGGAAGCAGGACTGGGCGTCGCTCCCGTCTCCGCCTTCAACTCCTGTGGCACAGAGTAATCGCCTAAGCCAGATTCCGGCGAAAACTCAGCTCGGTCCTCAAGCGTGAAAACAGGAGGCGGCGGGGGGTCGTTGCCCCCAAAATTCTCTCTCCACAAAGCAGAGACCGCAGCTGCCTGGCCGGGGCTTGTGAATTTTCCCCTGTGAGTCGAGACCGGGGTCGCCAAATCACGGAAAAATAGTGATTGCGACTGGCCTCCTGGTTTGGGGGTTCTGTGCAATGTGGAGCTCATGGCTATCCGTCCTCTGAGCGAGCGAGAGAGAGAGAGAGAGAGAGAGAGAGAGAGAGAGCTGTTTGATACACGGTATCGAAAGAGCAAGGGGGTGGGAAACGGAGTTAGATCGAGATGCCTTTTGTTGCTCTGGTTTCCTCCTCCCTTCTCCTGGAAGGAAATAGGGCGGGCCTTCTACTCACTTGGCTCCAACCTTTCTTCAACGGACACGCAAAAACCCTAGTAGGTTCTGGGAGAGAAAAGTGGAGCCAATGAGTTTTGAAATCGCAGTAAAAACCGACCCGGTAGCAAAAGGTCGGTTCACGACTTCACCGGTCCAACTGGAACAGTGGTTCAAGTGACTTTTGTTCATGAATTCACTCGGTTCCTATGCCCTTTTGTGGTGCTAATAGCAACCAAAATTCATACTTGGAGCCCATTCTTCACTACTAAAAACGTTAAAACTTACTCCAATTTTCTTCAGTACTACATTTAAGTTTGGAGACTTTGGAGTATTTTTGTTAAATAATCCAGCCTCTCACTTTGACCTGTATGCAATTTTTTCTGCTTATGCTTGCTTATTATACAGTGTCTTCCACATTTTAGCTCATGGTGCTTGCTATTATATATAAAATGTCTACCACCTTGAAGCCATAAATATCTTCGTAAGTATGAATATGCTAAGATTTTTCCAATGAAGATAGTGACTTTGACAATAATTTTGCATTTGATCGCATGATAACGTAATATAATTTTCATTTACCACCCTCCACTATTGTCTATGAAATTTTTTCGGGGCGTTCACAATTGTTGTAGAGTACTACAGAAAGAGGGAAAATGGCGGTAGCCTTACTATGCCACAACCGTCAACGCCATGAAAATACCATAATTTCAGGGCGTTTAAAGTTTGGATTGAGCTGTCATAACATGACAACTCAGCCCCCACCTCTTTTGGATTTACATACATGGAACCGGGAATCCAAAATAGATAGTGTAAGGACCCTCATCTTTAAACCGGTTTTAGTTTTCTTTAATTATTGGTTATCGTGAGATTTACGTGTTTTCTGATCTTATTTGGTGATTTCGTAAATAAATAGAGTTTGTGATGGTTTTAACCAAAATTAACTTCAATATTAGTGGTTTTAAGTGACTTTAGACCAAATGTGAATTTTTGGAATTTTTACAATTTTTCCCAAAAATTAGGGTTTTGGCGGGACCCCTGTGGGCCCCACCATCGAAAATCTTATTTTTTGTGTCAAATTAACCTAGACATATACTTAAGGTCACACAAAAATTTTCAGAATTTTATTAGGCTTAAATTGTGCTTAAATTTGTAAAATAACCACTTTTAGCCTACTTTTTCTATTTACACCCCAAAACTTACCTATGCATACCCCAACCCTTACTATAAAAGGGCAAACCAGAGTCATTTCTTTTTTTGGGAATAGGCTATAGAAGGAGGGCTGGCCTAATCCCCACTTAGGCCCGAATTAGAAGCCGATTAAGGTAAGCTTACTCTAATTAAGCACTAATCCATGACTTTCTACTTAGTTTCTTCCAAATCTACCATTTTCCCCTTGATTCAATTCGTTTTTGACCATCAAAAGCTACTGATTTGTGTTTTACTACAAACCCTAACATTCAAAATTCAATTTTTACTACTAACAAGCCCTAGATCTAAGATTTAATTAGGGATTTCTTGGGTAAATCGATTTCTATTAGAGTTTAATTCAAACTCATTGTGTTTTCAAGGATTTCAAGAAGGGTGACTCTTCAATCAGAGCTTAAACAAGTGCTGAGGTAATGGGTCTTCAAAATCTCTGTTTATCCATGGTAAAACTCTTCATTTTTTGCTTATTTCGAATGGAGTTTGCTTGATTTAGTGTGTTAATGGTAAGATTAGAAAATGAAATTATTTAATCCCGATTTCTTAGGGTTTTGCATTATTATGGTATGGTTTGATGTTCTGGAAGTCAAGAAGGACTTTTGATGATGATTAGGGTGTTAGATGTGGATTTGAAGTGTTATCAATGGTGTTTCGGTTTGGATTTGCGAAAGGAAGAAGATGACTGTCCTGCCATGTTGGCGATCGATCGGCCCTGCACGGCGTTTGATCGGCAACACTGCCGGAACGGCACTTTTCCAGTTCAACCGATCGAACGGCCTGCTGGGCGATTGAACGGCCGAACTGTAAATTTCAAATTTTCACGTTTAACCGATCGAACGGCCTGAAGGGCGATCGATCGGCTACACAGTAATTTGCATGTTGTGCATATGATGCCTATTTTGATGATTCCCCTTTAGCTTGCCAATTTTATATGAATGTGGAGTGTTTTAAGCTATGTTAGGCTACTGGAAATGCATGCTATTAAGTTTATGGAGTTGAGATATATGCTTAGAGATGGTGGAATGACTTATGTTTTATGGCATGATGTTGAAATCGTCATCTTGAAATTATGAATGGTTGGTTTCTCATTGTTAAGCATATTTTCAGTAGAACTATAATCTATTATTGGACTGATTTGTCATGATAGATTGTGGTTAGTTGTGTGTGGATGTTGGTGAATGTCATGACTCAATGATTAAATGAGTGATGTTATATGTGTTTAGCCTTTGTGGTTGAGTTTTGAATTGAGATATGATTTCAACGATTCTTCTCCTATGATTTCCGCTGAAATTCATGTTTAGATAGAAATTCACATGCGTAGTGTGGTAGTGAGTTTAATTTCAAGCATGTTGGCATGCATCATGTGAAATGCTTCTACTAGATACACACACATGTGGGGTTAAATGATGACGTTGAAGCTTGATATTGTGATTATGAATGATGCATTAGGTGCTGATAAGAGCACTTATCATGGATTAGGATTCATGTATGTTTTGCCCACGTATGTACCATGCTGCATGCATCATGAAAATGGATTTCCAATTGAGGCTTCATCGTGGTTAATCGAATTTGACCGATTGGATGCAATGTGATGGAATTGTGTGCCGGATTGATCGATCGTGGATTAATCGTAAATTGATTGGTCCGAAAGGACATATTTTGATTTGAGTTCCTGTGTTGAACGAGTGCACTCCCTGGGTTGAGTCTTGTTAAATGGAATGATGTGGGGACGAGTTGTGTACTTGTCTTGCGGACTGTGAGAATGTTATTACGAGTGTCATCTGGACCCTGAGAATCCAGTGTGGTATGCCGTGTGCACCCCGCTACCACGTGTTCTAGGGTTCTCTGTGTGAGAACTCGGGCTCTTCCCTCCGCAGGAGATGTCCCTGGGCGAACACCCCTGCTTTAGATTCTCTGTGTGAGAATGGGACATCCTTGGCCAGGATCATCCAGGGCGAGCAGTATTAGGGATTGACAACCCCGATTTTCTTTAAATTCTTGTGTAGAATTTTGGATCATGACACGCCTTCGTGGCCTTGTCTATGCTCCCGTCTGTGTGACATTAATGTGTGATTACTCCTTGATGGAGGTTGATTGTGATGATATAATACATGTGGGAATATGCATGTTAGAGATACATCCATGCAGGTTGATGTTGATGTTATGCATGTGGGAATATGTATGTTAGAGATACATCTATGCAAGTTGATGTTGATGTTATGCATGTAGGAATATGTATGTTAGAGCTACATCCATGCAGGTTGATGTTGATGTTATGCATGTGGGAATATGTATGTTAGAGATACATCCATGTAAGTTGATGTTGATGTTATGCATGTGGAATATATATGTTAGAGATACATCCATGCAGGTTGATTATGCACTATGATGCAGTGTTAGGTGATATGTATATGTGATCAGAAAATGATGCACCATGTAATTCGTTGATTTTGAATGATTATATCGCTATGCTATCGTATTTTTCGATGTTGTTAGTGATATTAAACCATTGCTGAGTTTGTTAAATCTCACCCCTCTTTGGTGTTTTGATTTGGGGCTGCGTGGTGCGACACGCAGACGGACAGGATCACCTCTTCGAGGAAAGGTAGGAGGTGGCTTGGATATGATCATGGAGTTCTTTGCGTGGTTTTATTTTCCTTAGTTATGCTGTTGTTCAGGACCTTTGTGTAGGGTTCTTGTTTTGGATTCATGTCACATTTTACTGTTGTGATGCTTATGACTTATTTTGAGCCGGTGTGGGCTTTACTTAACTAAGCTTGTGGGTTTGAGATTGTTGTTTACTTTGTGATAAGCAACACCTTTTATTCCCTTTTTATTTACTCTTGCTCAAAGGATTGTGCGCACTCCGTATTTCTGTTAATCACCTGTGGTTAGGGTTAAGTCTTCCGCTAGATCGTTTCTCAATTTTCACTTCGTCGCCCCCGCGCGCTTGACCGGCCCCTGGACCGGGTTCGGCTCGGGTCGGGCATCGTCGGGGCGTGACAGATAGTCAGTAGAAATATAACTCCTATCGTCCTATATTAACACCTTTATTTAAAAAATATTTATTAAATAATGAAACCTACATTTAAAAGAAGGGGAAATAAGTTTATAATACATTTTTTTAAGTATCAATTTATTTGAATTAAACAAAATAAAACTATTGATATGAAATAAATTTTTTTACCAAATGGAGTTATTATTTAGGATACAAGGAGTATCAAAACTTCATATATAGTTTGTAGCTTCATTTGTCAACCTCATCCCAACTCCTTTATTATTCATTCAAGAGCATTTGCGAGTTGAAAGCCAACCAATACCAATTGCAATTGTCGAGGTTATTCCTTCAACGACAGTGGAGGGAATATGTTTATTAAAGATCTTTAGCATATCTAACCAAAGATGGAAGTTTCTAATTGAGAGGGTTTACTCTGCTTACTCCCTCTAATTAATTGTCATTAATAATAGATTTCACACAAATCGGAATTTATCGTCGCCTACAATACTTATGGATGATTGATATCTCCTCTATGCACCATACTATAGCGCGCACACGTCCATATGATGCGGATCACAAGTGCTAGTACATTGTTTTGCCGATTGATATATGTAGATCATGGGTAAATCGATTCAAACCAATGTCTTAAAACCTAGACCGGTGATCTAACTGGGATCAATGCACATAACACAAAATATGAATATATGTATATATATATATATATATATATATATATATATATATATATATATATATATATATATATATATATATATATATATATATATATATATATATATATATATATATATATATATATATATATATATATATATATAATATAATATAAATTTAGAACTCTTTGTTTTGAATTTTTGTGAGAAATAAATGATTATAAAACTCCAATCCATGAATTATCCTTGATTCCACATAAATTATAGAATTGTGTTGAATCCACAACTCTCAAAACTACTCAAATCCATGAGCAGAAAACTAGAGCTAAGCTCAAAACATAAGTTTTTTCAATTTTGAATTTCAAAAATTGTCTCTTACAACTGATTTTCCCCTTTTATAGATTTGGGCAAAAAAAAACTCAAAAGTCTATTTTACCCCTACTAACAAAGACTGTTTCATATCTGGATAAGTGGATAGAACTACCTCTACTAAAGAATAAAAAAGAATGACTTATTAGTCATTTTCGAATACTACTCATGGTGTGTTATGTAGAATAGATACCAATTGTTGGATGAAATAACTCCATCCAACCCATCAAACTTATGCTTAAACTTTTTCCTCATCATATCTCTCCTTAGAAAAAGTCGACCTTGGGTTAGTAAATCTGGCATCTTTGTTAGATCATGGTAGTCATATAGATTTGCTACATTGAAAGTTCTTGAGATAGATAAATGGGTTGGTAAGTCAACAATATAAACATTGTCATTCACTTTGTGCAGAATTCGTAAAGGCCCAAACTTCTTTTGCTGGAGTTTGTTGTAATTTCCTGCTTGCTACTTGCTTAAGTACAACATGACTAGATCACTCACAAAAAATGTGTTCTTCCTTCTCTTTCTATTGGCCAAATTTTTATACCTTGCGTTAACTTTATGAATTTTATGACTAACCTCCTGATGTAGAGTAGCCATTTTGGAAATCATAGTATGAGTTTGTAAATTGTTTGTTGTTGGCTTAGGAGTTGGTAGCATATCAAAGGGATGATGAGGGTTTCTTCCATAAACCACTTCAAAAAGTCATTCTAGTGGACTTGTTGGCAGTAGAATTGAAAGCAAATTCAGCCTACACAAGGTATAAATCCCACTCCTTTGGTTTATTACCTTATAAGATTCTCAATATGTTTCACAAAGTCCTATTGACCACGTTAGTCTGCCCATTAGTTTGGGGGTGACGGGTGATGCTAAACTTGAGTTGTGTACCCAACCTACTCCATAGAGTATGTCAAAAATACCCCATGAACTTGTTGTCCTTATCAGAAGTAATTGATCTAGGTACTATGTGATGTTTGACTATGTTTTGAAAGAAAAGTAAGGTAATATGAGTAGCATTCGATGTTCTTTTGCAAGGCCAAAAAATGTGTCATTTTATAATATATGCCCACAACCACAAATGTTGAATCGCATCTCCTATAAGTTCTAGGAAGTCCCAGTATAAAGTTCATAGATAGATCTTCCCATGACACATTAGCCTCCAGCAATGGAATATAAAGTCCAGTATTTTGGTGTTGACCCTTAGCTTGCTAGCAGGTAAAATAGTATTTTCCTACCTTTTTGACATCTTTTTTTTAAAGATGGGCTAATAGAACCTTTCAACTACAAGTTCAATAGTTTTATTAACACCAACAGTTCCCAAATAAGTTTTAATTTGAGAGACCCCTTTGAAATGCATAGAAAATTATTCTTATATAGATACCCACGATAAAGACAGAAATCATCATTGTTGCAATGACTAGATTGACAGCTTCCCCATTTTTTCCCAAAATAAGTATCTTGTTCATAAAGGTCTTTGATGTGTTTAAACCCAAAAATTTGAAGTTGCAAAGTAGTCAAGAGGAATACCTTACAGCTAAGAGCATCTACTACCTTATTTAGCTAACTTGCCTTATGTTTAATCAGAAAAGTGCATTCTTATAATTTTGAGACCCACTTCCTAAACCCTAGATGAGAGGGTATGGGAGATGTAGCTTTGGCTCCCTCTTCATCATCAAAGACCTCATCGTCTTCCAAGGCGGTTGCAGGAAAGGGCAATAGAGGGATGATATTTTTTATTAAAAAAAAAGAGAGCATGTGGTAGGATTTGAATTTTTTAATTTAAAATGGCCTTTTTTGTGTTTGGGCTAATTTTATCCTTATTTAATAAGTAGTTCCAGAGTTGAATTTATGTGTAGATTTGAAATATAAAATGTCCTCATTTGATATTGATTCTCTAAATTATACTATTTTTGTCCCATATTAATAGTTATATTTAGGCAAATAGTAATTTTTATTGAATGTAACATTCACATTTAAGAGAAGAAAAAATAAGCTTACGATACACTTTGTTAAGTACCCAACCACTTAAATTAAATAAGATGAAGCTATTAATATGGAACAATTTTTTTGGGAATAACATCTAATATCTGCATCTTATTGATAAATATAAATGATCTCTGAAAACTAATGGATGCTGAGTTAGAATTGTGAATATTTCAAAACTTGATAAATTAAAAATAGATAGTCCATGCCAAATGTTAATGATCGAATTTGGTTTTTCTCCGGAAATTCAAAATGGCCAATCCTAAGTTGGTCTTGCAGGCCTTTGATTTTGGTTGTTGCTGAAAAATTGCAAGTGACTCCAGGTTTTCATTACCAGCAACTATGGTTGTTCGCCAAAGGCATTTTTGGAGGTTTGCCCTAAGATATGATATCACAATGGTCTACTCTAAAGCTTTTAGAGTTCATCCGATCATCAAAAGTCTTCGTATGTTCAGAACTCCAGAAGTGAATTGAAAAGCAGTAAAATGGGCTTAGTCCAAACGATATGGAGTATGACCTTATCTCAATGAGTTCGGGACGTAAAAGCATGAAATGGTTCTGTGTCGCCGCTGATCGAAACATTGCATGCCCAACGAGGATGTGACCAATGAGGCAGTGACTCTCACTGGAGCGGCAGGCAGTAGTGATTCATTGATGGCAGTGGATAATGTTTGTGATAACATTTCTTTGGTTGAATTATCTTGTCAGCTATCAAAGATATGGCTTCTGTACATACATCAAACCATGACTTCTTGTTGGCCGGTTGGCATGTACTCTCTACCGACGAAGAGATGATCCTTCCTAATGCCCTTCCTGGTCAGTCTTTTGTGGGGTGGATGCGGCTCTAATTTGGAACCGCCGCCATGACAATAGAAACATCTGGTGACTGGGATAGTCCCTTGCCAATTGTTTGACTCTCTTTTTATCAGTGAAGATACAGATCAACAAATTAATAATTAAAAGAGGCCAAATTCTGAATTAAAATGGATGGAAGGTCCATTTCATGGAGCACTCGCCTTGAAGCCTTCAAAGATAAAACGTAATTGAGGACATTATTGAGTATAGTAGTTGGAAGTGTTTTTACTGCTCTTTTTAATAATGAACTTAAGATTTATGTGAGGGCCGTTGATATTTAAAATCGATGGCACATACATATTTAGTGTATATTAGCGCTAGTAATACTTAATACTAATGCCCTAGGTTCTGCACTATATCTAAAAAAGAGTATACATGACGGGCAATGTGGCCTTCTCGAAAGGATCACGGAAGTACGGCTTTAGCAGAAGGAAAAGATTGGGATGAGCCACCAAACACAATAGTAGGAAGCTGTGGAGCCTGCATGCGACAGAAGTGCAGGAGCATATGTGGTGTGTTTGCCATGTGAGAAAGCAGCTGTTCCTCAGCCCGCGCCCGTCCAAGCCCATTCTTTGCGTTCACTCCACGTGAGGGACAAGACGAGGCGTCATAGTATAAAATGCTAATATCATCATCATGTAGAAAATTCTAATCTTCCTCAGTTGGAAGGACCACACACACACCAAGCCCTTAGCCCTTGATTGCATCATCTTTGTCACCTTTAATAATGAGAAGCATGTGAATTTCTCTGCCCCAGTCAGAAGGCAATAGACAGGTTAACAGAGAGGAAATCTGGTTTTAGTGTATATCCGCATCTCCAGTACTCTGGCACATTTTTTTACTGGTTTAAACACTAACTACAGTAACTGATAAGCTTCAGGTGCAGCTCCCTCTCTGGCATCAATCATCATCTTTAAGAGTCACTTTAATCTCCTCTTCTCCGTACAAATTTGCTCTCGAATTGTACCCACCTGGATTGTCTTTCTGCAGCAAGTCTCAATCTCACGGAAATTGATGCATAACAACTTTCTCACGAGGCCTTCCAGGAGTTCAGCCCGCATTGCCATCCTCTAAGACCTGTCATGCAGACAATTGAAACTCAGATAGACTTCTCCCTGTACTAGTACTTCGCAAAATATCCATAGTTTTAGCTCTTTACTGCCTAATATAGTTCACAGACTGACCAGAGAATGGGTTATATAGAACGTGCTGCGTCCCATAGATACGTCGCTATTGTAATTCATAATGGGAGCAACATAGGCATGTGATGTGCGTTTGCGTGACCAGTGTAACTTTACTCTTAGAGGAGAAAATTATTACTGAAAAGATCAGCACCGCTTTAATTAGCTCACTGAGAAGAAGTTTTGCCTCACAGTGCCTCTTTTCTACCCATGATAACACTGATACCTACCCCTAACCCTTAATGTGCACCAGAAAGTGCCCAGCAACAACTAAAAATTCAACTGAAGGCGTCCCACCTGACCACCCACTTCTTGTATGTTTCTTATCAAACATATAAAGTGGCAAGCAAAGCATTCCACATCCAGTGGAAGTGGGCCAGTAGTCGGTAGAAAGTGTGCCCCAGGCTTCGAACTACAGCCACCCGGTTCTAACGTGAGTGCATGACTAGACACAATGGACCCATGCATAACGTCTGCAAGGCTGTGGTGCTCAGAATTCAACCTTTTTTTATAATCTTGCACTGTATATATATGCCATATATGCGTATAATAAATGTAACAGTATAAAAGTTTCTTCACAATACCTAACAGGGAGGCAAGCATGTGACCACCGCAATCCCTGCACCTACTGCTAGTTCTCTTTCCATAAATAAATCATTAGTTATAAAAAAAAAGAAGAAAATTAACTACTCTTCCTCTCGCACAAGTGTTTTTTTTGGTTCCCCAGTAAAAACAAATTCTCTGGGCCATTTTTTTTTAATTTTTCACTTCGTGATTAGGGCCATGTAATAACAAAATGATTACTGCAAAACAAGATGAAACTCCTGATATTATCAGGTAAATACAGCAAACAAAACAGTAGAGAAGGGGAGAAGAAAAAGGAGAGGATATTCCTGAATTCACTTCATTTCGAGGAAAGAGTGGGGAGGGGTTCTCTGGATCAGCGATGTCTGGGATCGCGAGGACAGTCCTATCAAATGAATAATCGTTCCCCCCCCCGCATGACCTGCTCCCACCCCCATGCCTACGTTAAGGACCTCCACCCGTCACTTGCATTTTTAAATGGGATTTTGTTGATCAAAGCGGACAGTATCGAGTAAACTATCGTATCACCTTATCCGTCTCCTCTCCAAGGTTGCAATCTGGCACGTACGACGGGAAAGAAGAATTCGATTTGTGAAAAGGAGGAGGAGTTCAGTGTGGAGTTGGGGGAGGATGACGATGGTATCATCCATAACTACGATGGGGCATGGAATAATAATAGCATAACGGAAACCGATAGATAAACCGGTAAAGCTTTCCATTTCTAGAAACTAGAAAGCAGATGAGCGGGAAAAGAAGCGATGAACCTCCTCTCCACCGTCTCCATCCCATCCCACAAAAGGATTTGTTTTCGCTGAAATCCACGCGAAAAGGGTGTGCGTGAAAATTCCCCACCTCCCACCCAACCTCGATCTGTTGCTTTTCGCGGCCGCTGTATTCAACTCTGAACCACGGAAATACGAGCGGGGAGCTTTTCCCCAGAGTCCAGACCAGCCAGCCATAATGAAGTAACAACCTCTCCATGCCCTTGGATTCCAACTTAAATAAAATTGGAACCACATGGCCTCAAACAAACGGCTTTTTCTATACCTACACTGCACGTATAGCATCGGCCCATTTTTTCTTTTAGAAAGGGGGAAGAAAATCGGACTGAACTGTCGAAGATTCAGCTCCAGCAGCGTCACCTACTCGATGTGCTTGCTTTTGGTTGACCTGATCTTCGGTGAAAGATTGAAACTCGGCCTAATACGGCCAATGCTGCTCATGAAATGAAATATAAAGCCAAATTTGTCATCAATGAGAGGTCAAAACCCAAAACTAGCTACGATTAAGACATCCATTCCAGCTGCCTGCAAAGTGGGAAAGATTATCAAACCGAATTCCCTATTTAGGGAAAAAAATTCCTTACATGGGATGGCCGAATTCGGACTTGAATACATTTTGAAGTAAATGAAACAGACAGCTGAGATCATTAGCTCGCTAAACTCCTCTAGGTTTTTTTAAATTTCTCTCTCTCTTTCTCTCTCTTACCTTTTTTTCAGCATTTTTTGAGTTGAGGAAAATCAAAGCAGTACTTAGTGATCAAACCCAAAAGAGTTAGGTTTTCCTAGAATCAATAACAAAAAAGAAAAGAAAAGATTTTGAAGGTTCCTAAAATGTCGCCGAATTACTCCGGCTCTACACTAGTCAGATGAGCTGCCGGAAGTCGGAACAGGGATGTTGGATCAAATAATCCTCTCCGGCAGCCGCGGCAGCCACGACGTCGAACATGGGGTTCGTGTGGAGGAATTGCTGCTGCTGCGCTCTCTGCATCTCCTTCTGCCGCTGCAGCTCCAGCACTTTCCGGTGTGAATTTGAGTGCTTTGTGAGCACGAACGTCGGGCTCGCCGCGGGCCGGTACTCGGGCACAAGCCGTCCGGACTTGAACCGGACGCCGCACGCGTTGCACAGGGTCTTTGGGCCCATGGGCCCCGTCCTCCACTGAGGCGTCTTATCCGTAGCGCAATGCAGGCACTTCCGGCCATCAAAGGTGACTGAGTCCGCCGACTCCTTCTTCGGGACTGATTTCCCGGTCTTCTTCCAGGAGTTTGCGGCGGCCATGTCGGACTCCGAGGAGGAGGTGGTCGGTGAGAGGACGTGGAGGCGCGAAGTCCAATTGCAGGGGGCGGCGGCGCGAGAGCGCTTGCTCCGGGCTTTTCCCGGAACTGACACTTCGGGCCGGAAGATAGTACTATTCCGTCCGTCGTTGCCGGAGATGTCTCTCGTCTCAGAGACCTCCTCCTTAGGGACCTTAACGCCGGAAATGAGCTGAAGCTTCTGCAAATCCTCGCTCGAGAAGGATTCCTCGACGAAATTTGACAGCCACTCGAGCTCTGCCAGATCGTCATACTGCAGAAAATGAAATTACGGAAAATCTGGTAAATTAATTTTGTTCAATACAATAAATTTAAGAGCATTAATCCTTAATTACAAATTTTGCGATTCAAAAATGTGAAATAAATCAATAAATTCAAAAGGACGACGGCTACCGGAAAGCTTTCAAATTGAAACAGAAAATTCAAAAGAGAGCGGGTAAAAATTTAAAGACACTATGCCCTCCACTCCGCTGAAAAGTAGAAACAACTCCCATTTAATATCAGTTTATTAATTACGCTTCCGTCCGGTGACAGTTTTTTCTCCAAACTCAATTACGTCAAATTATACCACTAAATAGTTTTAAATCCCAGTATTGAAAATAAAACAAATAATCTATGTATGTGGAATACTTTTTGCGAAGATTGAATATTTTAAAAGAGAGTTGTTCTGTCAAAGTACTACTGAAATGGAAAAGAACAAAATAGACTGTAAAACAAAAACTAGTAAAAATAGATGAAGAATTTTCAGGGGAAAGCTACAAGAATGACAAGTACCGGGACGCAGAGGTCGCCGGAGACGTCTCCGGGGAAATGGGGGTCGCACCCAGAGAAGGAGGAGTTGCAGCTGTCGACGACGGTAACGGTGGAGGAGTCCGTGGAATTTCCAGCTGCGGAGTCGAAGGCTTTTTCCCCGAACACAATCTCGTCCTCGTTGGGGAAGTCGAGGAGGTCCTCGATGATGAAATGGTCCCCCGCCTTGGCGTCGCCCCCGTCCTTCACTTCCTGCTGCGCCTGAGTGTTCCCGGGACGGCAGAACCCGCCGCGGAAGAATTCCGGTGCGTCCATTTCCAGGTCAAAGCCGGGGGAAGGTCTCTACTTGTTGGGTGATTTTGTTCTGGTTCTGGACAAGTACGAGAGGAAAGAGGAAGACGATGCCCGGGAGAAAAGGGTGAGAGCGAAAGGGAGTGTAGGGTTTATTAGAGTAGGGAGAGGCGGTGACAGGTAAACAGCTAAAACGGAGAGTTTTTTTTTTTTTTTTTTACAGAATTCTTAAATTTGAATGATAAGGTAAAAAAAAAAAAAAAACAGGGCCGAGATAAATGGAAAAATAAGACATGCAGAACGTATTACACCTGCCCCGGAGCGGTATATACCGGTAAAGTCAATCTATCTCATATAACAATTGCCCTTACTCTTCTTCTAAAATTACAAAGCTATCCCCCTCTGTCCTACTTTTTTTAAGCATGAGCTGACTATCTTACCCTCCTATATTGCTTGCTTGGCGAAGACATATAACATATAATGGATAGTGATATTTTCATAATAAAAGTACCTAAAAAAACTCAGAATAAAAGTTTTGATTGACTTTTACAAGTGGGCTCCACACTTAAATTTACATGGGCTTTACTTATCTTGACCAATCATTTGATGTAAAAATATTATTTTTCGTAACGTATTTATAACATAAAGCTGGTAAGGGTAATTTTGTCAATTTCTGTAAAGAAAACGCTTGGTGTGTGAGGGGTGGGGTTGCTGGGGATATGAGGGTAATTTCGGCGCGTGTCGTTAAGAAGAGAAACAGCAGGTTAATCCATTCAATGACACGTTAATACGGAGGAGTTGGAGAGAATTAAGTGGCTGGGGGAAAGGTCCAAACTCCTAAGGAACCGATCTAAGGCAGGGAGAGGGTTTGTCGCGGAGACCGAGTGTGCATTAGCGTCCAAGTTTACAGCCGGATTCCCCTGCTTTATTTTTTCCTCGGGAGTTGCGTTTACTCTTTTTCTTTTCCCCACTCTACCCATTTTCCTTTTATCCACCCTCCCACCTCCTGTCTCCGCTGTTTATTTTACTCGCCCTTTATTCAACTCAATTTGCTAACCCACGTTTTAGCACGACGGTTACAGCTCGGATCGCAGCTCTTCCCCGTATCAGAACTCGCCACCTGCTTTGGGCCCGAGACCAGGGACAGATTGGTCTTACCTTACTTTAACCACATGGTGACTGCCACGTCGCACGTCGGATATTTTGGTGTTAGAAGATGGGGGGGGGCGGGGTCATCTCTGACCGGGAGGCCCGAGTCCGCCGGGTCTGGTTCGTATGTGGCGGCCTGTCATTACGGTGGGCAGACCGGTCTCCTCCGTCCTCCACCGAGCCTCCCTCCCATTTGCCAGTTCCGTTGCCGAGAGAGACTCGCTATTGATCACTAGCTAATCTCAAGTTTAGACCAGTGACTTAATTAACGCAATGAAAGTACCTCTTTGGAGTTTGCTTACAACTTGGTGAAAGAAACTATGAGCGGAGGGTTAAATAATGAGTTGAGAGGCCGAAATTGCTTACATCCTGTGGGATTAAGTTGAGGCCTTACGCCATGTTCTCGTTGTTACGGTATAAAAAAAAACACTGCTTAGACTTTTGACATAATAATAGTAGCCTTAGTAGGCCATGTGATTCCCGATTGGGATTATCAAATTGCTTCCATGTCATCTCGCAAAGAGCCCCCCAATGGGGATGACTCACCAATGCAGTCACCTTTTTTATGTTTTTTGGTTGTCAATTTGAGTTTGTGTGTTTTTTAACCCTTTATTCTTGGATTTAAAGAAAAGATAAAAGGACTGCAAAAAGGAAGGGAGGGCCCAGGGATGGTTGGCCAAGGAGGACCCCGATGGCCTCGTGATCGTTGTTGCTTGGCGTGAGGGCTCATTTTTTATCAATGTTTTTACGCTTTTCTCATCTTTTTTGTTTTACTTCTTCAGTTCTAACGTTATCATGGCCTCTGTTTTTTTTTTGAGGGGTATACAATCATGGGCGGGACCCGGTCAGCACGTGATAGAGCCGGGGCCGGTGTCAGCCCCCATGTGAGCGTGTTTCGCTCGTGTCAAAAGCCAAAACGGACGGTGGTCAAAGCCACTTGGCCGGGTGAAATCTATGTTTCCGATCGCGGGCCACATAAGTTAGCTTCCCTCACGTGGAATGCTAGATGGGGACGGGAGCCAGCGATTCATCCTTTTTCCCGAGTCGTGTTCAACGACTACTATGCATGCATTTCTTCGTCAAAAGATTGATACGCCTGTGTTGTGTAATCTAAATAGATTTATTTATGTGGCGTAATTCATGTCAACTTGGGTTTAAAATTTGTCTTCCATGGAAGTACGGGACCTTAATTAGTTAATTGTCCAACAATGCATGAATCCATAATCAAACGTCTGTAATACTTCTTTGTCCTAAATTAATAGCTCTATTTAAAAAATAAATTTATTTCAAATTAATAGCTTTATTTTATTCAATTTAATTAACTGAGTACTTAAAAAATATATTGTAAATTTATTTTCCATTCTCTTAAATGTGGGTTTTACTATTAGCTAACTAATATTTTTTTAAATAAAACTATAAATATAGAACAGAGAGAATAATAAAGAACAGAGAAAGTAATAATACATTGTAAAGCATTTTATTATTAGCGCGTGATCATATGATGAACGTAGTGTATATATTTGTTTTAAAAAACATGGTGTCCTGTTGAATAGGTCTGGTCGCACAAATAGTGTTAGCCAAATTAGGAGTTCTGGTTATCGGAAACCTTCATCACATAGCCAAATTAGGAGTTCTGGTAAGTACCTCAGCGGCCCTCCAAAAGGGCCCAAAATATACTGACGTCTTCTTAAGCTTATGTACTCGCTCACTGGCCCACTCCCACCGCTAACTATTTTCACGTATGGTATAAGTCCCTCCCATTGTTGATTCCTCTGTTGCTCTTTAATTTATTTTTCCAACCATGCATATAGATGATGTTTAGTGTCATTTTTATAAGTAAGCCGTTTAAGAAGCTTTCGTTTGACAGTATCGATCCTTTGAATGCAAAACAGGTAGTATATGATATTTGCCGATGCATCAAATCAAGACTTTAGTCAAAACCACCTTCCTCTTATATGTTCGTCCTATTGCTGTTTTGCAATTGATTAGCATTTACGGATGTTTTTATTCTGTTTTGGACATAATATTTGAATTAGTTTTAGTGTATGAAAGCCAAAACTATGGAACACATGACAACGATTGAGAAACTCTAGAAGCAATGTTTAAATGCTTGCAAGTAATTTTCCACTAGAAGTAATTCGGGATCATATGGATGTCAACCAGCTTTTGTCCACATTTGTAGTTTATCGTACTTATATCCATTATAGAACATGTATTTGGTGTTCATAATCAAGCAATTACCAGGAGATGTTTTATTTGCCTATGCATATTCGAGCAAAGCTATTTCGGCTAATCGGAGATTGGATCGCTTGTATCCTAATTCCATCCCAACTTAGGGCTTTGCATAGCCGTGGGGCACTGACATGTGTTCGTACGAACTATGGCATGCAGGGCTGTTGCGAGCATTGTTTTAAAACCCGGCCTGGTGGGTTGGACCGGGTTTAATTGGACCTAACTGATAAAATAGGCCGGGTCACTTTATTTTTTGTGACACGGGCTCGTACGAACTATGGCATACAGGGCTGTTGTGAGCATTGTTTTATGCTGGGTCACTTCAGGCGGGTCATTATAACCTGGCCAATTGAACTGTCGACCCGTCATATATGTTTTTATTTTTATTATATTTGAAGTTTAAATATTCAAGGCGAGATTTCGAACCCCAGCCCAGGGACATAATACACACACTCCATCCATTGAGCTATAGTGGTTTTACATATAGATATTATGTTTAACATATATTTAATATAATTATAGAAAAACGGGTCCGCCAGGTTGACCCGCGGTTGAACTCAATTAAATTGGCCCGGTGATCAACCTGAGTTAATGCCCGAGCCAATTTTTAAAACACTGTTTGTGAGAGCTCTCACGTGTCAGTGCTCCATAGCATATCTAAAGCATCATCTTAATGTCTGTAGTTAAAAAAAGATACTAACATGTTCTCACTTCATGCCTTTATTCTTGGACACGGGAGAGCAGCTCTGTAAATTAATTCAACATAACCCTCTAAACCGGTGTACTCATCTCATAACACGTCTATATCCCCACATGCAGGGATGCAACTCAAGTCATATATTATGGTAAAACCTAATCTAACCCAATCTTAATGAGTTGAGTTTAGGTTTTTAAATTCAACCCAAATATTTATTCGGGTTAGATTTGGGTTTACTATTTTTAAATAGTATTAGGTTCGGGTTTGACAAAACCCAACCCGAATAAGATCATAAAAATAAATTTTTTTAAATTTTTTTTATATTTTGATAAAACATAACCCAACACTAATGGGTCAATGTTGGGTTTCCAAATTAAACCAAAATAGTTATTTGGGTCAGATTTAGATTTATTATTTCTTAAATAGTATCGAATTGAAGTTTGACAAAACCCGACTTGAACCCAACTTGGTGGCATCCTTACCTACATAGGACGATTATGATGCGACAATGAATCAAGAACACACATTATATCTCATTTATGAATATCTTGAAAAATGTAGAACTATAAATCAATGTAATGACTATCTTTTTGGGCACGGCGAAAATGAACACATCATATATAGTATGTACTTATAAAACAAAAATATGTGATCAAATACAAATCATGTCTTACATATATATGTAAATATGTATGCCATCAATAGGTTCGATGCAAATTGAGGCTTGCCTATGCACCATAAGAACACTTGAATGTATATATGTATTGAGGACTATTAATAATACGAATTAGCCTACAAGCATGGCCCTATCCTACAAATTTGCGGGTTTGGCTTTTAAAATATAAATTCTGAGCCATGTTACGCCTAAAAATTAAAAGCCAATTAAATTTAGAGTAGGGCCAAGCCGGAAAAAAAAAAGCTCAGCCTACCATATAATATTTAAGGCCAATTATATTACATATTCTCGTCCAAGCCTATTCCGAGGGGCGGAACTAGGACTTCATGTCTGGGGGGCTGATATATATATATATATATATATAATAATAAATTATTATATAAAAACTACTATTACTCAGTCTTAAAAATTTATGGATAAAATAAGTTACACAAAAATTGATTCATTATCTATCAAAATGGAACTCGACGATCCTTCAAATCTTTAAAGTTTTCAATAATTGACGCTATAGTAATTTTTTCAGCAATCTCCCTTTTAATGTATTCAAGCATAGAATCTGTAAAAAAATATCTTCCATTTTGTTTCGAAGCCTTGTTTTGATAATATGCATGGCTGAAAATGATCGTTCTGCAGTAGAAATTGGAAGAGTAAGCACCAATTCTATTACTCGATAAACAAGATGATAGATTGTTAATCTTCTAGTTTTTATCAACCATTTGCACAATTCAGAAATAGTTGACATTTTTTTATACTTTGCATATTAAACTACATTATGCTCATAATGGAGAAGTTGCATTTTCATTTGTTCTTTCTCATGATTTGTGAAGTCTTGCAGGTAGAACTTGTCCTTGGCAAATGCCATAAATTCTAAAAGTTCTAGATACATCTTGAGGGTCTAAAATTAAGCTAAGGCTAAGAAACTTCATTGAATGCTCATTAAAGCAACCATTTAGTTCTTGTAGTTGTGAATCTATTGTAGCATAAAAAACATCAACTCGGTAATGGTGCTCAATTGTATATTGTCTTGTTGATGACATGCTCGACCTCGTTTCCCAATATAATGAACTTTCACTTCCAGGACATCTATACTGCGTACCACACAAAATGATTTAACATTGGCAAGTAAACCATCCCATTTTTTATTTCTGAACTTTTGCATAAGTGCTTTTGTGGATGAAACTAGATTTATGACATTAAAAATGTCTTGAGATTGACATTGTAAACCTTGACAAAATGAATTCGTAATCTCTAGCAATTCTTTCATGAGATGCAAAATGAACACAAATTCGAATGAAGTTATAGTCTCATAAGCAGAATCTGCATCTCCTGGTTGGGAAAAAGGAGTCCATTCGTTGATGATCTTAAGTAAAACTTCACATGTTGGACTAAACATTTTTATCAAGCTAGAAACTGGCTTCAAGTGGGAACTCCAACGCGTATCTCTAGCCCTTTGTAAAGTGCCAATCTGATTAAGACCCTTTCCAGTCTCTAGTTCATCAATGACAATTATATGTACAATTTGAGCAGCTTTAGCAACTTTTAATTCATCGTTATGTTTGCAAGAAGCACTAACAATATTGACAATAAAAGTCAGTTTAGTAAAATTTTGATGAATAGGGATAACATCTTTTGATGTTGCAACTAATGACAATTGTAAGTGATAGGCAAAACAATGAACATAGTAAGAATAAGGGCAATCATTCAAACCAAAGCTTACAATCCATTCCTCACCTCGCATATTACTTGCACCATTGTACTCTTGCCCTCGTATATTCTGAATATCTAGATAATGATAAGACAACAACGAATATGTCTCATTTTTTAGGGTCAATGTTACAATAATAGAGACATGAACAAGTCCAAAAAAGCACTCTTGAACAAAACCCTATTTGTCGACAAATCTCAATACTATAGACATTTGTTCTTTTTTTTAACTCATCACAAGCTTCATCAATAATTATGCAAAATTTTGCATCAGCCACTTCATCATGAATTACCTTTCTCAAAATTTGGTTGAAAGAATATTCAAAATTTATTTTTGAGTCATTGGTGATATGTATGAGTCATTTCTTGGGGCATTGTTGAATACTTTAGCAACCTTGTCATTATATTCACTTCAAAACTTCAGCATTTAAAGAAAATTTTTACGATTAATTAACTCCATATTTTCATCATGACATCGAAAGGCACAACCTCAAAATGCAAGCCACGAACTAAATCAATTGAGGCCCTTAATCTTAGTCAATTATCAGCAATTTGCTCAGAAGTAAAATTATCCAACATATTTTGAATATTTTGATGTTGATTCAATATATCTTCTCGTGATCTCTCGGCAATGTTATGAAAAGAGTTAATATCTTTTCCTATATGATTCTGAAAATCACAATCTTTTTAATTCCTAACTTTCTTTTAATTCTGAAATCCATCAATAGTGAATGCTTGTTGCCCATAAAATCCAAATCCATGTGGCTAATTAAAGAGAAAACACTGTAGAAAAAAAAAACTGCATCTTTTGCTGGTGAATATTCCAACCATGAAGGAAATATCTTGAACCATGAAGATTGAAAACTACGAAGATGAGTAGTTGATCCAAACTTCCTATACTTAGAAAATATAGGTTGGTATGGGCCAAGCTCAATATATGGTCGTCGAATTTCAACATGTTGATTAACATTATAATCCCAAATCTGTTGACGCAATCCAGGATCCTGCTCCAATGAACTAATATTAATTTCTTTAATTTCAGTGTTTTGAGATTTTGTGCGGGGACTACTAGAATTTGGGATATCAGAAACTTGTAATGATGCATTGCAAGTGTTGACATTAGAATAACTTTCATTTTTTCTTTTGAAAAACTGATCAATTGTAGATGATTTTTTCATATTCTACAAATAAAAAAATTATATAAATTATTCGTTACATACACATCGAATAGTTTGATTTAAAAAATATAATTTAGCCTTTATATTTTATTTGAATTTTTCTTTCTTTTGTGATCTAGTTAGCTTTAGTAATTTATGTTTATTCTTGTTTACTATTTATTTTAGTTATTCTTAGTTATATTAGTTACTATTATTATAAGTTGTTAACTAGATTAGAGTTTACTTGAGTTAGATTAAATTTTATTTTTTGATTTCATATCTCTGTGGGATCGACACTCGATTTAGCTGCTTAACTACTATAGATTTGTGAGCTTGTAATTAAGCAATTAAAATTCAATAACAGTAATCTCAATTACATCGTGAATTGTATGAGACTGAATAAGTAAACTAAGTAGATATAATAGTAACCTAGGTGCAGATTACTAGAAGGCTATAGTTAGGGTTCTTAAATATCTAAGATATACCTTAAATTATGAACTGCATTATACAATAATACTAGAGGGTTACTGTGATACAAACTGGATATGTAATACAAAAGACTCAAAATCCACAAGTGGGTATGTTTTTACCCTTGGAGGTGTGGTAGTTTCTTGGAAATATTCTGTACAAATGTGCATAGCAAGATCCACAATGAAATCTGAATTTATTGCACTTGGTAGAGCAGGCGAAGGGGCTGAGTAACTTCGTAATTTTTTAGAGGATATTCCAATGTAGGGAAAACCTATGCCACCAATTTATATCCATTGTGATAGTCAATCGGTTATAGGAAGGGCACAAAGTAACTTCTATATTGGTAAGTCTCGATATATACATAGGAAGTATAATACCGTAAAATAATTACTCTCTAATTGAATAATTTCTAATGAGTATGTTAGGTTAAAAGAGAATATTATGGATCCGCTTATTAAACAAGTGAGTAGTTTATCGAGGGGAATGAGTTTAAAGCTTAAGCATTAAGTGTCACCATAATGACCACCCAACCTAGTTAACTAGAGATCTCAAAATCTAGGTTCAAAGGGATAACCGAATTATGGGGGAGTTAAGGGAAATCACTATTGAGATAACATCTCATTTCCATTCTTATAATAAGATAGCGATGTCTATTGAGTGAATGAGGATAAGTTTTGCTTTTAATGGTTCTTATAGCTTGAATTAGTTTAAGTAGGGTATGACAGATTACTCCTAATGAGAATCACCTATATAAGTGTGAAGGGGCCGCTTCTATTAGAATTTTAAGGCTAAATCTTCTAGAGCATTTATAAAAATTAGGTTTGTTCAGGGCCGAAATGAACATAATCATGAGAACCATGTTGTGTCTGAGAAGTGATTGTGTGAATTTTACTATATTGGTTTACAAAAATAGCTAAATAGTTCAAGACATCACGTTCACTTATTAGCCAGTCAACCCAATAGTTTTCACTAGGGAAAGTTTAATGCCAAAAGTTTCCTTTCCCTCTTGCACGAACTTTTAAATATTTGCTCTCACGGTTTATGTGCATTGTTTTGCCTAGTTATCTACCCAATTTTCATTTATGTGAGGGATTATTAGAAGTGGGTATGATATATGTGGGTTAAATTCATATGATTTATATAGGTTAAGCTCATATAGGTAGAGAGCCCCAGCCCACTTTGTACTGAATGAAAGTCACATATGTGAATTGGTTGAAGGAGTAAATAATTTCACATCGCCTAGAAAAATGTGATAATGTTGGTATATAAGGCACAAGTTTCGCCTTTCGAGTTAGACCCCTTGGGCTACCCTACTTTTGTGAGGGAGTTATATATTAAACTTAAGCACCTAAGTGGCCTAACCCACCCGTGCCCGGTGCACGCCGTCACCGCTGCCGCTGTTGTCCGACTCAGCTCGATTTGCATGCACGGCCAGTCAGGCTAGGTTGTGTTGGGTTAGGTTAGGTTAACAAGATAATTAATTTTCGGACAAATTCATTTAGTTTGATTTTTTTCTTAACCTGAAACTGGTCCGGTTTTATTTTTACCAAAATATGTTCATTAACAGACGGATGCGTCCATTTGAACGAGATGAGTTGTCTTCAATGGAATTTTTTATAAATTCCTGAAAAATATTTTTTGTAACATCATTTTACTGGATTTCGGTCTCTTTCCTTTATGTAAGAGCAGTCCATACCGTGGTTCACTGCATGCACCATATGAAGGTGCTTCTACTATGTATGGTTGATCGTAATCCTGAGATCGTAGACATCCAAGTATATCCTTAAGCACCTGTAGGGAGGGCAAACTTTATCTTAAGGGCAAAGCAATTTGCTTGATTTAATCATTTTCTTTTAGTAAGATTCTCTCATCATAATACTTAGAGAGGTACAAAAATAATAAAAAGATTCATAATCACGCATAGATATCTAATAAACCATGAGTTGGTTTTGATGTCTAGTCTATTCTATCACCAAGACTATTGCCCAAAATAATTTCCCTTTCATTTAATAAAACATGCACGAGTTATAAAGTCCCAATACAACGAACCATCTTTCTAACTGCTATCTCACTTGAATTTCCCCTATTGTCACTCAGTTAATTGCATCGTACTCAACGTACATAAGTTGGTTTTTTTCTGTGAAACTATGAACTAGTCATAAAGACCAAAGCATTAAGCTCGCCAAACATTTGAATATTAATATCGTTATCAACATATATTCTTTCAATACGTTAGTGCCAATACATGCAGCTCCAAGGAGCATTTGTCACGTGTATCATGGCCACAACCATGCATTTTCCCATCAACCTTGCTCTTATGCTCCTATTCCACCAATTCTTGTACATACCCAAGTCATCAACACACAACATTTAGAGAATAAACTGAAGATCAACCCGCTCCAACACCAGATTTCAACATATGAGATGGAATGAAGCATGCCCACCATGCGTCCAGTGCACACCCATTTACAAACTAATAAATCATTTAAAAAAGAACTTAATGGAAAAGTAAAATATATAATAGATAAAGAAAATGAAGGAAATTGTGGAACACATAAGCTTCAAAATAAAAAGACATACATAGAGCAATAATTTCCAAAGTTAGCATATTAAAAATAAAAAGGTATATTGATGAATAATTCAAGAAGAAAAATCTTAACAAAGAATGAAAGAAAGAATAAACAATTATAGACATAAGAAGTGGAAACAACATGTAACTTCAACCCCAAGTGAGCAGATTATATACAACCACAAAAATTAAATTTGAAACACTATAGATGTAGATGTCTATCTAAAGCATATATCCTAAATAGGGCGCTTACACAGTAATATAAAAAGGAATTAAAAGAGAGTGTTCCATCTTATAAACTGACAAGAGGCTTACACTCTCTAGTTTAACACTCAGTTCTGAAGCCTTCTTATCAGCTTCATCTGGTCGGGCTTGAAGTACATCTTTCTTCCTATTTTTCATTTCCACTTTTTTCTTCAGTTGCTCCTCAATAGCAATAGTTCCCTTTTTCTATGTAAACATCATTAGTAAACAAACATAATCATACAACAAGGACTTACAAATTACAAATTATATATAAAAAAATTACATTTTAACTACCACAGTAAGATATAAGTTCTAATGTGAACATGAAGGGACTCCATCTCTTGCTGCAATGAAGCAAGACTATCTAACATCTCTTGAATAATATTTTCCAACTGCAAAATGCACTCATCCTTGCTTTTCAGTTATCAAATTCTTTCCTCAATACTAGATTCTTTTAAACGCCAAAAAGGAGAAAAACAATTGACTCATGCCAAAAAAAGATTACAAAGAAACGGTAAGCAATAGCAAGCCAATTCTTGCATCTACTCTTAACAATGTAGTGCAACTCTCTTTTTTAATTTTTTGTAGCTCGTTCACCCATAAGACCCAGAAAAAATAATACGAGTTGCAGGGCAAATAGTAAATAGTAGACAAGAACAGATACAACTCTGAGAATAATACACATGCAAACCATATTCATTCTACTTCATCTGCTTGAATTCACAATATAAAAAATCATTGTAAAAGAAATAAACTGCTCCATACACCAATAATTTTCTAATAACTATTGATCTAGGCAAACAGAGATGGACACGGGCATACACTAAAAAACTCAATTCGTAGTGTCTAATACCATGTAATATATTAGCCTAAGGGTCTGTTTGTTTACCATAATCAGGTCTTAGCTGATTAAGTCACTTAAAAGCTAGCCAAAAGCCAACTTTTTTGACTGTTTGTTACGAGCTAAATTTTGTGTTGATTAGGTAAAGAAATTAGATTACGTGTAATTTTATAACCCAAGGATCAGATGCATTGTTGAATTCGAAGTTTGAAGCCTGCCCCTCCCTCAATTCGAAGTTCGAAGCCTGTCCTTCCCTCAAATAGTGACCGGGGAGGTCTTCTGCCCATCATTGCTGTTGTCGGCTAAAGCGGTGGTCGTTCCATTTATCCGCCTCCAACTCTCCTCTTTGTCTGCTCTCACAGCCTCCATTCCTCTCCTCTCCAAGGTTATCGCTGCACCTCCGTCACTCACTGAGACCCTCCTCCGTCATCTCCTGTTGCTACCCCTCCTCATATGCTCTTCGTCCTCCGTCAATCGCTTATAAACTATCTCTAAGGTATCTCCCCGGAGAGTTTATCATATTATGTTGTAATTGTAACATGGGATTGATAAAGACTACTATACATAATTAATGACAGTCCATTTTTGTTTTCATTTTTCCTTTTGGTGAAGTTGGGGGTGATAACGAGCGTTGTTGCTGGCTCATTTTTTAAGTTTCTTTAAATTGTTTTCACGTATTGAACATTTAAATATTGTTTTAGTGGTCAATATTTATTTTTAAGAGTACATAAGAGTATGTTTAATTAAACTTGAGTTTATAGCAATCTATTTAGATTAATATGTGCAGAAAGTAATTTGTCAGAAAACATAGATACATAAATAGGTTTAGAGCTAAATATTTTTCAAGCCAAGGAAGTTGTGATACAACCGGAGAAGATGAGGGGAGAGGGGTTGAACTGGGTAGATAAAGGAGAATGAGAAGAAATGGAGAAGATGGTGGATTGCTGGTAGTTATCTGTTTTCGTTTCTAGTTGTAATAGCA
Source organism: Saururus chinensis (assembly GCA_035235625.1). Taxonomy (NCBI): domain Eukaryota; kingdom Viridiplantae; phylum Streptophyta; class Magnoliopsida; order Piperales; family Saururaceae; genus Saururus; species Saururus chinensis. Next base: position 7,545,544 of record CP141143.1, read on the forward strand.
TGATGTTGTTTCCCCCACATCCCCGCTTGGTAGGATCCCTTCAACTATTTTTATGTACTTTGCCTTATTCGGATAGTCTGCCAATGGCAGCTCACATACTATTCTGTTTGTTATAGAATTTGTTGATTGTAAGAAAAGGAAGAAAATACAATTGAATGAGTTTCCATTTCATCATTTGCCGATTGCATGAACCAACTACTGAATTGTTGTGTCCATCCCCATCTATAAGAATACACAAGAATCCCTCAAGGAATTTGGTTTTGACAGGCCTGGACCAGCACATATTATGCCCAATATATGTCTAGTAAATTGGGTCACATTGATCCAAGCAAATGTCCAAAAGAACAAACATTAGGCCATGGCTGGAGTAGATTAAAAAAATTTCTACTCAGAAAGAGTGCCAAATACTTGGTTAAGATCGAAGCATTCTTATTGCTTTTAATTGATGAAGATTATCATTATTCTAAATTAAAAGCTTAGCTGGTGACTCCTTCGCCTTGGTTTTTTTCCCCAAAAAACAAACTTGTCTAGCCTAACTTGATAAAAGAGAAATATGATAGGACATAATAGGAGTTGACAAGGTTCAAGAATATATATGTTTCAGGAATCCTAATTTGATATGTGACCTCGTAGTATGTCTAATTAATTATTTGTGTGAGGGTTTAGTAAAATTTTAGTTGACTTTTTTATAATTTTTTGTGACATTTGTATTGAACATGATTGATGATAGTGTGATTCAGATTAGATTTAGCTAATTTAGCTTTAGATTCAGCTAATTCAGCTCGAGATTCAGTTTTAGATTCATCTAATTCAATTTTAAATTTAACTAAATTAGATAATTAGTTTTTTAGCTAATTAAGATACTTTTTTTAAATTTAAATTCAGCTGAAACAAACAGACCCTAAGTCCTAACTTAGTCCTAACTTGCTACATAATTATTAGATTTTATTTTATTTTTACCTTTTACCATTTACTATAAGTTATGCATTATGTTAAGACAAGTCCTAATATAATACATAACTATTAATTTTTTTTTACTATGATCCCTACTACTACTAAAAATAGGATGACATAAACCGTCGACTATTTGTCTATGTCTCTAGGTAGCTACCTATTAGGTCACATAAAATTAATTGATTATGTATTAGCCACACTTACATGGGCGGACAAAATTAGTTGATCCATGTGCATATCAAGTCTGCCATGTATCCAAGCCTACCGTAGATATAAAAAAATATCTACTTTATATAAATACAAATGCTGACATAAACGAACAATCCAACAATGGACGTCGTCAGTAAACACCCCTCCCCTTAGAGCCGTTTGGGCTCACCACGGCCATGGTCATGGAAGTTAAACAGCGGAAGGCTTTGCGTGGGGGGCTAGTTTAGCTGTGGTCTAGTTGTGAGCTTTGACATTTGACGAACACACTTGGATACCGCCCACTGATACTGCCGTCGCCGTCGCGTTGGGAGGGGAGTTGAGACTGTCCGTGTGAAAATCTCCGGAGTGACGGGATGGAGACAAGACATGCGCTTCCATGGCTCAATCTGATGGTCACGGAGCCATTTTACCTCTTCCACCTCCTCGCCTTCTTCTCCTACTTCGTAGTTCGCAGCTCCGCTATGCAAATCCTTGCACCGGATTTTTCCGAACGTCTCCTCCGTAAGGTGGGCATCGAGCCGTTCCGCTTCATGTATTTTCTTCCTTTGTAATCTGATCTGACTTGCGCTCGTCTTTGCTGTTTCATTTCTGTTGACAACAAAGTATGATTACTTTTCTTATGTGGGCTGGAATTTTGTTTCTACGTCATGCAGGAGATTCAAGCCATTCTCGCGTTTTCCGCATTTGCAATTGTCAAGGTACGGTAAACCCTCCTAAGCTGTTTACTTTGGAATAATTGGCTGCTTTTGTACATCTGTTTACATTCCTTCATTATAAATTTTAGATGCCCGTTGTCCGAACTGTGAACAGGCTGTCTTGGTTTTTATGTTATTTTCCAGATTTTTTGTGCTTGATATTTTTTTTTTGGAACAGGAACCCAGCTCCTGAGACAGAACTTTGACAACTTTTATTTGACTTTGTTACCTATGATATTGAGCATGTTAATGCTTTTGGTCAGTTCGGTGTTGTGGATGGGTTGATTCCGTGAGATGACGAAAAAGTCATTTTCCTTGAGAACTCTGAAAATTTAGGCATACTAATTATTACATCTGCTAGTTATCAGTAAAGTTAGCTTGTACGAACTATGTGCTGACTCATTTTTTTCATTCTCTTTTTTGTTTCCAGCTGGTCAAATCAGAAACATGGGAGTCTATTATTGCGGACGTACTATTTGTTGCAAAGGTCTAGATACCTTTACAGAATGTCTCAAATGTGCTTCGCAATTTATGATTCATAGTTTGAAAAGAGTATGCCCCTAGGGATGCTACTCTTTTTTATATGTTGCCCTTTTGCCTGAATGTGTCCGAAATCTGCTACCATTGGTTTGAGCATAGGTGTAACAATCTTAAATTCTTCTTTTTCAGGGTTTCCTAATTGCAGTTGCTTTCTTCATGGACTATCACTTAGCTCTCGCTTATGGCATTGGATTTCTAGGTACATTATGTTTCTTTGTACTTTGTTTAAAATTTCCAGCAGTTGGAAAATATAAACAACTCGAAAGTCCAAACAAACAAGATAGCAGGAAAGAAAGGATGAGGCAGTAATGAAATATTAAACTGTTTACATATATGAATTTTGAATAATGTTCTTCCCCTTATCTGTCTAAATGCCAGTCTTTGTCTCCAATGTTGGCTGCAACAAGCAATAACATTGTTATGTATCTTGAGATTTAGTAATTATTTTTTTATCATCAGATACGGCCCAAAACAAAAATGTTGTTTAAGTTAAAAAATTAAAGTCGAAAATCTTCTAAGCTTGTTTGGTCTTTGTCTTATAATAAGCTTCAGACAGCATTGAACTGTTTAAGTAAAAATTATCACTATCAAATTTGTGTCTAGGAAAGGTTGAAGCTTTATTCATGTGTCTAACCTTAGCCTTCTAATATATACATTTTTCTAATGCTTCTAACTGATTTCATCTTCTGCAGCTATAATTATTTTGACCCAACAACCAGCTTGTAATGAGCTAGGTATGAAGCATCAATTCTTTCAAAGTATATAGACCATTATTTAGGCAGATTTTATTGTTTCTTTTTTATATTTTGCAATTTTTTCCCTTTCTCCCCTTCTTAATTTCTTTAGTTCATGTTGGCTGCATGGATGACTTGCTAGTCTACTGACTGTATGTTGTGAAACCATAAAAAAGAACTTAATGATAAATGTCTATCACATCATCATCTTCTTCACCTTACTCAAAGAGTTTGATGTGAGCACATAGGTTCTACTTTACCAGTCAATATTTTTTTATATGTAGCACAATAAAATTGATCTAATGATGAGATTTTGTGCTCAAATCTGTGTGTTGGTCTTGTGGCTGCCTCTAACAAGGAATAAATGGAATTGATATTTAACATCATCATTATCAAAATTGAATGTCTTGTTCCAGCTGTTGCATTGCTTCACCGATGATGATCGCTTGAGAAGGATTATTACTGTCATCCTTTTCCTATCATCTAGCGTTAAATTGCCCAGTTTACTTTGTACACGAGTACACAAGCAATTGATGATCAACATCTGTGAAGAAAAATACAGTTTGCACAAACCCAGGCCCAAGATAGTTGCTGCTATTGGTTGGTCGCTAGTTGAATTTCATAGGCTGAGATGAACAAAAGTACTGGTGGAAGTGTTCAGTGATAATGATGAATAACTGATCATATTATTTACTATGATGCTGGCGTCTATATGTCGTATGGCTGATGCATCTGCAGGCAGCTTTTTTTAAGACTAGTTCTCCTTCTTAGACATTTTTTACTTTAAATTTTATGATGAAATCAATTTCTTTCTTCCACGGAAGACCTTGTAAAATCACTTTTTTAAACCTTTGCGTGGATATGATTGAGCACCATCCTTTTAAATTAACTCATTATCAGTAGAATAGCAACCTGGAAAAGTTATGTAATTTCTAGTTGTGTACAGACAGATGATCCCTAAGTTTTTAAATACTCAGTACTTGCCCTCTATGTTGCAGAAGGAACAGGTGTGTACAGAGATGGAAAACACTAATTTTTTTCTCATTGTTTAACTATTCTAGGTGATTCCACTCAGTTGACCCCTTTGCAGCTGGAAACCTTACTGACTGAAGGGAATACCTCTAGATTCTGGCTGGTTCATACTGCAAACTCTTTTTGTTTTTTTTATTTCCTTTTCTTGACAGAATTTGAACTACAGAAACTACATCATTACACGACACTCATCAATATCTTTGTCAGTGACTACCCTTATGAATATAGCTTTCTTAAAAGGTGTACAATTAGTGTTGGGTATGTGCAGTGAGATAGTAGTTTACACGGAATTTGAAACATAAGTTTTTCAAACACCAAGTCTCGTTTATTGCTTCTTGTTAGTCTCAGTGAAAGCTTAAAGTCTCACTATATCAAGTAGAGATGTAGTTTATTTTATGTTGGTTTATTTTAATTTGTGATGCTAGCCATATTGTTTTCAGGTTGAATTTCAAGCTTCATTTTCAGCAGCATGCATTCGACTAAGTCGGGTTTTTACTGACCTCTCAATTACGTAAGTTATTGTCTTTACTGTGGGCATTGGTTCATAATCAAGTTGATTCTTGTTTCTGATGCAGTTACAACGAAATGATGCTTTCTCATTTGATTGTAGTTCTGTTCCATAAATCATGTCTCAAGTCTGCAAACACTCATACTAGCCTTCCTTAGCAGATATTCAAACAAACATGTATCTTTTGGGATAGTGGATCTTGGTCACTTTCCAAATGCTGCAGAGAAATTTGGAATATCTATGGACGGTAAAACTTTTATGTATTTGTTGGCTTTTTGCTATTGTCATACTCTGAAATTTATGTAGAATAACCCATTTATTATCAAGTAAGTGTGTAAGTTTAAAATGTTTCCTACAAGCATGCACCCATGATAGCTTTTTTTGTTTTTTGTTTTGTAGTGAGCATGGCCCAGCTTCCAGTTTACATATTATATGAGAACGCAGTGGAAGTGTCTCGATATCCAAATGTTGACATTGGAGCAAAAGGTTCTGGCCTAAAAGTTACCAAGGTATTTTGTTGTCGATAAGGTCCATTAGGAATCCTAACAAATAATTATCCCCAATTTTAATTTCTTGATCATGTATCTTTGAGTGTTTGCATGTCTTTGTGCCTTTAACATCTGTTTCTAATTAACTATCACATATATATGTTCCTTTGAGTTACATTAAATGCAAGATTTCTAACAACTTGATTTGTAAATTTTTTCAGCAAATGTGGTCAATTTTTCTAAAAATTTCTTATTCTCAACATTTGAAAAGTAATTCAGTTTTTGTGCTAATATTGGTCGTAGGATTGTAAGATATATGATTGTCTTTTGTTTCACATGACATCTTTTATCAAACTTTCTTGTAGTAATTTTTTGCCAAAAAATTTAAAATAGGATAAAAATTAAGTTGCCAAAAGACCTATTTTCTAATTCTTTACTATCATTATGCAATTATTCTGGCATCTCCCACTTGACAAACAAGAAGGCCCTCTTATCACCTTCCTTTTAGTGAACTATTTATATTCAATTAGGGAGTAACCTAGCATGCACTGGTATATATGTATAAAACTTAGGAGTCGTACTATGAAATTATGGGAAAGAGTGGTTGAAGGACGCTTGCGGAAAGTAACTAAAGTAATTGAGAATCGAGACTATCCTCTTGTTACGACAATTAATTGAGAAGTATAAAGATAGGAGACAAAACCTCTATATGACCTTTATTGATTTGGAAATAGCTTATGATAGAGTGCCTTGAGAGCTTATTTGAAGTGTCTTAAAGGATAAAGCAGTTATAAGAGGTTACACGGATATTATTAAAGATACGTACAATGGGGTACTAGCCATTGTACGAACAATTGGGGGAGACACTAAGGAGTTCTTAGTCACAGTAGGTCTATATGAAGGGTTAGTCTTAAGCCTTTATCATTTTGCTCTAGTTATGGATGCATTAACTGCACATATACAAGATAGGATACTTTGGTGCTTGTATTTTGTGGATGATGTAGTTTTAGTTGACATATCATAGCAGGATTAAATGCCAAACTAAATAAGTAGAGGGAAGCTTTAGAATCAAAAGGTTTTAAAATAAGTAGGACGAAGACAAAGTATATGGAATTTAACTTTTAAAGAAAGTAGAATTATAAGTAGAACTTTAGCCGAAATAAATGGGCATGAAGTGCTAAGATGCGAGCAATTTTAATATTTGCATTCCATTATCCATAAAGAGGGAGATATCAATAGTGATGTGGTACATAGAACTAATGTAGTGTGGGTAAAATGGAGGGTGACTTTAAGAATTTTATGTGATAGGCGAGTCCCAAATAGGGTTAAAGGTAAGTTCTATAAGACAGCTATTAGGCATGTAATACTCGATGAAGTAGAATGTTAAGAACCAAAGAAAAGTCGATAAACTGAATGTAGCTGAAATGAGGATGCTATAGTGGATGTGTGGAATAACTAAAAAAGATAGGATTATAAATGAATATATATAAGAGAACTTAGGGTAAGTACTTTTAGGGGAGAAGTTCAAGGAGCGTTGGTTGCATTGGTATGGGCTTGTATAAAGAAGACCAATAGATGCCCTAGTAAGAAGGTTGGAAGGGTTTTATGTAAATGAAGCTAAAAGAGGGAGAGGGAAACCTAAGAGAACTCGGATAAAATTAATAAGGAATTATATGACTATGTTATTTCTTATGAAAGAGTTGCACAAAATAGGCTAAAATAGAGGGGGAAGATCCGTGTCACTGATTTAAATTGTTGGGAAAAGACACTAATTAATCAATTATGATATATTTTTCTTTCGATAATCTATTTAACATGACATAATCAAAATTCACCTAGATTTTGAATTTCATTTCAGAGAGTTCTTTGCCAGCACTTTGAGCTTGATCGCCTCCTTCTTGATTATGTCTTCAGTAAATAGATAGTGAATTTTATGTTCTCTGCATAAATCTCCGGGTATGTGTTTTTGTACTTCCAGCATTCATCGATTATGCTTCTTCTGGTGATTGATATGACAAAATTTTGTCTCATTAGACTATACAATTTATGCTAGTTCCATGCACGAAATTACTGTGCATAAGATCTTGTGATTTATGAGTTGTGAACTTAAGCTCAGTTCTGTCTCCTCTCTACCATCCATGTAAACTTTTAATACATGTCAACAAAAAAGAGAGACTTAGACCCTAATATTGTGAAAACTAAATGTACAGGCAAAAGATTCTTCTAATTAGTAGGTCTCAAGTTTTACTTAAATAATGGACAAGTTTTACATAACTAATTGAAGACTGTTTATACATAGCCAAATTTAATGTTATAAAGAAGAAAACATAATCACTGGGTTATTTAGACCGAATTTGTAGCATTATCCGCTTAATGATAAACAAAATAGAACATATCTCATGCTCCTTTTTTTAATGAGAAAAAAATGTGGAATTAGGAAAAAAAAATTGATAAGATTTAGGGAGGTATTTACATGCTTCCAATGCTAATCTCCATAAAGAGGTAGTCTTCTTCTTCTTCTTCTCTTAGTCAAAAGCGTCACGATGAGACATCTTGAAGTCCACTGCAACCCTCTTCACTTTCTCGTTTCAGTTAAACATGCATAGTCTAGGGTTTTGAGCCATTCCTATTATTTTAATAAATCTGCAACTTATGACGACAACAATAAATATTCCTTGTAATAGGTGAAAATGAGGACAAACGGTGTCTAGAGAACTTTACTTAAGAACATAGGTTTCTGTTTTCTTTTTTTGGTACAACAGGTTTCTGTTTACTTTTTTGTGGTCCTAAGGAGAGTTCATTGATTATATTTAAATTGTTTTCTTGGAATTTTTGTTTAAACCTTCTCTGACTTGTAATTCTCCTCTTTGTTGGGCAAGGATCATTGAATCATTGCCCAAATATTGCCAAGGATTGAGGATCATCTGCCCAAGAAATTGTAATTTTCCTCCTTGTGCACGTGTAACTAATTGTACTTGACTTCTCCTCCTTGTGCACGTGTAACTAGTTGTACTTGACTTCCCCCCCCCCTCCCCCCCCGGCAGACTGGAGCTTTTACATTCAACAAACTCCCCGCAGATGAGGACATATTTTTTAACCAAATAATACTGTTTCTTCGGTCTGGAGTAATACACTACCGGTATCTAGAGCATATTTTTGGATTGATTTTACAAATTGGTCTTGTTACTCTGCACAAAGGAACGGCAGGGTAATAGCCCCTACAAACATTTTGGTGGTGCGCAAATTTCTGGAGCCCGTGATTTTCCTGTACCGCCTTGTGTGGTTCGCCAATCTTGGTGTTCTGTTAATGTGGGCACCTCAAGCCATGTTTCCTAGCCCTGCCTGTATATTATCTATTTCGCGACCATATTTTCTTTAAATTAACATGACTACATAAAAAGTGCCTCATCTTGTAGAAAAAAGACAAGTCTAAGTAATATCTATACATTCAACTTCTTAGCTTGATTCCGTGTGAATTATTAAATTATTAATGCATAGAGCTTCATTTTTTAAACCAAATTGGTGGACTAAAGTGGATGCTTTTTTAAGGATAAAATGCAATGACATCATGATCGATATTATCTACATTCAGCAGTATTTTTTCAATATATTATAAAAAGAAAAAGAAACGGTACTTTTTTAGCCTGAACTTTTTACTCTATAACGGCCGCTGTGGTTTTTGTGTCTGTTGAAGATTTTAATCATAATGGAACGAAATTGCGTAAAGACTAAAGAGCCTTGTATTGCTTTGTTTGGTCAGCCCTTTAATAGTTTAATCCTGGACATTTTCACTTCTTTTTTAGTTTTTAGTTTTCCCTCAACTAAGACTTGCAACACTGCAAGACTTTTTACATTAATAGCTTTATTTGATCTTTCAAAAATAATTGATTTTAGTTTATTTTAAAAAACCAAATAAGTCTATTATTGTGGGACAGAGAGGATTTACTACAGCAGCCACTACAATAATGATACAAATATGGCATAAGCCATAACATATTGTGCAAATTCTCATGGTCGACAACTTCACACGCATGGGAATTCTCAAGTGGAAGAAATATGTTCTCTAGTTTGGCTGTATAAAAATTGAACTTGATATGCTGAAGGCAGATGATTATTTACTTCTCTGGCACACAAAAAAGGCATACCCGCATCTAGTGGGACTAGATCTCCTACCCTTTAGTTTGACACCAGGAGTACATATAAAATTAGTTAACCATTTTTGGAGCTTGCATACAGCCAATTATTATGTTAGAGTTATATAGAATGTGGTCGGGTTGTAAAATTTTATCATATTGAAAATAGTAATATTCCTTCTATCCTATATTAATAGTTAGATTTGTTTTTTTTAATAAAATAATTTTAATTTATTTTAAAATTTTAATTAGTCATTAATATAGGAGAGAGAGTATTGATGGACTGGTTTTTAAGTTGGTTCAGCTGTCACGAACCTTTTCATGCGTCAGGGATGTGTAAACCTCTCATTTCCGGATCTTAAGAGATTTGTCATTCATCATCTTTACATAATCCTATCTTCCCACTTATCAAATTAGTTTAAAGCATCTCCAACGCTTTGGCATTTACCGTGACTCAATTTGAAGTCCTAAATGGACTCTGGGATTTCCACTGAGGCGTCATATCCACATAAAATATGTCGCCCTCTCACTTGGGACGTTTTTTATAACGTCCTATGTTGGAGACATTTTTAATTTTTTATTATTTTTTACATTTCAGCAATCAATTTTTTTACATTTAAGTTTTTTCATGTATTTGATATTTATGATTATAGTTTATTTGTAATGACAATATTATTTTTACCTCTTGCCACTTGAGCATCTGACAACTCAAAATAATCAGAAAGGACTTCCGATTAGATTAACATTAAATGAAAATGCTAAAAAAAGTCATTCATGTGGCCTCCAACAAATTATTGGTTGAGTGAATTGTCAAGCAAATTGCTTCTGCATTCCTTTATTGCAGACCCTTGCCACTTGTTGGTTCGTTTATGGTATCCATGCAGCTTCCGACTGGCTTTCCATTTAACGTGGCCTTGGCAAGGAGTCGACCACAAATGAAATACAAACCCTCAAAGCCAAAGGATCTAGGCTACATAAATTAGTTTATGTGCTCAAACAAAAGTTGATTGTGCATTTAAATAAAATTTGCAAACCCTCAAAGGACCTAGGCTGCATAAACCAATTATGTTCTCATATCGAGAAATAAGCCAAATATACAACTCAATTTGGAATATTTTTTAGCAATTGTATGAAATGGTGACTAAACATATTTGAAAACAAAAATAATGAAAATAAGTATTTTACAACTATGTCCAACTCTATTGAAATAACTAACTATATATCAAAAGGAAAATGTTTGTGTCATATCCTTTGTAGATGCGCATGCGCCTGACGTTGACATTTTGTTTAGAGTAATGCTACTTTGATGTTGAGAAATCAACTTCACAAAAGCATGTTTCCTTTGTTTAAAACCCGCCATACGAACTAGATTTGACAACTGAAAGGTGCTCGTCACGCCCACGCTTAGATGCGCTTAGTGCATGTTCGTCTAAACATGTTGGTCGCGTATAAACGAAACTCTAATTGAGATGGGTAAGTATAACAATAATGTCATAACAAAGATTTAATAAGATCAAATAGGAGAAGGATAGCTATTTATTCTGGTATTTTTAAAACCAAAATAACAAGACTTACCGTCCTATACTGTTGCAACTTGCAAATAACATTCACCACAATTTTTGGATAGTGCAACAAAAATATGAATACATCATACATCTTCCGTTAAATTTAAGAAACAACACCAGCAAGCCAAGAGCAATTAACCCCACATTCTCTTATTATCCACCGCCTTATAAGAAAGTTTAAATAAAATAGTTTCAGATGGATAATAATTCCCCTGAATTACTCAATTGTGGTATTTCTGACTAGCAGCATGACTAATTGTATTAGGATGACAATTCACTTGAATTACTCAGTTCTGGTATTTCTGACTCATAGCATGACCAATTATATCAAGCACAAGACTTCCAAATGATATCTGCATAATATATTAAACAAATGGACGAACAACACTATGAAGATAGCAGTTGAAATGAAGCATTTTCTATGCTTCTAGTAACAATGTGCCCAGGTAAAAAATACATAGAAGCCCTTCGTCTATGAGATTGATGGTACATATTAGTGATAGTTTAATATCCATATAATCGGCTTAGCATATTATTAAATTAATCTTAAAATTAGTATTTCAATAAGTAATAATTAAGAGTTTTAACCTCTATGTGTAGATTTTTTTAATATTAAAAATAATAAAAAAATATAATAAATATACTTTCATGATCAAGCTATCATGTAATCAAACTATAAAATATGGAATGTCATACGAAGATTTAATATGAAAAATCTCATTTAGAGTAAAAAACAACGATAACCTTATAAGGTCAAATTAATGCACTAACAAACATAAACTTATAAGACTAAAAAATAATTAATCAACCTCTTGCCTTAAAATAAATAAAAATATTTTTTTGTTCAATCCTCTTTGTTGTCAATCTTTAATTTTTTCTTCCTTAAAGTCTTTAAAGTTTTCATTCTTCGTATTCTATCTTCCTCTCCTTCTAGTAACTAAATCAAATACTCCTTATTTGATTTTTGATATTCCTTTGAGTTTCTTCATTCACTTTTTAATGAAAAAATTTGTCACAACTCCTTAAGCTTTTGTGTATGTTGTGTTGTGCATTCTTCACTTTTGGCTAGTTTAATTGATATTTAAAGCATGTAGTTAAATGATACATTTATACTCACAAAACTTAATATAGTAGACTCATCAATCTCTTTCTATCTTAACAATGATGTATCTCCTATTTTTTCACATCCATAATACTACTCATATAGACAATTAAATTAGTTTTATGTATTATACCTTGATTATAAATTAATTCAACTCATAATATCTTATCTTTGGAAACTATGGGCTCCAATGTTCAATTGCTATAGTAACTAATCAATCACACATTGTCAATTTTTGTGAAGAACAGCTACAACAATTGATCGATTGATGAACATTAAATAACCAAATATCAAAGTTATTCCCAATTAATCTTAAATAAAAAAATTACGTACTTACGCAAAATTTTCTCATACTCTAATACAATAAACTTTTTGTCCTAAATGTCTGAATATGATGTATGCATATTTTTACATGAAAAAATATTTTTTGAGTATTCTAATATGCTTCATCTTTACTATGTAAACTTAAGTTACAAATATTATATCTTATGACTTAAATTACATGCCAATTTGATATTATTTAACTCATCAAAATAAGTTGCCATAATATATATAACGATATATATTCTTACAACTAGCGCATGTTAGCATTGGTGATGCACTAGCTTATGCGTTATCAATCTTAAATATCAAGTGTTCCTGTGCATTCCATACACTACTGTCAGTGAAAAATGCTCCTTCTAGTTGAAGACACAATTTTGATAATAAGGAAAAATAAAATTATAATTTTATATAAACTATCATAACATCAAGAAGAAAATGCTTGACAATAACTAGTTCAATCTTAGCTTATTGACATGATTATGAAGCAAAAAAAACGTGAACATGCACTCATGCGAATAAGAATGATCTACCAAAAGTCAATATATATGACTCCTCAATATGATTATGGTTAGCGTTCCTCCTTTGGCTTATTAGACGAGGTCATGGCTGACACTGAAATCACCTTGTGGTTGTTTATGAAAATTACGATAAATATACGAATAATAATAGAGTATTGTTTATATGCGTTAGGCGCATATTTGTTGCGTGATTCCAATCTCGTGGTCATGGTAGGAGGGGCAGAAAACCTACTGGCCGCTACACTGGCGGATTAATTAAGCGACCAAGTACTCCTCAACTATTCCAATGATAATAAGTCTACCAAATTTTATGTCTATCATGTCAAATTTAATTAAATAGAAGTAAAATTTTATTAGATAAAAAATAGTGTAAAGAAATTATTATCCTAAATATATAATTGAATAGTAAAAATTGTAAAATTATGATTTAGCTTGTAAACTCATAGTTTATCAGGAAAATATCTATAATTTTATGATTTGATGCAACTATCATTACTAAGACGATGTGTTGTTGATTTCCATTTTGCTATTTTTAGCTCGTTGGATAAAATAATGTTGGTGTGGATAATTATTCATATATTTGGAGTGAAGTTGTGAACCAACAACGAGCCTAGTGTAAAAAGCACATGCAAATCATTATCCAAAAAAATTAATAAGATATATGCTAAAATACGTTAAATTCAACACCCCATACACTAAAGTATGCTGATAAGTGCGCCTTCATTTTAAATATCGATGTCTTGTATACGTTTCTTAAGCTAAGTTCATTGTCACTTACTATACTAATAGATAGGATATACTTCTTTACGGTTGGTTCACTGTCAGTAGTAAAGAGGGAAACCCTAAATGCTTATTTTTTTAAGGGGGAGGATGTCCGTTGCCGTACCGAGTCATCCCACCCTGTTCGCCCCAAATTTCGCCGCCCACGGGATGAAGGAAACTAATTTGGTTCCAGCAATTGGGCCTACTCACAGCACAGTGCACACTAGTGAATGGGCCTCGGTGGGGGTGCGCTCCATTTCCCACGCTGAGAAGGTAGTGGCGCACCGCTTTTCCGCCGTTCGGAGGGCCCCCACAGGCCGCGCTGTCGGCTCACGCCGCCTCCTATCCTATGACTACGAGACAGCGATTCGAATCTGCTTGCAGGTCGCAGGCAAGGGACCCAATTATTCCCTTTGCCGCGTAAGTAGCTGTACGATTCATATATATCGAAAGCAACCCGTCGTCGACACGATTAAACCACTAGGAACGGGTAAGGGGCATGGCATGCCCTCATTCATGCGTAGAGAGGCATTGTGTTCATACATGATGTATCGGTATACATGGGAGATGGTGCGATATGCCACCACAGCAGGATGAATCACGTGGGCCTATTATGTCCATGGGAGGGAATGATGCGCCCAGGACGCAAGCAGCAGGTACAGTTTCCCTGGATGGAACAAGGCTTTTAGTTCAATTTTTAGATAAAAGGGAAGAGCCTCGAATGCAAAACGGGAAGGAAGTTTTGGCCGCCCGGGCATGGCTGTCTGTGGAAGGCCGGTGGCATTTGGTCTTATGAGGAAGTAATTAAATAAGCAACAGAAAAAGGGTAGTCTTTGGAAGGAAATGAAGGGGAGGGGAGTGGGCTGCAGCAGGGGAGAAAAAGTCTGCAAAGGTTGACGAGAGAGGGGAAGATTCTCCAAGTCCAAGAAGAATGTCTTTCTTGGGCGAGAACTCTTCTGACACCGCCGAAAGCGACTGCTGTCCTATGCCCAAATATGCGCACCAGTTGGCCCTACGAGCTTAGTTCAGTTTTTTTCTCTTTTCCCGCTTCCTGTTCTGCCCTCTTTGGAATCTTCAAATTGCTATGAGGGGGCGAGAAATAGGAATAAGGTTTTGAGTCGAGTCCGGTTTATATTTTATATTTGTATGAAAATAAATTAAAATTTTAAAATATAAAATAAATTGAAAAATAATAATCTATTCCACATTAATAATTATATTTTATTATTTAAAATATATTTTATTTTATTAACAAAATAAATATAGCTATTAATATAGTACAAAAATAGTATATTATTAAACTGATTAACTCCGACAACAAACTTAATTTATTACATGGTAATACTCTACTTAATCAGTTGAGCAAAACAATTTATGTAAAAGAAAGATGATATTTTTATTTCTTTTGTTTTAGGTTAAAATTTTATTATATTTTATAATTAAATAAAGAAATGAGGGCCGAACCAAGAAATGAGTAGCGAAAGTTATTAAACTCGTGGAAACTATAATAAGGGACTATTATAGAAAATACTAAGGGACTATTATAAATTAAATGTCTAAATTCAATTAGTTAGGCGACCGTGGCCACCTTGGATCTGCTACTTGTGCCTGACCTAAAAATATAGGGATTCACTTTTTTAAATCTAGTTAAAAGATTAAATAATTTTTAAAATAAAAAGTGGAATAAAAATATTAATTTTTATAAATATAAAAATTATATTAACTTCAAATAAATTAAACAATGATACAATTTCCCCTTATATTTATGGGGTATAAGGAGATATATGGGTCATGCTTTGATGGAGAAATTGAATTTTTTCTTTAGTATAATGTCATATTAAAGGGAAATTTTGTTTCCTCTTTTAATTATAAAAAGTAAAATTTTTAAACATTACTACCTCATAAATAGGCCCAAGTAAGCTACATAGCCCTCACACTAATAACGTGAGTTATAAATTAATTAATATGTTACTCGAAAGACATGTGAGTATTCGGTAGAGATCCTCACATGTTTTGCTCTATATGTTTTGCCGATTTGTGATTGATATATTGACAACTCACGCCATTTGGTGTGAGGACCTCGTGGCCAAATTAAGGCTATTTACATAAAAGAGAAAATCTAATTTACCTTCTCATTAGTAGTACGTTGGGGTGTACTAAAAAATTGAAATTGAATTAAATCAGGTAAATTCGAACTAAAATTTAGTGGTTTAGTTCCGTTCAGTTCCTGATTTGGTTCTTATACAAAAAAAAATCAAAAGAATTTCAATTCGGTTTAATTTTAAGGAAAAAAAACCTAAATTGAAATTGAACCTGAATTAGTTTAATTAAAATAATTTCTATTCAGTTCAATTTTAAGAAAAAAAAAATTAAATTTTTATATAAAAATGTGTAATTTTATATTATATCTACGTGATTTTGATTTATTAAAGTAATTTAATTAAAATATTCAATTTTTATTCAATTTTGGTTCTTATGTTAGTTTAATTTGGTTTAGTTTTTATATTTTAGTTTAATTTAATTCTTATATTTTGGTTCTTAAATTTGGTTCATTTTGATCTTTATAGAAATTAGTAGAACTGAACCGAAATACAGCCCTAGTAATACATCTTAGATTCTCTTAAAGGTGTGAGGCAGTGAGTTATGCTTTCATATTATTTTTATTAATATTAAAAATTATTTATTTTAAATTATATTATATACATATATTTAAAAGTTTAATTTTACTTATTATTTTAAAATTTTATTTAATAGGATTTAAATTTAAGAGTATAATAATATAAAAAATATATAAATATGAGTTTGAAAGATAAAGTTATATTAATTAAAATTTTTTAAAATAAATTTGATGTAATATTTAAATTTATTATAATTTTTTAATTACCAATAATACTTTACATGTTAGTGAATTTTCGAAAACAATTCTAAAAACTTTCACTTCTAGAACCCGTTTGTTTCCGATTCTAAACTACAATTATACGCTAATTTAACTAAAAGCGTAGTGGATAAGATATCCCATCTCAAAGTCTCATGTTTGAGTCGAATTTGTAGTACATGTGCTCTTCATACATGCAATGGTCAGGTCATGACTCATGATGGCTCGTGTTTCATGGTCATGGCTCGTGGCCGTGAGCAGTGGCCGGGGGGGATGTGACGAGGGCGAGGACGCGAAAAAAATGCCGAAAATAAAAAAAAAAAAACGCGAAAAGGGAAGAAGAAACCGAGGCGCATGCAGTGGGCTCATCATAGTGTCCATCTCCCAACCCACGCAAGCCCCTCCACGCCAGCTTACCCTTTTCAAATCTCTCGACTCGTATTCCAATTTTCAGTGTTCGTGTGGAACGCACGTGAGAGATAGATCATATCATATCATATCCCTCTCGCAGGCGAAATGCCTCCGGATTTTCCAGAAAATTACCAGCTTACCCTTCGTCTAAAAAAGCCTTACCCTGATGCTCCGGTGACGCTGACAGTGTCAGTCTGACCAAAATGCCACCATCACTGTAAAGGTACATTAATTCTACGAAAGCTGCTAAAGCAATATCCCATCACAACTCACATCCACCGTAATTATTCCCACCCTGCAGCTGCAAGCAACGAGCTCCGTCCCTGTTCGTATCGGACTCCCCGGAGACATCATTCATCCCACTCCAACCCACAGTATCTTTTCAACCACAGAAAATATTCAATGTGTAGAGTACAGTATCTTAAGCCGGGAACCGACAAAAAACAATTGCACCAGTCACTGGCCTACTCTCGAAGCCAATGCAAAAATAAGGCAGATCCGTGCAAGTAGTGTCCAAAGCATGGACCCTCCTCCTACGGAGGAAGTAGGGCCCACTTTTGCTTGACTTTTTCTCCGTGTCATGTACTGTTGGGGTGACATTCATTATGGACCAGTCGCAGCGCTGGTCACCATGGGGATTTATGGTATTGACCGGGAAGGGGATTTTCCTAGCTCTGCTTGGCCGTCCCACAGGCAAGGTAGACGATAGGGGCATTTATGGTATTGTAGAAAAATGTCGGAACCGGCATATGCTTGTCCCTCCTCGATATCCGCGGTCGGGTTTCGTAATAGCTGAACCGGTGAGGGGTAGTTCCGTCTGAAAATTGTTCTGTTGCATAAAACGTTGGCCGCGTCCATGAACAGTAGTGGAGCTGCACTGGAAGCAGAAAGACGGAGAGGGTAAAAAAGGGAAGCTGAGAACCTCCCCTGGCCACGGAAATGGGGTTTGTGGTCGGTCATGGCGTCTGGCCGGGATCGTCCCGGCTGATTTGACCGGATTTGTCCAAAAAAAAGCTACAGCGAGTTTTGGTTGTTTATCCGAAAGTTCTCAACGATCGTCGTCGGAGCAGAATCTCTCGCCTTGACGCAGCAGTTTTTTCCTTGTCGGATTCCAAAGCTCACCTCCCGTTTCTACCTTGTCTTTTAGCGTCTTCCGCTTTCACTTCCTATATTTCTTCGGTTACGTTCTGTAAAGCCGTAGCCGTACTTCATGGACATATGAAGGACCGGAGTGCGCGTGTACTATCTCCTTCGCTGCTGTGTTGATGAAAGTTCATCTTTTTTTTGCTGATATATCATTTTACTTTCGCTGTTTTGTAAGCATCGTTTTGAGGACCTGGGTGACAAAATCTGGTGGTGGGTGCTTTAACGGCGCTCCGTGTGATCGACAAGGAACTCATACGCCGAACCGATTCGAATGAGTTGAAGCTGTCGAGTCGTTGGGTGGGATTTTCGTAGTTTCTAATCTGAAAGAGGAGTTGCCTTGTGGGTTTTTGCTGTTTCGCGGCTCCGATCTCGGAAGACCGGTTAGTGTTTCTTGTGTTTGCTGCTGTCCCGCTTGGTGGAAAGCCAAGACGAATGCGCAGATATTGAGGAGTCAGAGTCGTCGTCCCTCCGTTTCGCACTGCTCTACGTGGGATATCTCCATCTCGATGTTTCCTTCTGCCGAAGCGAGTACCTCCTTAAGTTTGCGTGTGGAAGGAAGGATTTTGGCTTATTGGGTCTGACCTCTGAAGTTTTTAGTCTAAACCTGGCGTCTGTGAAGACTTGGAGTGGCTTACTTGTTTATGGTTTCGAAGTTATTGGCTACTATCTGTGCTTGTCATTAATCTGCTGAGGGATGATGGCTATAACTTCGTGCAAGGATGTGAAGGCTGGGATGGACCCCGGCAAGTACGTCCGTTACACGCCAGAGCAGGTGGAAGCTCTCGAGCGGCTGTACCACGAATGCCCTAAGCCCAGCTCGATCCGGCGGCAGCAGCTCATTAGAGAATGCCCCATCCTCTCCAACATCGAGCCCAAGCAAATCAAAGTCTGGTTTCAGAACCGAAGGTGTACATCTGTATACATTTTATCATTTATTTTCACGGATTCCGGAAAAAAATATGTTGCTTCTGCTTTTAGTTTAGTTAAAAGCAAGTTAACTTCGCACAAGAATGCTGACCATAGCCAATGCGTTTATTTTTAATAATAGATGCCGGGAGAAGCAGCGGAAAGAGGCCTCCCGCCTTCAGGCGGTTAATCGGAAGCTGACGGCCATGAATAAGCTTCTGATGGAGGAGAATGATCGGTTGCAGAAGCAGGTGTCCCATTTGGTGTACGAGAACGGCTACTTCCGCCAACAAACACAAAACGTATAGCCTTCAATATTGTTTTGCGCTATTCTAAGCCTACTTCTAACATATTCTTATGACCGAGATTGTTGTTATTTTTTTCCTTTCATCTGTAGACTGCGCTTACTACAACTGATACAAGCTGCGAATCAGTGGTGACAAGTGGTCAGCACCATTTGACACCACAGCGTCCTCCGAAGGATGCTAGCCCTGCTGGGTAATGTGAAATGCCACTTCACTTTTTTTCTTTAGTTGGGCGCTCGTTTGATTGGTAATTATCAAATTGCCTACTTGGTGTTGCAACAGACTTATGTCCATTGCGGAGGAGACTGTAACAGAGTTTCTATCAAAGGCGACTGGAACTGCTGTGGAGTGGGTCCAAATGCCTGGGATGAAGGCAATTTATCTTTTGTTCTACTCGTTTGCACTTTTCTTTTTGCGTTTTTAATCAATGCTCCTTTCTTGTGGATCAATCCATACGTTGACTATTAAGTTAGAATGTGAAATTTAATAAGTATTACAGAGAAAAGGAGAAAATTACCTTTGATTCCTTCTCTCTACTGACAACTTTTGCTGTTATACTGTGCTCTTATTAATTTTAAATGACATCAATAAACTTGCAGTGATCTTTCGTTCGTTACATACTATGCTGATGGTCCTGTTTGTTTTTCTCGTTATCTCGTTTCTTACATTTGGGCATGGTTTAGTAGTGCGCAAGAATAACATTGGTTGCACTTATTTGACATGCGGCATCTCATTATTTCTGCATAAAACAGCCTGGTCCGGATTCCATTGGAATCGTTGCTATTTCTCATGGTTGCACTGGAGTTGCAGCACGAGCTTGCGGCTTAGTAGGTTTGGAACCTACCAAGGTAAATCTATTGTTTTGTTTCTGTTCCCTATGGCACAATTGCTAGTTCTGGGCTGACAAAAATTTATTTCCTTTAGGTAGCAGAAATCCTCAAGGATCGACCTTCATGGTTTCGTGATTGTCGGTCTGTGGATGTTGTGAATGTGCTCCCTGCAAGTAATGGTGGAACCATTGAGCTGCTCTACATGCAGGTTATACTTTCTTGTGACCCTACACTGGAAGTCTGCACGCATTTATTTTTTTAGTGTCTGTTTATGTATCAAGTACTTTGTACTTCGTTGACGTTGATGACTGGCTTATAGCTCTATGCCCCAACAACATTGGCATCTGCTCGTGACTTCTGGCTGCTGCGCTATACATCCATTCTTGACGATGGTAGCCTTGTGGTATGCCACCTACAAATTTTACTATCTAATTGAGGCACTGATTTTTAGGTCTTCAATTTTGCTCTAGTGATTCTCCTCAACTTCCATAGCCTGTCTGCTGGAATTTTCCATTTTGTACCTCAGGTATGTGAAAGATCACTAAGCAGCTCTCAGGGTGGTCCAAGTATGGCACCTGTACCACATTTTGTCAGGGCAGAAATGTTGCCCAGTGGCTATCTTATAAGGCCATGTGAAGGAGGTGGATCAATTATACACATTGTTGATCATATGGATTTGGAGGTATGCATGCGTTAATGTTATTCTAGTGGTATCATCTGTCAGTTAGCGTTTTGAATGTATGTCTAGCAATTGTTAGGTGGTGCTAACCATTTCTTATGAAGCAGCCTTGGAGTGTTCCTGAAGTGATACGCCCATTATATGAATCGTCAACAGTTTTAGCTCAGAAGACAACGTTAGCGGTAATTTTTCTGTCTTAATCCATTCGCTATAGCAACTGTTATCAAGAACCAACATGAGACTTTTTTTTTTCAATTTGGATTTCTTTCAAATCAATTGATGTGAGTGCAACTGGTTTATACAATAATTATTGTTATCCCCTGTGTTAACTTTTCACTGGGATTTGTTTTTTTTATCTCTTAACATTTGTTCCTTATTGTTTTGTTCTCTTTAATAAAGTATTCAATGTCTAATATGGAGAAAAGTTGATGAAATTGAAGGCAGATGGCCAGCAAGAGTGGGCTCAATGTGGAGTTTATTATCAGATTTGTAATTGGTTTATACATGTATGTTTATATGTTCAGGCTTTACGCCAGATAAGGCAAATTGCACACGAGGTATCTGCTTCTGCTGCCACCACTTGTGGTAGACGACCTGCAGCTTTGCGAGCATACAGCCAGAGGCTTAGCAGGTGTGTATCTTGGCTGATGATCCTTGAGTCATTGTTGTATCTGTATGCATAATGAATAAATTGTTACAGGGGCTTCAATGAGGCATTAAATGGGTTCACGGATGAAGGATGGTCTATCATGGGGGGTGATGGATTAGATGATGTCACCGTTCTTGTAAACTCAAGTCCAAGCAAGTTAGTGGGTGCTACTTCTAACTTTCCAAGTGGATTTCCTCTGGCGTTCAATGCGGTTCTTTGTGCGAAGGCATCAATGCTTTTACAGGTGCTACTTGTAACTTTATACCTGAAATGGTTAATGATTTAGTTTATGTGACAAGGTAATTAAACAAGACGAGAACTTATTGGTAGTCATTGCCAAAAACTTAGTTACTTGTGTTTCCATTTTCTGATTTTTTATTGAACCAAAATATTTTGATTTATGTCTACCACCCCCTGTTTTTAGCCCGCCCACCCCTTAGCATGGATGGTGGATATCTACTGACTGTATATTTAGATGGCAATTCTCTACCCATTGTGTATAGGCGGGGTGCCTTGGTTAAAATATGGGGTGGAAGACGACTAATCCAAATATTCATAGGTGCCTATATAGCTATTGATCTTCTTAGTGTGGCTTCTCCTTGGTCTGATTGATTTCATTCTTTCGTATCTATTTTGTACCATCATTTTTATTTTGAGAAGAGCCAAATATGGTATAGAATCCATGTTGCCAGCCCGAGATAGCTGAAATAAGGTGTGTGATGATATTGTTCTATGCACAATGCGGACGTTTCTTACTTTGCCATTGCTGGTGTCAATGAAATTTATGCTTGTACATATGGTATGTGTTGATGACAATGATCTATGCACAATGAAGGTGTCTCTTACATCGCCATCTCTGGTGTCAATGAATTTTATATATGTAAAATTGTTTATACCCTTGCTTTTCTAGTTTTTATTTATGTTGTGTTAATCATAGCTTTCCATTGCTGCAGAATGTCTCTCCAGCTGTGCTTATGAGGTTTCTTAGAGAGCATCGATCTGAATGGGCTGATAGTAACATTGATGCGTATGCGGCTGCAGCTATGAAAGCTGCACCCTGTAGTTTATCAGGTGCTCGCATTGGAGGTTTTGGCGGACAGGTCGTCCTTCCTCTGTCTCACACGTTGGAGCAAGAAGAAGTAGGTTTTGGTCTGATGTTAATCTGATATTCAATTGTTTCCGCTGTTTATGGCATTTTTTTCTAAATAACCTAGACATGGTTTTTCCCAGTTTTTGGAGTTGATCAAGCTCGAAAACAATTGTCATGGCCAAGAGGATGCCATTATGCCGAGAGACACTCTCCTTCTGCAAGTAACATTTTGCCGTTCCCTTTTCATTTTTAAGTAAAACAAAAACCGAAAATGAAAACTGGGGAGTAGGTAACATTAAGTGAGTAATTGAGGCAAAGCGCTGTGGTCATCTGTGGTCATCTGTGAAGAGGCCACATATGGTCACTAATAAGAAAACACTTGGGAGAATGTACCATGAGGTTATTGACCTATGGAGAAGTGTCTAGGCCAGAGGATTTGGTCTAGTATCTAGGAAAAAACAAGGAGGCTGAATCCTTGAGTGCAAAAATGTCCGCATGATAGCAAGATGGTGATGCATAATTTGTGGTGTTGACCAGGATATGATATTTAATATTTTTATATTTTGTAAAGTGTTCAATTTTGCTGCAAAATTTAACAGAAACTTGATGTCATTTTTATATTGCCTGTTGATTTCAGTTATGCAGTGGAATGGACGAGACTGCTGTTGGTGCTTGTGCAGAACTTATTTTTGCTCCAATTGATGCCTCTCTTGCTGATGATGTGCCACTGTTACCGTCTGGGTTTAGAATCATTCCTATAGACGCTGGAGGGGTTAGTAGATGAACTTTGTTTGTATGTTGATAGATTTATGTACAAATGTAGTTGTAAAACCGTCTTTGTGATGATGAGTGCCTTGGCAGTTCTTTTCTTCTCTGCTCGTGCAAGAATAAAATATTTTACATGAATGTAGGGTTCCTCCAGTCCAAATCGCACTCTGGATCTAGCTTCTGCCCTTGAAGTGGGGCCAGCTGGTAATAAAATTTCTGGTGACCATTCAAGCAATGCTGGAAACACGAAATCAGTAATGACAATAGCATTTCAATTTGCTTTCGAGAATCATCTGCAAGAAAATGTAGCATCCATGGCACGCCAGTATGTGCGGAGCATTATATCTTCTATTCAGAGGGTTGCTTTGGCACTCTCACCATCTCGTCCTGGTTCATATGGTGGTATGCGGTCACTTCCAGGAACACCTGAAGCACTCACGCTTGCTCGTTGGATTTGCCACAGCTACCGGTTTGCATCATTTTCACCTCTTCTTACCTTTTCTTCCCTTCTAATGGATCCCTATACATTACTGTTTCCTAATTGTGACAAGATGTATATAATATGCCAGTCTTGGTCATCTGAGCTGTTTCACTGATGGTAGGAGGAGCTAACAGAATTTTGATACTGAGAGTAGCATCTTTTTTTGTTGGAAATGAAGTTTACATCTTTATAATTAGTTTGATGGTCAAACAGTCAATTGTAAAAGTTCTCTGTTATGTAAAAGTGCATTTTTTGTTCGAATGCTACTTTTCCTTCAAAAATCTCATGTTAGAATCCAGTGTACATCACCACCATTAATTTGTAGGCCCCCCCTTGTCAAAACACTGTTGTGATGCATATAGTAAGTTCATAGAAATAATGTCAAAGGTTAATAATGACTATGTTTACTCTTGTTTTGCTTAAATGATTTGCAACTGAAGCTTTCCTTTCTTCACAGCTGTCATTTGGGTGTAGATTTACTCAAGCCCAATGGTGAAGGCTCTGATTTTATTCTGAAAACACTGTGGCATCATGCAGATGCTATTGTTTGCTGCTCTGTGAAGGTCTGTTCCTCCCTATTTTTTATTTTTCCATTTTTGGAAATAATGAGATATACGGATTTATCTGTTTATCATTTAATGGTCTGCACTGCCCTTGACTTATTTTAAATAGTGAGTTTTGTTTGTTGCCGTGTTTTATGATATGGAAATTATTGAATTGCCATAAATTACATTATAAAAACCGCCATTTCATTTGGATTATATGCATTATTACTGAATCATTTCTTGAAATGTGTATCCAATGATATGCACAGGCATTGCCCGTTCTGACCTTTGCAAATCAGGCAGGCCTTGATATGCTTGAAACTACATTGGTAGCTCTTCAAGACATCACTCTTGAGAAAATATTTGATGATCATGGGCGTAAGACGCTCTTTGCAGAGTTTCCTCAGATAATGCAACACGTATGTAGCTGTTGTCTTATAATTATTTTGTCCGCTTTTAATTAGGGCATAAAGGCATATGCAGGGCTTTTTTTATAAATAAACCACTATTGTTTCCTTATTTTTGAAAGATATTTTGTAATTATGTCCCTGTTTACATCTATTTTTTAATAGAGTAGACAGACCTTAAACTTTTCGGAAATTACTAAATTATGCTACATTGTAACGTTCATTTTCTCAACTGCTGTGAACAAATGGAAAGTTGACTGTTGCCCAAGATGTCTTTTTCAATGGCAGCTTATTGTATTGACATTGATATTTGCATTTGTACCTGTTTTACTACATCTAGGTGTAGCTAATATTGTTTTTTATCGCAGGGTTATGCGTGTATGCAGGGAGGTATCTGCATTTCGAGCATGGGGAGGCCAATTTCTTACGAGAGGGCCGTGGCTTGGAAGGTGCTGAACACGGAAAACAACCCTCATTGCATTGCTTTCATGTTTATCAACTGGTCCTTTGTTTGAGTGGCTGGCTCGAAGCACCAAAGACTATGTAGGTAGACCGTCTTTTGATGTATTGCTTGGATTTTAGTAGCTTTTATGGCCCTCTATGACAGGAACTGGAATCTTGCGTTATCTTTTACAGTTAAGTGACTGGGATTGCTTTGGTTAACAAGCTTTGGTTTCTGTCATAATTAATTATTGCTCTAGATTTCCTAGTTAATCTATTCTTTCGGAAATCTTTTGGTGTAATTATGCAAGGGGTGGAGTTTATTCGCCCCAGATATGCCAGTCTTCTGAAACTTTAGGCCCAGCGATGTTGATATCACTTATGCCAATTGCATGAGTGGTATGGCTCCAAGTGATCCGTGTCTAAAATATTTGCTTGGCCATTGAAGAGGGTCACCACGAGTCTCAGGATTGCATGTTGGAATAATTAGGCGAGGCGTGCTACTTGTTCAAATTTTAAACGTATTTTGGTGTGATATTGACGTAGTGTAGGTGAGAGGCTTCGGAAAGCGGAGGTTTCGTCGAAATGTTGATAAAAAAAAACGATCAAGACATTTATTTGGCCATGAAAGTGTAACTTGGCCATCCGTGGGCAAAACCTTATGAGCTTAATTCTACCCAATGTCCTACTGTTGCTCAACCCGGTGATTTGACGCTAACGACAAAGGATCCAGGCGTTCTACCCACTGTTGCTTCTAACCGGTGCGCATGCAGCATTTCTGAAGTATGCCACTTGAGATGCTGCAGGCAACGTCGAAAGTGACACATTGAAGCTGCTGAATGCAGCTTCCGAGGTGTGTAGTCGCGTTCGTACTGTGTATGCCTCAACCGGTAGTTAGCAACTCAATGTACACTGGTATACTCGTGTAACTTTGCTAGCAGTACCCGGCAATTTTCGAGCTTTGAGTATCGCCCAAATCTCGTCTGCCAAGGTTTTCTCCGTCGCTGGTACACCAGCTCGAATACTTCCAACACACCTTATGTGCCTGACAATATTCTTGGCAAACAAGATTTTCAGGCGAATAAGCTGCGATCATGTATTCTGCCTCCAAGCAGTAAGCACCAAGGCGGTTCACGATATGAGCATGTGGCCACTGTGAGTCGCATACTTCTAACTTAAGTAAATGAGACTCAGAAGTTTACTGTATTAATTTGTACTTAAAAAAAACAAAAAAAGGTAAAATGACTTATCTAGCCTAACCAGTAATAAAAGAATGTTACAATACCAAGGAAATGGTGAAAGAGAAACGAAACTTATTAGGAACTGAAATTAACAGGTTTCAACTTTTCATATAAAAGTTTTTAAAGATAAAAATAGGGTACAACACCAATAAATTAGTGAAAGAGAAACTGTAAAACTGAATTCAACAAGTTTCAACTTTTGTGGTCATAAAAATACTTTTTAAAGATAAAATAGGGCTATTGTGCTGAAACTATGTGTTCTTTGATTCGAGAACACTTGATCATGTGGTGTGCGGGGCCAATAGTGCTTCCCTTGTGTTTCTCACGCACGGGTTAAAGTTTGTACCTTATATTAAGTGTGACAAATCAGGGTTTTTTATATTTACAATAGTTCCGCTCGGTTTTTTAAAATAAAATAATTTTAATTTATTTTAAAAAGTGAAATGGAACTATAAATTTAGGACCGACAAAGTATCATTTATGTAGTAAATTGCAATTCACCTGGAGCACCATGTCCATGCGAGGACGTGATTTTCCAAGGCCGGTGGATAATTTCTCCATTGGGAGGCCCATTTTTTGGCTAGATGGGAGAAAGGTACAATCTAACATTCGTCAAAGTTGCCAAACTCACTAATAGTCAACACTTTGTGAAAATGTGAGGTGCTTGGTATGGGTCACAGAGATGTAGAATATGTGCATAACCATCCTTGTAGTAAATAACCACACTTTGTCTCGAATAGAAGAACCAGAAACATAGAGTGTGCAGGCCACATCTAAATGTAGGTATTACTATTGGATAAATAGAGTATAAAATATGGTTCTAGATCTTACGAGACATATCATATATTTTCTCTAACAAAAACCATTTAAGTAGTTGTACTTGAAAGAAGTTTAAATGATATATTTTATAGAAGTTAAAACTTGGGAAATATAAAATCTATTTATAATGTGTAATATATATATATATATATATTTGAAAAAATAATATGCATAATTTGAGTTTAAGATTATATTGAATGCAAGTTGAGCCGAGTTATAAGGCCTAAGTCGAGTTTTCAAACTTGTTTTAACACCCCTAACTACACCTTCACGATTAAATCCTTCTTTTGCGTAAAATGAATGACGAGCTGAATGACGATTCTTTGCATGGTCTCCGAGAACTATCATTGAAGCCTAATCTTATGGAGGTAGCCATTAGTAAAATGCCAATTCAACAAATTAAACACTTCAGCAACAATGAGCTGGTTGAGCTTCTTTTGAGGTCAGTTCGGTGATATAAATTATCCTCATCGGGGAATGCGATGCTCTTGTGCATGCAGAAGATAAAGGCTTTAAAGAAAAAATTCCTGGTCGCAGCTTCAGAAATCACATGCATCATTACTATGAAGGAAAGGGCAAAAAAGTGTATTGCCGAAAAAAAGAAAGAGCAAAGTGTGCAGACACCATCATTTATGCTTCAAGGAAAGAGAGTCACGAGAAAGGTTGTCTCGATATGCTTGGCAGAGAAGACATAACAAATTCTTGATATATGTTTTGATCTAAACAATGAAGTGCTGTTTATGATCGAGGACGCAAAGGAACACGCATGCAATTTTTTTACTCCACAGCATGAACATGATCCCTATAGGCTGTAGACAACCGTTGATCTGTTAGGCCATGTTTTCAAAACGCAGTCGTGATCCATTTGATGCAGAATATTTCGGTTATCCCACGCTAGGTTTTTTACATC
This sequence comes from Saururus chinensis, assembly GCA_035235625.1. Lineage (NCBI taxonomy): Eukaryota > Viridiplantae > Streptophyta > Magnoliopsida > Piperales > Saururaceae > Saururus > Saururus chinensis. The sequence continues at coordinate 7,573,612 of CP141143.1, forward strand.
TGCTTATGATTCGATTCATAGCTGGGATGTCGGCCAAAAAAACATTATTCAGAGATGGGATATTTTTAACTAGTATTTCGAAGGGATTTGTTTCTAAAAGTTGTGAAGGGGTTTGATTGTGTTTTTGTGGAAGGAACAGCTGGTCTTATGCGCCGACAGAGATGATCTTCAAGCAATAAGCTAGAAGAGGCAGGCAATGGTTTGATATGGTGTAATCTTAGGAACGCTTTGAGCTTATAATTCTATGAAATGAGCGACACGCAGAAATAGCCAGGGTAGCCAATTCTTAGCAGAGTTCCAAGCTGGATGACTTGATGATATGCTTTTTTGTTCCATTGAAGACTTGATGTACTTGCGTGATGCTGAAGCATCGATCAGTCAGTGTACATTGGAATTTGGATCGTATGTGCTAAATGTTTTTTGAGACTACAAATGGTAGACAGACAAGATCCAGTGCAGGATGGGCCATTGCTAGCCGTATGATGGATTATTATCAGGAGAACATCTATTACTCGCGAGAAAGCCACCCAATGGAAGGAAATGTTTATTCCCTATCACAAAGTAAACTAGTTAAACTCGCCCTCTTTTCTGTAAGGACTGAACGTAAGGTGAGTAAGCGTAATGATGAGATTTTAAGCACTTTTTCGATCCGGTACTGTCCTACTGAGTAAGACAGATCAGTTGCCTGGCTGGCCTCTGTTGAATTCAAATCCGCTAGTGATCACCAATTGATGAAATCCAGTTCCCAATTCAAATAAACAGTTTCCAAACTGTACTCGATTTAAAAATCCAAATTCCAACTGATTTTGATTGATTTAGAAATTGAATATATTTTTTATTCAAATGAGTATTTTCAAACTAAATTCTGTAACAAACAATCACCACTAATGATAACAACATTATTTACAACTATTCAACTTCATTCCCATTGATAATTTGTAAAAATTTAAAAAATCAATTATAATAATAAAAAGAGCTTCACTTAACAGTGATGGAATTGATCAGAATCCAAGCTTGAGAGCGAATTCGTTGCAACCACGAGCTAAAAGGAACAAACAATTTTAGAACAAATCTATCCTAGATCCATTTCTATTAGAAGCTAGTGAGCTCCACCTCTCAAGCATAGAGCTAAATGTAAATTCAAAAACCCCCATTCTTCGGTCTGTTTTCTCCTATTTATACTCAATAGATTTAACTAATGATTAACGGTGTTAATTTCCTTAACATATCAATAGAATTTCCAGTTTAAGTCACTATTTAGCTGGATATCTCGTGGAGAAGACAACTAATAGGATTAACGACTTGTTTATTTAAAGTTAAAAGACCAGAATACCCATGTCCCCACATACCGATTTCAATAGGTTTCTTTTCTTCATGTTAGTGATTGAGAAAATTACCCCTTCATTATAAAATCCATTCAAACTATTCGACAAAATGCTTCTCATACGTTCTCTTTTCTTTTCTTTTCTTCTATTTTGATGTTTCCTTCTCGTACAAACTAAGCCTCATTAGATCCTTCCCTCTTTTATAGATTCGACCTCGAATCCTAATTGGAATGTGTTTCTTTAGGGTCATAATAGTCATATAGATCCATGATGTTGAATGTAGAAGAAATGTTCCAATTAGGCGGCAAATCCAGAACATAATAGCATTAATTTTATGCAAAATGCAAAATGGTCCAAATTTTCTTTGCCCAAGTTTTTGATAAATTCTAGAAGGCATACGATATTTCTTCAAGTAAACCATGACCAACTGACCCTCCTCAAATTGCTTATCTCGATGAGATTTATCTACATATTTTTTATATTAAACATTAATAGAGGATATATGATCTCTGACCTCTTGATGAATTCAATCAAAATGTTGTAAGTTATGAACAACAATTAAATGACCTTCATGCTCTCGAGTGATAGGTATATGATCTAGAGTATATCTTGGATTATGACCATATACTATATGAAATGGAGACTTTCTAGTAGTCCTATTCATAGAAACATCATATGTGAATTCAGCTTGAGGCACCATATTTTCCTATTGACCAGGTTTACCTGCACATAAGGTTCAAAGTATATTGCCCAAGGATCGATTCATCACTTTAGTCTATCCATCTATTTGGAATTGGCAATTAGAACTAAAATTTAACTGAGTACCAACTCTTTTCCACAATGTCGGCCAGAAGTGACTAAGAAATTTGCTATCTCTATCGGTAGTGATAGAGTTAGGAAAACCATGTAGTCTAACTACTTCCTTGAAAAATAACTGAGCTATATAGACAACATCATGCACTTTCTTACAACTAATAAAATGTGTCATTTTTTAAAACCTATTTACCACCACAAAAATTAAATTATTGCCACTTTGAGTTCTTAGTAATTCTAACACAAAGTCCATAGAAATACCCCCCCAAGGCTTATTTGGAACTGGTAGAGGTAAATACAATCCTGTATTCTGTGATTGCCTTTTGAATTTCTCAGAGATTTCACAATGCTCTACAATTTTATGAACATCTTTTTTGTAGTTAGGCCAATAATACCTTTTTTGCACTATAGATAAAGTCTTTTCTTTTTTAAAATGTCCTGCCATTCCTCCCTCGTGAAGTTCTCTTATTAATTTTTCTCGCAAAGAACTATTAGGAAGACACAGTTTACTACCCTTGAACAGAAATCCTTCCTTTAAAATGTAATCTTCATTAGTGGAATTTTGCTTTTGACATTTCTACCAAATAGATTCAAAATATGTATCCCGAGCATACTGTTGTTTAATTTCTTCAAAACCAAATACAGTAGCTTGAAGAGTTGTCAGTATTGTATACTTTTTGCTTAAAGCATTAGCTACCTGATTTAACTTTCCTATTAATGTTTAATTAGGAAAGTACACTTGTATTTCCGTAATCCATCTCGCATAAATGTGATCAATTTATTTGATTTTGTACATACTTCAAAAGTTGGTGATCTGTATGCAGATTAAATTCCTTGTGTAGAAGATATTGTCTTTAATGTCTCAAAGATTGGACTAAGGCATACAATTCTAACTTATATGCTAACCGTCTTTGTTTGACCTCATTGAGTTTTTCACTGTAGAAAGCTATAGGCTTCATTTCCAGTGAAAGTAGTGCTCCAATTCCAGTCTCGGATGCATTACATTCAATTTCAAATGTTTTAGAAAAATCAAGTAAAACTAAGATGGGTGTTGTAGTCAATTTATGTTTTAGTAACTGAAAACCTCTTAGCAGCTACTTCAGTCCAAATAAAACTTTTCCTTTTCATACAATTTGTTAAAGGAGCTGTAATTGAATTGAAATTCTTCACAAACCTTCATAAAATGTAGCCAACCCATGTAAGCTTCTTGCTTCTTATGATGTCTTTGGAACTAGCCATTGAATGATAGTTTAATTTTATTTTCATCAACTTTAATTTCTTGAGTTGTGATCACATATCCTAAAACACAAGCTATGGATTCAAGAAGGACACTTTTTAACATTGATAAACATGTCATACTTCTGTAAGAGTTGTAACACTTCTTCTAAATGATTCATGTGTTTTTCTCTTGTCTTGCTATGTATCAATATATCATCGAAGTATACAACTGCGAATTTGCCTAACACTGGTTTAAGAACATAGGTCATGACTCTCATAAAAGTGCTTGGGGCATTTGTAAGTCCAAAAGACATTACCAACCACTCATACAAACCCTCCATTGTTTTAAAAGTTGTTTTCAATTCATCTCTTTCTTTCATTCTTATCTGATGGTATCCACTTCTCAAGTCAATTTTTGAAAACACTCTTGACCCTTGCAACTGATCAAGCATGTCATCAAGTCGAGGTATAGGAAAATTATACCTAATTTTAATTTTATTCACTGCCCTGTAATCAATACACATTCCCCATTAACCATTCTTCTTTGGCACAAGTAAAGCAGGTACAACTATAGGGCTAATGCCTTTTCTTATAAACCATCTCTTAAGTAAATCTTTAACTTGTCTTTGTAATTCCTTATGTTCAATTGAAGTCATTTTATAATGAGGTAAATGGGGTAAACTTGCACATGGCTATGGACTAATATTTTTTCAGCAACGGTATAAATGATCCAGGTATCTTTCCTTCAGATCCTTGTTGTTTTTTTTTTCACAACAACATAAACTACATTACTTGATTTCAAAGTGGTTTTCATGCTTTGAATAAAGCTAATCATGGCTTTGGATTTGTTAAGTTCTTCTGTCTTTAGAACATGGGGTAATGACACAACTTTGACTTCTTTATGTGAAAAAGAATAAGTATTGGATTGACCATCATGAATTACAACCTCACCAAACTGCCAAGGCCCACCTAAAAGTATATGACATGTTTCTATATCTACTACATCACATAATAATTCTGTTTGATAATTTTTTCCAATAGAAAATGGAACTGTGCACTAATGGTCAATTTTAACTGGCTTCACAATTTTTATCCAACCAATAGTATAAGCTGTCGGATGTGGTTGCAATGTGAGACCCAACTTACTAACATTTTTTTTTGCAATCAGATTTTTTGAACTTCCTCTATCAATTTTGATTGTACATACCCCTTTATTAACTATTCACTTAGTATGAAAAATTTGATGCCTCTCACTTATTAGTTTAATTGTAGATGTCAATAATAATTTTCTGACCACTAGACTTAGGATCGATGACTTTCACAATCCAATCCTTCATCTTCAGGTACTTACTCTTTCCTTTCTTCTTTTCCTGGGCAATCATTTTCTAAATTATGCTCTTGTTCCTTCATTTGTTCGATAAGCAGAGTAGTCCTCCTTACTGCTTGTAAATCAGCTTCTGGCAAATGACATTTGTTTGACTAATGCCTACACTGTAGACACCTAAAATACTTGTATGGTCTTGCTTTATCATAAGGATTATGGGATGTAGATGTGGATCCTTTATCTTGATACCTACTGGGATTTCTTTTATGGAATACCACATTCAACTTAGCCTTGTTTGCTGTAGCATTAGAACTTTCCCCTTCATTTTGACTTTGATTTTCTGAAACTGAAAGTTATTTTGCTTTACTCTATGGTCGAAAATACTTTTTTTAGTAGGATGATTGTTCAAAATTTTTTCAGCTCTTACTGACAACTGAAAGGCATCATTTAATGTATAAACTGGTGTGACAGTAACCCTATCCTTAATAGAATATTTCAAACCATCTATATATCTTTGTACCTATTATCCTTTTGTTTCATGTAAATTATTTCTTGCAGCCAGTCTTTGAAATTCTTCTACATGTTCAGCAATCGACTTATTACCTTGCTTACAATTTGGATAACTATGAAACAAAAGTTGTTCATAATCGGAAGGCAAAAATTGAGCCATCAACATTTGTTTCATTGTAGTCCAACTTTTAATTGATTGTTTTCCTTGTCTGTTTCTCTCCATTTGTAATTGCTCCCATTCAAGTTTCTTATTTTCAGGTACATCTAGGCAATCAAAGTACTTCTCAACTTCATTTAACCAATCCAAGAAATCTTCCACATGAATTTGACCATGAAAATCAGGCATATCCAATTCAGGACTAAACCTATCATCTCTTTCTCCATTATGTGCATTATGTACTTCCCATTCTTCTTCACTTAGTTGCTTCATTGTCATCAAGCACATGATGCACATGTATTTGCATTTGAGGTTGTTTCATGTGAATTGGATGTGGTACGTTTGCATAGGCTTGTCTTCTTCTACGTCCTCTTTATCTATTTCCATTTGGAGGTTGAAGAAATAATGGAGGTGCATTTACCATACCAGGAAATGGAATTGCATTTCCTATTCCATTTTGTTGTGAAATCACTTTCATAAGTTGAGCATGATTCTGCTGCTGAACTTGTAATGCTTGTTGTTGTAATTACAACAATTGTGCGAACAATCACCATCAGCAGTATTATTATGACTAATAGTAACAATAATATTCACAACTATTTAGCTTCATTCCCACAATTGATAACTTCATTACAAACCAATTCGTAATAATTTAGAAAATCAATCACAGTAACAAGAAGAGCTTCACTTAGCTCTGATGGAACTGATCAGAATCCAAGCTAGGGAGTGAATTCGCTGTAACCACGAGTTAAAAAAAATCAACAGTTTCAGAATAGATCTCTCCCAAATCCATTTCTATAGGAAGCAAGTGAGCTCCACCTCTCAAGCATGGAGCTGAATTCGTAATTCAAAAGCCTCCCTTCTTGAGTCTGTTTTCTCCTATTTATACTCAATAGATTTAACTAATGATTAATGGTGTTAATTTCCTTAACAAATCATTATAATTTCTTGTTTAAGTCACCATTTAGTTGGATATCTCGTGGAGAAGATGACTAACAAGATTAACGACTCATTTATTTAAAGTCAAAAGACCATAATACCCATGTCCCCACATACCGACTTCAACAAGTTTCTTTTTCTCACATTAGTGATTGACAAAATTACCCCTTCATTTTAAAATCCATTCAAACTATTCGACAAAATGCTTCTAAGGCGTTCTTTTCTTTTCTTCTTTTTTGATGTTCCCTTCTCATACAAACTAAACCTCATCACCAATGGAGTTGTTGGAAGTTTCACCAGCCTTTGATGGTCTTAGATTGATGATGCATATTAATTGTAGTGTACAAAATCTATGTAGAAATTATGAATATTTTTTAAGGATTTTATCTAGTACAATGAGCCTTGTCTGAAACTTTCCAATGACTTTGAGTTTGCTTTAAATTCAAATTTGTTGGTAAATTTTTACGTTTGACATCGATGATACAATGCACAAATTTTGCACAGAGTTTATGATTTTTTATAAATCATGTGCACTATAGTATGCATCATCCAAGCCATCAATAGTCGGTGAAGTTTTCACTAGTGAAGCTTCATAAGTGGACTTAATTTCGCCCCGAATTCAATTTTATTGGTGAAACTTCACCAGTAGAGTTGCTTGTGAAGTTTCTCTGGCCGGCCATTAATGGTCTTAGATTGACGACATACTGTACCACACACAAAAGTTACATAAAAATTATGATTTTTTTTATATTTTGTGCACCAGTGTACACAGTTGATCCCAAGCCATCAACGGCCTCAGTTGAACTTCTCATGTTTTGCTTAAGGGTGAGTGTTTTATCTGTTTGAGAGGATGAGAGAGTACATAAAGAGTCATTTTGGACTTGCGCACCACTTAGTAGGGGTTGATAGAGGTAGTATTTATCTGTTGTAAAATAAAAAAAAGGGGTGGTCATCTTTTTCAACATGTTTGAACACAAGAACTTTGAGATAAAAAAGTGAACATTTTTCTATGGGTTCTTCTTCATTGCGTAAGAGAGGGGGAATTTTTTTGTGTTTATGCAAAGAAAATTATCTTGAAAAAAGACATATACTCCCTCTGTCCTACATTGTTGGCTTTATTTATTCTTTTTCAAATTTGAAAAAATAAATGGAGTTATTAATTTAGGAGAATGAGAGCATTAGTGTAAAAAAAATTTCTTGGAACATAGTATATGCAGCTTATTGGACCACTGAAATTTATGTGTCTTATACTACCTTCATCCTAGATTAATTGTTCTATTTATTTTTTAAAAAATAAAATTAATTAAATTATTTAAAAAATTAAATGGAACTATAAATCTAAGATGGAGGGAATATTATTGTTATTTTATATCTGTGTTTTCTTTTGAATTGTGATATGGCCAAATTTCTAAGTGATATTTTACTTGATTTGATTTAAAAAAGAAAAACAACAACAAATAGAGTTGATGAGCTTGAAATCAGAAAAATAACATTAAAAAAAATGAATCTTGATTCTTGGATTAAATAGTCGCTGATTCACCTCTGCAACTAAGAAAATTATAAATTGTTGCAACCATTGTCATTTTAAGGGAGATTGAGTTATCTTGATATAATAAGTGCCTTTTCTGTCTCATAATAATAGCTCTATTAAAATTTTTTTGGACAACCAAAAATTTTCCCAAGCTGACGAGCTACACTTCCGCACCGAACGTTGAAGGCTTCGGTTTTATTACTAAGGTATGACATTCATTCATTTACATCCTACACACCTTGTATGTATATTTCACAAAAAAGAAGCAAAATTAGTCAAATTACCAAACCTAAAACACAAAAAAAAAAAGAAAAAAACAAAAGGAAGAGACGAAGCAAAGTCCTAGAAAAGCAAGACGTGAAAATAGGTAATTAGTAATTACTCTAGAAAATGAACTTTGAAGAGAGAAGCCCAGGAGACGCGCTCTCCTGCTGAGTACTCGAGGGCTCCCAGGACGTCACTCGTGCATGGTCGAACTGCGGGGTCCACGCAAGTACATTGGAGGGCCAGATTCATCGCCTGCACCATCTTGCCCTCGTGTTTGGACACGTCAGCTTTCAGGGCGGGGTCCACCCACGCGTCAATGCGACAGTTGGAATAGCAGTAGTGAGCCCACTCGACCAGGCTGGAATGGTCGCCAGCGAACTCCGGGTCGGCGGGATGTTTTCCGGTCACCAGCTCGATGAGAATCACACCCAATCCGTATATGTCGCCCTTCTCCGTGAATTCCTTGGGCCCTCTGACCTCTGCACACACCCACAAACGCAGAATCCTTGCTTGGTTTCATTTGAAGCATGCAGCTAGGATGAAAGTTAAAAGAAGAGTTGAAATTATCAGTCAATTACCAGGAGCGACGTAGCCTGAGGAGGGCAATCCCTTGCGGCAGATGGCGGAGGGAAGAGTCAGTCTCAGGCGGGCCATGCCCTTCCTGTCAACGACCACATTCTCCGGGTAGAGAATTCCTTGACACAAGGGCGGGAAGCAGCGGCAGTGGAGGAACCGAAGCGCTCTCCCGATCCCCACCACCACTCTCATCCGGCCGTCCCATGACAGTTGTGCCGCCGCCTCCCTCAAGCTTCTCCCCTCCACCAGCTCGCACAGCACGAACCCTTCCGTCTCCGCCCTGCAGATTCCCAGCACGCCCACCAAGTTCGGGTGCCGAACCTTCCCCAGCCTCCCAATTTCCGCCCAAACCTCGGGCGTCTCCGTTATCTTCTTCACCGCGAACGCCGCCTCCTCGTCTTTCAAGATGATTTTCTCTTTATTCACCGAGGAGAGAATGTCTTCTACTGTAATCGACTTGGAAGCCTTGCTCTCAAACATCTGGAAATCCCAGCCGCCGTCTTCGCTGTCCACTTTCTTCAGCTTCGACTCTCTTCTCCTTCGTACGAGAAACGCGCTGACATATACCGCGAGCAGGAGCAACGCAAGGAAAATCGCTATTATCAATACGGAAGAAAGCCAATCGACGTGGCCTTTGGCGGGTTTGCACGTCGGCAAGCCGCTATCAGCATTTCCTCCACAGAGACCATGGTTCCCGACGACCGCGCTGGCGTTGGCGGCCATGAACACCGGGGTCAATGGCAGACGTCCCTGGAGATTGTTGTAGGAGACGTTTACTAAAACCAGGGAGTTGCCTCTCCCCAAATCCCGCGGAATTTCGCCCGAGAAGTGGTTCTCTGACAGGTCGAGCTCGCTGAGTACCGGCATCTTCGACAGCGATTCGGGTATCCGCCCCGAGAGGTGATTGCTGCTAACGTCGAGGCTAACGAGCTTCTTGCATGCAGAGATCTCATCCGGAATAGAACCAGAGAGGCGGTTCCCGCGCATCTTCAACTGCACCAGCTCGGAGAACTCGCCAAATTTAGGTGGAATTGAACCGGAGAAACTGTTCCCCGACAAGTCCAGGCTCTCAAGCTTCTGACTTCCAAAGGTATCTGGCAAGCTTCCCATGAATCTGTTTCTAGCCAATTTAAGCATCTGGAGCGAAGGCATGTTCCATTTCCTGTCGTTTGTCTGACCGGAGAGGTCGTTGCCAGAAAGGTCGAGGTAGTAGACGAGGGGCAGTTCCGTGAACTCCTTCGGCAACTGGCCGGACAATCGGTTGTTCTGGAGGCGAACTCGCTGCAGGCTCTTACACCGGCCCAGGCTCCCTGGCAATATTCCTTGCAGATTGTTTGAAAACAAAATGAGCTTGAAGAGCCTACCGGAGTCGCACAAGCCTGGCGGAATTTCACCGGAGAGATTGTTAGTGGAGAGGTCAAGAGCGGTGAGGTTGCTCCGCTCGCCGAGGCTTCTCGGAATCTCGCCTGAGAGCCTGTTGGACCAGAGCTGGAGAACCTGAAGGCGAGGAAGGGAAGCGATGGAATCCGGTATCCTACCAGTAAAATTGTTGGAGAAGAGGTGGAGAATCTCGAGGTTCCGGAGATGGCCTACGCTGTCAGGTATCTCTCCGGATAGTGAGTTATCGCTGAGGTCAAGGGAGACGAGGTTTTTCAGACCGAAAATCGAGAGCGGAACGGAGCCGGAGAGCAGGTTCTGGTAAAGGAAGAGGAAACGGAGGTTGGTGAGGTTTCCCAATGTAGGTGGGATTTTTCCGGTGAGGTTGTTGTAGACGAGGTCGAGATGGTTGAGCGACGCCAGGTCCCCCAACTCCCCCGGAATCTCGCCGGACAGGTTGTTGTAGCCCAGGTATATCCACTGCAGGCCCCTCATTCGGCCTAATTCGTTGGGAATCTTCCCAATGAGCTGGTTGGAAGCTAACGTCAGGACCTGGAGATTCCTGAGCGCAGTAATGGATTTCGGGATTTCTCCGAGCAGGGCGTTGCCCCCCAGGTCGAGGTACCGCAGTCCGGAGAGCAACTCTATGTCTGTGGGGATTTGGCCGGAGAGCATGTTGCTGGAGAGGTCTAGGGTTTGCATGAGGGGAAGTGGGCGCCGCGGGAGGGAGATGGAGCCCGTGAAGTTGTTGTTGCTGAGGTTCAGGTATCGGAGAGAAGGGGGAAGGTAAGTCTCCGTTGGTATTTCCCCCGTGAAGGCGTTGTCAGAGAGGTCGATGATTCGGACGAAGGGAAGGCGGGAGAGGGAGGCCGGCAGTCTGCCTGAGAGGTTCTTGCTGGAAAGCTCGACTGCGGATACGCGGGAGGTGTTGGTGCAGGAGATGCCCTCCCACTCGCAGAACGAGACGGAAGAGGTATTCCACCAGCTTACGAGTGAGCCCAGTGGGTCGCGAACTGCGGCTCTGAACGATAAGAGGTCTTGCAGATCGCCGGCTTTGGCAGGAAAGGAATAATGAGCAAATACGAGGATAAGCATTAGAATGCGGGCTTGAGCTGTTGCCCCCGCCATGGAGAAGAGAGCCCTCTCTCTACTAAGAGTGGGGAGGAGAAGAAGTCTGGTCGCCTGCTCCTTTAGAGCTGTCTAACAAGTTGAGTTCATGACCTTTACTGGAAGGCTTGGGCTGCACCACCAGAACACCCTGGTAAAAACCACTGATGAATAGACTTGATAACAGAAAGCAGGAAGGGACTCAAAACGAATAACTCTCTTAACATTCCAAATCCAATCAGTAGTTTCGACTTCCAGCTTTCGGAACTGAATGTTTTGGACGTGGAAACTTGGAATGGAAGAGAAGAGGTAAAGATGGGGGGGAAGTCGGGGATTGCTGCTGCAAGAATGACATCTGAGTGTTTTAAGTAGTGGGAGTGCGGAGAAGGCAGGCCAAGACTGGTGGCTGATGGTGGGGTTGGTTGATGGGAATGACCAAAGTGCACTTTGACCTTGCTTTAGGGGTTTGAACGGGGAAGAGGACGCCAGCGCCGGTGACGGTTATAAAAGGAATGTGGACAGCTGCGCAAAAGCGTGCACTGGGGTCTGTTGTGGTTTTGATCAGGCGAAGAGGAACAATGTTTTGCCTTTGACTCACTCTGCGGAAAATGACAAGGAATATGGCTACATCTGTAACGCGCGTCTGAGGCTTTATATCCATTTGCCCCGAGTTCGCATTCAAACTTCAAGCGAGTTCGAGAGCATTTTCAGAAGTTCCGACGTCGCCGTTTATGATGTAAGATATCGCTTTAATAGCATCACGGTGCAGACTTAGTTAGAGCTCTCTCCCTCTCTTTTTACGGGAGTTCAACTGTCATCCTTTAGCAGGAAAATGTAGCCTCTGACCACCTCTGAGTTCGTAACCATGTTACATAGGATCAACTGTATATTGAGAGCAAATGTGGTTATTCACTATATACTTAACTAAAAATTCACTATAAGTTCATGAGTGGTCAAGTCATGAGGCGCCGGCAATTTAGCAATTCATGAAAACTGTAGTGGCTTTTGGGAGAGAAACAGCACGCGCTAGTGCTATGGTCAGCCACAAAAGAGAGGCAAATGGTAATTAAAGAAAATGAGAGATACTCTTCTGCCTCCTGCAAATCGCTTTGTTCCAACCGGATCCATCTTTTCTCACATATGATTTTAGGGGAAAGGGGAGGTGGGAGTGGGGGACGACAACTGATGAGTGGCTTGGCCTGAACAGAGGTGCTTGCGGCAAAGGGGAGTGAAGACTGAGGAGAAAGGGATAAAAAAAAAAAAGGAAGAGAGAAGAGAAGCGCAACAGAAAAAGAAAAAGGAAGATGTCTTTACGTCGCTGCTCGTGCGCCCCCTTTAGGGGCCCGCCATCTCTTTCCGGAAGGAATATGCAGTGTGATGTCTTTGTCGCACCCAGCAGCATGCCTTGCTCATCCCATTTTCTCGGCCTTCCCACTCCCCTTTTTGGATCTCCACTTGCATTTCTCATTTCCCTCCCATTCTTTCCCTCATCACACCACCATTTCCACCACAGTCCTTTTCATTAATCTAATCAGTGGATGGTCATTGATGCTCTTAAACTCTTTGAGATAGTGCTCATTTTCAGTCACAACTCTCAAGTAGTGAATGTGTATGAATGGAAGCTGTTTCTAGTTCTGCAAGCGACATTCGAAGGCTAAAGTTATACAAACAGAAATGCATAGTATCCATGTAAGAAACTATCTCGTTAATGCATATCAAGGGGCTTCCCGGGGGATTAATTTTATAGACGGATGGCTCTCATGTATTTTTCAAGCTAAGTTCACTATAATAGAAAGTAAAGAAAATATTTCCCTGCCCCGGTCCACTAATCTTTTCTACATACCTAACAAATTATAGAGCCAAGAAATCCGCTGCGCAGGCCCCACTGGGCATAGTTCCTGGCTTTGTCAGTATTGGAAATTATGGGAGCTTAGATATGCAGCAGAGTGAGGACTTGACCACCCATATTCTTCGTGTATCCGATGGTTTATATTTTCGTTCATTTTTTACATCGCTGTTGACGCCTTATGGACGCAGTGCATGTCTCTTTCAGATTGGGAGGAGATGCAATATGGAATGGTGGGCCTCACTCCATAAGCATATGCTGGGTCTTTAGGTATAGGCTGGGGGCTGGGCTACTAAAGGAAAAGCCTTCTTTTGACTGTCTTCCATCTAACTAACAACTCCAACTCCGTCATGTTAGTATCAAAGCTGCCATGCGTGCTGCTAATAATGATACGGGTGGTCTCCCTCTACAGTGTCTCCCCGGACAGCAATATTCCACATGCAGGTAAAAATAAACTTATCTTGACTAAGGGCCCCTTTGTTTCGTCTCAAACTGAATTTGAAAAAATTACTCTGAAACATGTAAAATGCCAACTATTTGGATTTTGTTCTAAATTTATATTATTATTAAAATAAAAAGGGGCAAAATTGTTTTTTAGACATAATTGCCCTTGTAAAATTTTAGCATCGTAATGTCTTGCTTAATGAAGGATAGACAATAAGATATGTTCAATATGGGCTTCGCTGCATAGAGAATAGACATTCAAAGTCCTACTTAAGTTAGAGCACTTATTCAACTTATTTTTTTAACCTGTAAGTCAAAAACATAGATGTCACTGGACATAGGTAACTTCTAAATTACCATATTTAAATGAGCCATCACTCAAAAGTTCATGTTGAAGAGTCTAATGTTACATATGGGGTAAGTTGTAAACGTAAAAGAGCTCTTTAGTGTGGAACTTATCATTTCATACGTGCAATTCAAAGTGGTTATATATCGATATTACCAACAATCCAAAGAAACTATTCTTTTGCCCAAAGAAGAAATGAATAAGATCCGTGAGTTTTACTATTTTATGTTAGTGTAAAGTTTTATTATTTTTTTATTATTTTGATTTTGTGTTATGATTTAGTTTAATTATAATTTTTTAATTTATTTTTTTTATTTTTAGTAGAAAAATAGTTGTACCTAATTTAATCTACCAAGTGTCACACTAATTGTTGTCATGTTCTATGTAATTCTTTTTATTAAAGAAGTTGGCCCACTTTAGGACCCACGTCCATGTGAGGCGACGTGCAAAATTCTCATTTTACATCTTAAATGGGCTTTGACTTTGTCAGATTCATTTTTTAGTCCATTCCATTCAAGTAGGTTCACTTATTTTCCTTATTAGGCTTATTTTAAGCCCACTTATTTGCTCTAATTATAAATAAAAATATTTATCATTTTTTCATTTGGGGTGGGCTAAGATTTGAGAGGCTTTGAGAGAGCTCTACCACCTCTCAAGAAGGAAAAACTTAATCCAAGGTAAATCCCTCTAATCTCTTTAATGTTTTCCTTTATTTTCCCCTAAATCCCATGTTTTTCTCTTCTTGAATAAGATTCTAGCTTTTTCTCAAGTTTATTTTTTTACCCATACTTTGAAACCTTAGATTCAAATTTCTTAATTGTACTCTTGTGTTTTTCATTTTTAGGCACAAGAGGATCCTAGATCTATCATCTATTAGTGATTTTGAGTCTCTATTTAGTAAAAATGTTAAAATTTTCCTTAGGCTTAATGTAACCTAATTTGTTTGATAGAGTTTCTTTAAGCTTTGAAGGGGATTTAAGGGTCTACAATCTGGTTTAAGGTAAGAAATTTTTGTTTGATGAGGTTATACTTGTATTAACACTATGTTTGTAGGTAGATTAATGTTCTTGAATCTTATGGATGAATGAATTTAAATTTTTTTGAATGGATGATTTAATGTAATTTTCACATGAATATGCATAAGAAATGTAAGATATATCATGTCTTAGGTTTAGTTAATGATTATATGAAGTTTTATGGAATTATGGAATGGATTTGAATCGGTTTCGAGAAAGAAAAAAAACTGTTTTACAATTCTAAGTCAACCAATTAATCACTCTCTTGGGCCAATTGATTGACGAGTTGATTGATTGCTTAAACAAGTTGATTGATCGGCCAAACGGTAATTTTAAAACTTCTATGTTCCCAATTGATCACCCCAAGGGGCCAATCGATTGGCTAGACAGAAAATGAACTTAAGCTTATTTTAAGTCAATTTTTGATCATTTCTTCATGTCCAATGCATGACACTAGTCAATTATAACCATGCTAAAGTATGAATACGTGCACATCATATATTAATTATGTATGAACTATGTTCTACATGTTTTACCTTAGTTATGAGCATAACCAAGTATATTTATGTGATGTAGACCAGTCTACATAGGAAAAATATAAGGGAAAAGGGGAAAAGAGGAGAGAAGGAGGATAGAGAGTGCAACTAATTAACTAGACTAATGGCTAAAATTTTCAATGATTGATTAGCACAAGGTTGTGCACTATAATTTATAGAACAATTAGGAATTAATCTTACTAGCATAAGGAAAGATAATCCTAATCTAATTGTGAATTGTAATTAAATTAAAATAAAAAAACCTACTTACTCTAGGAAAGGAAATAATCTAAGAAATATGAAATATAATTCCAATCTAATTCTAATAGGAGTTGGACATATCATTATGATTTCTTATGCGTACATGATCTCATTTGTTACGTATGAATCATGTCTCATGCATGATAGGACTAATTAGTATATGATTACTTATGCATACATGTGCCTAGCATTGTTCACGTATGTATGATATTGCATACATTATGAAAATAATTTTAAGCCATGATTAACTTTATTTAACTGGGATTAACCGATTGTGTGCCATAGTTTTTTAGATTAGTCATATAAGAGATTTAATGAATCAGTTTTATGTCTAAAAGAGATGGGTTTTAAGTCTTTTTTATGGTGTTTTACATCCTAAAGGGCAGGTTTCCTCTCTGGGTGAGAAGAGCCGAATGCTATGATGAGAAACTATTAAGACTTCTAGAGCAAGCTTTAGGCTAATTTGTCTCTCTGCACTAGTTAACGAAGGGCACTTCCAGTTAAGATTTGCCAACTACATAGGTCTTCCTTTAGAGGATTACTAGGGTGAGCAACCACTTATGTTTTCCTTCTTAGGATTACTAGGGTGAGCAGACAACTTCGGTTTCTTTTTAGGATTTCCAAGGTGAACAGGCTGCTTAAGTATATTTTTTTAGGATTTTCAGGGTGAGCAGGCTGCTTAGGTTTATGCTAGGATGGGAAAAACCAATATCATCGGGTATTGAGATTTCTCTATCGCGAGACATTCATCATGCTATTTGTACACGTTGTGTATGAATTATAATGCTTATGATTATACAAGTTGTATATGAATGATGATACTTGATCATGTAGGATGAGTATAACTTATGATGCTTGTAATTATACATGTTGTATATGGGTCATGACATGTGATTATGTAAGATGTGTATGGATATGTCATTTGAATGCACAGGTTGTGTATGGATTATGAAATATAATTGAGACATGATGCATATGTGTTGCTTATGAATATGCTACATGAATGAGATATTTCCATATGTTGTATGTGTGAGGGAATTGATATGCTCTTGCATTATTAACACCGTTTGCATGAGACTTATGTGATGCTTCTTATGGATAATATTTTTGTATTAATGTGAGTTTTATGTTTTCAAACCCTTATTGAGCTAAGCTCATTCTGTTTGTTTTATTTTGGGTTGTATGGTTGTGCCATATAGGTACTCAAGATGAGTTATTTTATGAACATAGAGACGATAAGGTATACACTAACTGGGGATAGCTCTTATATGTGATGAGATAGACTTATGCTTAGTTTGTTGTAGCTTGTGACTTAACTTTGATACTTTACATGTTATGAGAGAGCCTTGTTAATGGCTTAGACATGTTAATTTATTGCCTTATGAGGCTTAAAGACATTATGTTTTATGAGTTTATGTGGGTATGTGAACGACAAAAATACTAAATATTTTCCTTTATTTTTTTTTACACAAAGGGAACTGTTGTATACTATGATATAGCCTAGTTTTGGGTTAGTTTTCCATTTCATGGCACATTTTTCATCTCTTCTTGGACTAGGTTCATGTCAAGGTGAAATGGCAAGGTGTGACAGAATCTATATGGAAATATTAAGTATGAGTTACAAATGAATAATCTAAACATGTTATTAAAATCGATTCTTGTCTAAGTGTGTTTGAAGTTAAAAAAAAGCTAAGTATGCCATTTAACTCTAACAAATATGTAGGAGATGATCCAAAAGACGGCAAGAAGAGATCTCCTCAATGGTAATCTTCATTTTTATTTTGAATTCTGGCAATTAGTGAACCAAATGGAAATATTAGATAAGAAAGAGATGAGTTGCATACTTGAATCACAAAAGTAGAGTCTAGTAACTTACCAACAAGGCATTCCAAGCTTCCCTCTAGTTTAATTTGAATCTTAATAAAACACAAAAGTACTATAATAATCAGGATAAGAACAAAATATCACATGCATATTGCATTTTTCTATACAAAGTGAAAGCAAGAGTTTAAACCATCAAAATGAGTACCACAAATATATATAACAAGAAGCCCTTTATCAATTAGTTTGGTCAAACTCCAACTCAGTGCACATCACATGACTAAAAATCAAAATATTAAGGTATTGCTCTATGTTCGTGAGCCATTTTGCTCCACTACCATATCACTTCTTGTCACAATTCGAAGGAACACACACATGTGCCACCTAGATCTTAGCTGAGACAAATTATTTTTCACCATGAATTGAACCCTTAACAATGAAGAGAGAGATTATTAAATAATATTAAACAACACAAAATTAAATACAGTCAAATCTCTCTCTTATTACAACACTCCATTGTCTAAAAGTAAAAAAATACAAGAAATTCATAATAACATAAGTCATAAATAAGTATCCTAAAATCTTAAACTTTTAAACTACCCCATTTTGATGGTTTGGCATTATTGTTCTCTAGTTTGCAACCTTCGCGCATCACCTACTTGTGGATGATGTCCAACACACTTGTGTTTTAGATATACAGAAAAATAAGGGCCATTCTCCAAAGGGTGAGCATAACACGTTTAGTAAGAGAAATTCAATACACAAGTGAACATGTAATCATAGTTGATACCTCATGACATAAAAAATACCTTATTACCTTAACGCATAACATAACGTAGTTCTCCCTTTGAGAAAACATGATATCTTTACATATGAACATTTGATAAAAAATCCATTTCATTAATATTTCTATTAGTGTGGTGATGCCAAATGTAGAAGAACATTCGTAGTGGTAAAGTTGCATACACATGTAAGAACCCGTAACATGATACAATGGTCAAAGGGTTTTATGACCTTCCCATTTGGAGTTTCCATCAATCCGCTATAAGCATTGTACATTCCTTAACATCTTTATAGTGCTATGTGGATCCTTACACTACACAGTCATATTATTTAGTTGAAAGTCATCAATGTTCACCCAAACTTAATTTCTATTTACTATATTGTTTATGTAATATGCTTAGTACAACCATTCTTACCTACAGTTTTTAAAGCATAATATATATATATATATATATATATATATATATATATATATATATATATATATATATATATATATATATATATATATATATATATATATATATATATATATATATATAATTCTTACAACTATGTATAACATAAGTATTTTGTCAATACTTACATATATGTATTCCAGCAAGTATAATGTGTGTGTCTATATCTATATATATATGACTTTTATTTATGAACACATCCATTGATTTTAATCTCATCACAACATTAAACAACGGTGAACCTTGAAACTAGTTAGGAAAGAAAAATTGGTTTCATCGTTTAACTTGAATTAACAAAAATACCCTTAGAAGGTAAATTTCCAAGGAAATAGATAAAGAACTTTCAAATTTATGAAAAATTCTAGAATGTGCATAAATTAAAATGTAAGGCACTCACCAAATTTGAATAGAATCATAGTTCATTTGATGAGAATAATAAATATTCAAATACAGAATTTTTGTTTCAAGGGTAAAATAGTAATTTTAGGAATGTGTGAAAATTAATATAGCAACAAAGTTTTATGAAATCACAAATTTGTGAATTATAATATTAATTCATGGAAAAAAAAACTTAGTAAATTAAAGTTAACATGATAATTCTAGTTTCATTTACATTAGAAACTTTTCAAATCATTCAAAACTCAATATAAGAAAAGCAATAAGTATGCATTACGGATGAATTAGATCATTAGTTTATTTATATATGCTAATATATTATAAATCATAAGTTATAAAAATTCAAATAAATAGAAATATAAAATTATGGTGGTTAACTTCACATCCATGTGCATCATATACATGATAAAGTGGACTAAACATCATAATACTTATAAAAATAAAAATAATCAAGTTGTTAACTTCATATCAAACAATATTATCATCTTAACTTAAAAAGTAATAATCGGCCTTGACATTCACATAGATTGAACTAGACTCGAGGCATGGCGATTTGAGATCTTTTACATATGAATTTGATGTCCTAAAACATGATCACACTCTTTCAACTTAAGTATGATAATGATGACAAATTTGTACAAGTATGTCATATTCATACTTAACTTGTATACTACATTTGTTATAAATCAAAGTTTATATATTTACCTCTAAGGAATGTGGTGGCAATTAGATGTCGAGGACGTCCACAACCGGTTGAGACTCCTCTTCTTCATTTCCATCTTCTAGGGGGTCTTCCTGGCATTTAACACCATCTTCACCTTCCTCCAAGAGAGGATGTGTCACGCCCCGGCGATGCCCGACCTGAGCCGAACCCGGTCCAAGGGCCGGTCAAGCGCGCGGGGGCGACGAAGTGAAATTGAGAAACGATTCTAGCGGAAGACTTAACCCTAACCACGGGCGATTAACAGCAACACGGAGTGCGCACAATCCTTTGAGCAAGAGTAAATAAAAGGGGAAAAAAAGGTGTTGCTTAACACAAAGTAAACAACAATCTCAAACCCACAAGCTTAGTTTTAAGTAAAGCCCACACCGGCTCAAAATAAGTCATAAGCAAACATAACTGTAACATGTGACATAAATCCACAACAAAGAACCCTACACATAGGTTCTAACATAAAACATGAAACAAAATGAAGGAAAGTCACGCAACGATCTCCATCATCACACCCAAGCTACCTCTGACCTTTCCTCAAAAAGGCAATCCTATCCGTCTGCGTGTCGCACCACGCAGCCCCAAATCAAAACACAAAAGAGGGGTGAGTTTTAACACTCAGCAATGGTTTTAATATCACTGTCAACGTAGAAAATACGATAGCTTAGAAATGAGATCGTTTCAGATCAAAGATTTACATGGTGCATCACTTTCTGATCACACATTCATATCACGTAACACTGCATAAAAATGCATAATTCAACCTGCATGGATGTATCTCTAGCATACATATTCCCACATGCATTCACATCATAACCAATCCCGCATGGATGTATCTCTAACGTACATATTCCACATGCATAACATCAAAATCAACATGCATGGATGTATCTCTAACATTCATATTCCACATGCATAACATCAAAATCAACATGCATGGATGTATCTCTAACATACATATTCCCACATGCATAATGTTATCACAATCAACCTCCATCAAGGAGTAATCACACATTGACGTCACACAGACGGGAGCATAGGCAAGGCCACGAAGGCGTGTCATGGTACAAAATTCTACACAAGGATTCAAGAAAGATCGGGGTTGTCAATCCCTAATATTGCTCGCCCTGGACGATCCTGGCCAAGGATGTCCCATTCTCACACAGAGAATCTAGAGCAGGGGTGTTCGCCCAGGGATATCTCCTGCGGAGGGAAGAGCCCGAGTTCTCACACAGAGAACCCTAGAACACGTGGTAGCGGGGTGCACACGGCATACCACACTGGATTCTCAGGGTCCAGATGACACACATAATGATATTCTCACATATCCGCAAGACAAGTACACAACTCGTCCCCACATCATTCCATTAAACAAGACTCAACCCAGGGAGTGCACTCGTTCCACACAGGAACTCCAAATCGTTCCACACAGGAACTTCAAATCGTTCCACACAGGAACTTCAAATCAAAATATGTCCTTTCGGACCAATCAACTTGCGATTAATCCACGACCGATAAACCCGGCACGCAATTCCATCACATTGCATCCAATCGGTCAAATTCGATTAATCACGATGAAGCCTCAATTGGAAATCCATTTTTATGATGCGTGCAACATGGTACATGCGTGGGCAAAGCATACCTGAACCCTAATCATGATAAGTGCTCTCACCAGCCCCTAATGCATCATTCATAATCACGATATTAAGCTTCAACATCATCATTTAACCCCCCACATGTGTGTGTGTGTAACTAGTAGAAGCCTTTCACATGATGCATATTAACATGCTTGAAAATCAACTCACCACCACACTACACATGTGAATTTCTACCTAAACATGAATTCCAGCGGAAATCATAGTAGAAGAATCGTTGAAATCTTAGCTAGATTCAAAACTCAACCACAAAGGCTAAACACCTATAACATCACTCATTTCATCATTGAGTCATGGTATTCACCAACATTTACACACCATTAATCACAATTTATCATGACAAATCTGTCCAACAATGATTGTAGTCCTACTGAAATATGCTTAACCAAAGGGAAACAACTATTCATAATTTCAAAATAACGATTCCAACATCATGCCACAAAACATAAGTCATTCCACCATCACTAAGCATATATCTCAACTCCATAACTCAATAGCATGCATTTCCAGTAGCCTAACATAGCTCAAAACACTCCACATTCATATAAAATTGGCAAGCCAAAGTGGAATCATCAAAATAGGCATCATACACACAACATGCAAATTTCCTGTGTAGCCGATCGATCGCCCTTCAGGCCGTTCGATCGGTTACACGCAAAATTTTGAAAATTTCAGTTTAGCCGATCGATCACCCTGCAAGGCCGATCGATCGCCAACACGGCAGAACAGTCATCTTCTTCCTTTCGCAAAATCAAACCGAGACACCATAGATAACACTTCAAATCCACATCTAGCACCCTAATCATCATCAAAAGTCCTCCTTGACTTCCAGAATATCAAACCAAACCATAATAATGCAAAACCCTAAGAAATCGGGATTAAATAATTCCATTTTCTAATCTTACCATTAACACACTAAATCAAGCAAACCATTTCGAAATAAGCCAAAAATGAAGAGTTTTACCATGGATAAACAGAGATTTCGAAGACCCATTACCTCAGCACTTGATTAAGCTCGGATTGAAGAGTCACCCTTCTTGAAATCCTTGAAAATACAATGAGTTTGAATTAAACACCAATGGAAATCGATTTACTTAAGAAATCCCTAATTAAATCTTAGATCTAGGGCTTGTTGGTAGTAAAAATTGAATTTTGAATGTTAGGGTTTGTAGTAAAACACAAATCAGTAGCTTTTGATGGTCAAAAACGAATTGAATCAAGGGGAAAATGGTAGATTTAGAAGAAATTAAGAGAAAAGCCATGGATTAGTGCTTAATTAGAGCAAGCTTACCTTAATCGGCTTCTAATTTGGGCCTAAGTGGGGATTAGGCCAGACCTCCTTCCTTAGCCTATTCCCAAAAATGGAAATGGCTCAGGTTTGTCCTTTTATAGTAAGGGTTGGGGTAGGCATAGGTAAGTTTTGGGGTGTAAATATGAAAAGTAGGCTAAAAGTGGTTATTTTGCAAATTTAAGCACGAATTAAGCCTAATAAAATTCTGAAAATTTTTGTGTGACCTTAAGTATATGTCTAGGGTCATTTGACATAAAAATAAAATTTTTGACCGTGGGGCCCACAGGGGTCCCGCCAAAACCCTAATTTTTGGGAAAATAGTGAAAATTCTGAAAAATCTCAAAAATTCACATTTGGTTTAAAATAACTTAAAACCACTAATATTGAAGTTAATTTTGGTTAAAACCATCACAAACTCTATTTATTTACAAAATCATCGAATAAGATCAGAAAACACGTAAATCTCACGATAATCAATAATTAAATAAAAATCAAAACCGGTTTAAAGATGAGGGTCCTTACAGGATGCTCTTTGTCAAGGAGAGGTTCTCCAACATGTATGCCCTGTCCTCCTATTTCTTGGTCAGGATGGTGGCCAGGCTGCCGATGGAGCTAGTCCATCTAGATATCTTTGGTGTTGTATCCTATTGGATGGCCAACACTCCTGCCCCTTATTGGCTGATGAGGAGCTAGAGATGCGCGACACCTACGTTATGTTCCCTATGCAGTAGCTCAACTCCCTCATCACCCCCACCAACATTGGGATGTTATTTCTTGTAACCAGCACCGGCCTTCTCTGGCATATAGAAGATCAGGATCCCCCTCGACCCCCACTTGAAGGTAGCGGAGGAGAAAAAGACACAATTAGGTAGTTTGAGTTTGGATGATGAGGATGAGCAAGTATTGAGCGAGTTCAAATACTACACAATCATTTGCCCAAGGAAAATGCTTTGCTACATGCTCCTGTGGGAGGATGATGATGCCCCCAAGGGGACGTAGAGCATGAGGCGCAAGAGGAGACTAAGGAGGGGCATTTTAGGTACTAAAGAAACATCTTAAATGGGGTGGTGTCAAACTTTTAATGTTATCTCATTCATTCAATTTTCAAAATGCTTAGAATGAAAATGGCCTTAAACAAAGGGTGAAACTCTTGTTTAATGATGCATAATTGGGCTTAGGCCTAGTTCGTAGGTGAGTCCCATATGTGACCTTCTATGCTTCATTCACATATGTGTCTTAAAATAAGAACTTGTAACATACGAAATTAATCTTATGAGAGTAAAATAAGTTCAAGTAACAAGGAATTTTCTTTATTGAGCGCCACACTTCTTTATACATTAAAACAATAATAAACCTTGTTATGTTAGATGAATTGAAAAAGAGAGGAATAATTCTTTGAGAATTGAAGATGTAGGGAACTAATATTGTGTTTACAGATTGAGTGAATTTTCTATAGAAATTCCTTCGCACCTTTGAGTATGGACCATATTTATTAATAGAGAGATGAGTATTAGATTCGTGGTTATTCTATGAATTAAGGAGATGACTTGTGAGTTGGAGAGACTGTACAATCACAAGGTATCATCACATACAAAGTTCTATAGGTTGTTCAAGATTGAAGATGTGAAGTCAAGATGGATATTAATGCAAGTTTCAGAACAAGGGAGGAGAAGAATGTACTAAAAGAGGAAAATTAGACAATGTTCTCAATTACTAAAAAGAACTTGGTAGCCGTGGAAATCTAGAAGGGAGTTCTAGTAGACGGTAATGTTTTGATTTGATTTTGCCCACTTGATGCTTTAATAAAAATGGAAAGGAGGAGGCTTGAGAGTTGAAACTTGACCTTGAGAAAAAGTTATTGTTAATTGAGACTTGATAGCTTAATCTTAAATTTTAACTAAAAACAAAAATTAAATAGATTGAGAGCTTGAGCATATGGAGGAGAGGAGAGTTACAGAGTAAATGAAAAGGTGAAGAGAAGGTTTAACCTCCCCCCTATTTATAGATTTTCAAATGTTTAAATTACCATTATTTTAATGTTAAGAGGGTTAAAACTTTTTTTTTGAAGGGAAGTGATAATTTTGTCACTGCCCCATCCAAATCAATCTTTAAAAAAAGATAAAAAAACAACTAGGTAGTTGTTGGGTAGTGCCCCAACGGCTATAAAAATTCAAGTTTAAGAGGTTGATTATTCAGTTTTCCCTTTAGATCGGTTGATCGATTGATTTAAAACTTTACAAGAAATATTTTTATGTTTAGGCAATTGATCAACCCCAAGGGAGAGTTGGCCGATTGATTGCCCTATGAGGCTGGTTCATGGGTTAAGTTCGTCAAATTATAGCGGGCACCCGAGCTTGCCCACTATGCAAGCCCGACTTAGCCCGGTCCCCTTGGATTGCTAGTATGGCCCATGCTAGCTACAGTAGCAGGTCTGGCTCATGCCCAACTTGATATAACAGGCCTCGATCTGGTCCTCACACTTTTCATATCCCTAACAACTAGGGGTGAGATACGAAGAAAACGGCAAGAAAAAGAAAAAAATGTAAAAAGTACGGAAAAATAATATAAATAAAAAATAAATATAAATAATAAGTAAAATTAAAATCTAAATTTCCTTTAGTGTAGAAGTATCCATAAGATTATGTAACCCAAAATAAATGGGGAAAATGCTTATTATATGAAAAAATGAGTATTAAGCAAAAAAAGTATATTAAATGGGAAAATTGTGTATTATTAAAAAAAAACATGATTATTATGGTGAAGAATACAACTAGAGGAAAAAAACTTAGTATACATATATAAAAACTGTACTTTGACACAGCTTTGCAAAGCCAATTCTCACAGTAGAAGTAGTAGACAATGCAACCACTAACCTCAAGAGTAGGGAAAAAGTACTTGGCAAGAAAGTGCTTCTTACCTAAGAAAGTTGAAAAGTTAATTACGTGATTTATCTAAGTCTGAAGCTGTATTAGCTGAATCTGAATCTAAATATGAATTTGAATATGAATCTAGTTAATTTCATAGTTTTTTCCTTTTACTAAATTTCTTAAGATTAATTGAATACAAAATAATTATAAAAATAATAAAATACTCTAATGACCAATAAAGACATTACGATGACATGTGATTTAACTATTTTGTGATAAAATAATCGAGCGAATTACATCCAATTCAATTATTTTTGTGATAGATTGAATGAATAGAGAATGAAAGCCTACACAACTAACATATATGCATAACAAACAACACATTGAATGTCACTAAAATTAGAACAAGCCAATGAAATTAGCATCATTGATAAATGGAGCCAAGCACTTGGGTGCGATGGGCCAATATTAGCATCGTTAATAAATGGACACGGTTTCAATGGCATCTCCAATTCCTGAGATTCTAACAGTTGTAGAAAAGTAAGCCATGGTGTCTATTCCACATAGATAATGTGATCATAGATAATTATCAGTAATGATAACAGAACACATTTTGACAGCAGTATGTTTGGATTACATATTTGAAAATACTGAGGGAAAAAAAAGTTGCCAAGATTACATGGGCACTCAAGAGTCAAGCATGAAATAAATTTGCCATGATTGCATCCGAAATGGATGTTTGTAGCCCCAACCATCATATATAGAACAACCTTATTGTCTCTCGGTAATCTCCCAACTAGCAATGCAGCCTCATTATCAAAGTCCAGCTGAGAGAGGATAGTGATCGCTATGGGAGGAGATGTTCAGGGGATGCTCATGGGGTGAGGTTAGGGTTGGTTGCGATGGGGGGAGGTTTTCAGATAAGAAGGTGGCTATTTAAACCCTATTTTTTCTCTCTGTTCTTCATTTCTTCTTTACCCCATTCTCTCTCATTAAAATCTCCTATTTATCTCTTTTATTAAAAAAAATAATAGTTCTTATCCCACTTTTCTGGTAGAAGTTTGATCATCGGCACTGGTGCCAGTGCCAGAGCTAACTACCACTTCGGCCATGGTTGCCGCGGGCCTCGACTGGATGTGGCTTGCCACAACAAGATTAAGCTGCGGTTGGATCTGGTAGGCTAAGCCAAATCCAACTGTGCACCGGATGCACAGTTGGATCTGGCCTGAGCGGCTAGATCTAGCCGTCGCAGGCCAGATCCGGATCTGGCCTATGTGGTTAGATCTCGCCACTGGAGCTGAATTCACCGATGCTAGATCTAGAGCTATCTGAATTCACCGATGCTAGATCCAGAGCTATCGCTGGAGAAAAGGGGTGAGGTTTAATGTACTTGGGGAAGTATGAGCAAAATAGGGAACGAAGTAAAAAAAACATCATTTTCACTTAGGACATAGGAAAAAACTGTGGTCTAAATAGAACTATTCTTCAAACAAATTATATGGGAAAATCTATAGGACCGTCGAGATGACATTATAACACGTTATCTAATTTGCTAGCTAAATTAGTCGACAACATCCTTTGAAACAAATGCACTGATAAGTTAACTTTTACTCAGCTTTTCAGCAACTTATTCAACTCAGACCTAAATAAGGCAAACAAACAAACCCTTAATTTGAAATTAAAAAGTCAACCGTATGAATTGTAGCCTTAATCTAAATTTTATATATATATATATATATATATATATATATATATATATATATATATATATATATATATATATAAACTTAAAATATACTCCCTCCGTCCTAAATTAATAGCTCCATTTGATAAAAAAAAGATTATTCTATATTAATAGCTCCATTTTGTTCAATATAAGGAATTGATTAATTACTTAAACATGAGTATCATAAGCTTATTTTCACTTAGTTTTACCATTTAATAAAAATTATTTTTTAAAAAAATATAACTATTAATATAAGATAGATAAAGTACAAATTTTGACCCTCTTATACGTTGGTGTAATAAATTGGCCCTTACAATTTGATCTAAAAAAGAAAATTTCATCAACTTTTTAGAAAAAAACTAATGAAAAAATAAACTCTTGAGGCGGAGTGTAGAGAAGGAAAATAATATTTATACTAATTTTTTTATAGTATAAGTTTTTTACCATTTTTGATTGGATAGGGAAGGTAAATCCCACATGACAACACTTTTGACACTTATAACTATAAGTGTGAGAAAGTGGAATAGCTAGAAATATCACCTTTCTTTGGAGAAGTTTCATTCAAATGACATGACGGGCCCACGATTGACAAAGAATCCACCACAAACTTGTGTTATGCTAAGCTAGGTGCATTACACCTCGGAAGCTCTTTGAAAATGATTGAATAAATTATGTTGGCATTGCTAGTTTGACTGGAGGTGATTAAAGGGGAATATGCCACACTGAGACTTGCACACTAACTTGTCCTTTGAGCTCCGAGAGCTTCTCTTCGGCCTCTTGTCAAAAGACGGCGGCTGGTAAAAATATAGATTAGCAAATGATAGTCGACAGTCTGTGGTGGCGCTTTCCCCATCTTTTTCAATCTCCAAAGCTGGCTTCTTGCTATCAACAATCCATAAAGAAGAAGATTTTCCGCAGTTCACCACTGTGTCATATTTTAAATTGAACTTAAATAGACAACTTTACGCATGTTGTAAGAAGAGAGAGAAAGTGCTTGCAATTACTTTGAAGAAGTTGTGTATTACTTTTCATGTCCAGCCCAATGGGTCAAAAACTTTCAGGACTCCACAAACTAATCAAAAGTGCTGTTAGTTAATTTGTGGCAGTCTTGTCGGTATTGGCCATTAGGCACCCAAAACTATGTATTGTCAATCTACTACTTTCTTTAAATCCTCTCAGAAACCTTTTTTATGTCTTTATTCTCGTCCAATACTTCTTCCTCAGATTTAGTGAAGTGTGCATGACGCAAAGGCGACATAACGAGCAACAAAATTTTGTTTTAAGTTATTCACTAAACAAGGCCTCCCCGTCGGGAGAACAAGTATGCATTATAACTGGAACAGTAGCCAATCTTTTAGAACCCTTGGGCCGACTTGGTTTTGAAACTACTGGACGACTACGACTCCCGACTCCCGAGTCCCACCAACCCTTCCCATTATAGCCCATCCTAAGGTTTGGTCAACTGTTATTAGGGTTTGCATAGCTATTTGCTTAGGTATTTGATTCTGTTATTTTGGAGTTAAGGGCAATTTGGTTTTTAGGATATTACTGAACACACGTAATTATTATTAATGTTATTGAGATTTAGGATTAATTATTTAGACTCATTCGTGAGTTCTACTTAATGCAAAGGGGGATGCTTTAATTCTAAGTTAATGAAGATAGTAAAGTAGTTTGATTAATTGAGTTTCCCGAATAAACCCTAATTTCTCGCCCCATTGTCTATTAAACCTCCTCTTTTGTTTTAAACTTCCTCTATTTTATCCAACTTTTACCCCAAATTTTCCTATTAATTTTTCGGCACCTTAATGTTTTCAACACTTCCTCTCCAAGAACCTAGTCCGCTCTTCGCATAACTTGGTCGTTCATGAACGTAGTCCACTCTTCGCATAACTTGGTTTTTGCCTAACTTGGTCGTTTCTATTGGAGACAAATTGGCTTGTTCTATGCAAAATGGGGTTTGGTCCGCCCTCCAATATGAGAGCCATAGACTATTCATACCGAGCAGGTCATGGAATTCTTCTTTGTCGGTATATGATGATGATTATGGGTGGATTACTTCTACATGAAGTTTTCATTCAAAAAAGCATGGAATTTTTTTATGACCTGACTCTGCTGTTGTGGAATAGTATAATTTGGTGTGGCATAAATATACATAGAGCCAACCGGTATTCCTTGTTTGCTTGATTAGACCTCAATAATGGGCTTCTCACTTTGAATAATTTCTGTAGATGGGGTTTCCATTTGGCTAATATGTGCATCCTTTGCTCTAAAAATGAGGAAACAAGAGACCACCTTCTCATTGAATGCGAGGGCGCAGCCAAGACTTCGGTTGAGGGGCAAGCATAAATAAAAGATATATATAAGACATATAGTATACTACTTAGAGAGAAAACTTGACCCAATGTCCTTATTCTAAATGGGTTTGGAAGCTCTTGTTGAGGAAGTGCAATATCTTTGACATTTGTTCTTGATTTTCAAGGGGAAATGTGGTGGCTCTTATCAAGTTGTTATTCTACTTGAGACTATATTTTCAAACTACATTCGTATGGAATGAACGTAATCAGCGAATCTTTAAAGGCAGCAAGAAAGGGCGCTTTGGTGAAATTAGCATCAATAATTGCCAACATATGTGGCTCCGCCCCTGATTGAATGTCCTTATTCTAAATGGGTTTGGAAGCTCTTGTTGAAGAAGTGCAATATCTTTGACATTTGTTCTTGATTTTCAAGGGGAAATGTGGTGGCTCTTATCAAGTTGTTATTCTACTTGAGACTATTTTTTCAACTACATTCATATGGAATGAACGTAATCAGTGAATCTTTAAAGGCAGCAAGAAGGGCGCTTCGGTGAAATTAGCATCAATAATTGCCAAACAATGTAGTCTTATCTTAGAAGCTTTTGATCTTTAGAAAAAAGGATTATGAAAAAATGTCAATTTTTACTTGATCTCTGGGATAATATTGGTCTGTAGCTGCTTTTTCAGCCCTTTGTGGGGTTCCATTTGTGCTCTCTTTTTTCATTAACCATGCCTGTGCTGATTTTCCTGTCTTTTTTTGTCAGGGAAGAGTTGTATTCTTTGAACAATTCTATGTGCTCTTTCTTGATTTTGTTTAATAGAAAATCTTTATGAACCAAAAATAGTTAGCGCTTAAATTACACTATATATAAACAGCCGAAAAATGCTCTTTTCCACGCGCCTTCAATCGATCACAGAGGTCGATCGATCCTATAACTACTAGGTGCTCTAAACCTATTACTATGCGGGTTGCAACTGCAACTCCTACAACGGTCGACCAATCACTTTGACCACAAATTTTCTATGACCATCGGTAGATGAACTTTAAGCTCTGGGAATGTGAATGCATACCGGCCGGTTAGCCTACACCTTGAACAATATAGTTTTACAAAATTTTGAAATTGATCATTTTAAAAAATTAAATAGAGCAAACGTGGGACAAAGGGAGTATTAGACAAGAACAAAACAAATAGTTAATATTGTGATTGTTGGTCAACTCTTCTCCGGTCACCGGTTCATCACATCGCCGATCTACCCTTTGGTGCACCAGTTGGGTGGGAGAGGTCCAAGGGTGGGTCGAATCCTGCTTGTTTTATGTCTTACCTATAAAAAAATGGGGCCTTAACAACTTACACTTTCCGGAGAGATGGTTAATTGACAAGGAGTTCGATATTGGCCATGCATGATAGATTATTTACTTCTGACTAAAAGCTCAATCCGTTAGGAGGAGACAAGATAATCTTCAATTTTTTCTTCAAAAAAAATTAAATCATCTCCATGCTTGCATGGAAACAAGAATGTGATCATAAGGTAGGCTGACCTTGATATTTGATAGATGAAGATTTTAAGCAGCCATCATCGACACCACGGCGCAGACTTGTAGTAGCGAATGAAAAGAGAAGGTTGAAGGCTCACTGATGTCGTTACCGCCATTCCATTACAATGTTATGATGCAAAACCATTGTAATACAAGACTATAATGAAGGGATTACGTGACCATCTCGCAGGGAATATTTACGTAATCACAGGAGATGGAGATATCCATCTTGAAATCCTACTCTTTTTTCTGTTTTTTTTTTCTGAGAAGAGTCTTGGCGGAGAAGACAAAACATTAACGCTCTACAATTCTTTATCAGCTTGGAATGTAAGAACTCTAGAATCATAAATTCTGCCCATCATCTGGCTCCACCTCAATGTTTGGCATGCAGCTGCTGGTCCTAGAAAATTTGCTTACGTTTCTGTGGCGGAAACTTACCTTGATCACATCTCTCATTGCCCTGGCAAGGGCGAGCTTGGGATCATCTCTGATGAATTTGTTGAAGTTGTTGCGGAAAGCCTTCTGACTCTCTATGGCCTCCTCAATCCTTTTCTTGGGAGGTCTATTCATGTATTCTTTCACAGCTTCGGAGCAGAGGCCACAAACCCATTTTCCGCAGTAGCAGTTCTTCACTTGGCCTATATACTCCGGAGTGCAATCCTCCTGTAACCCACAACACTCGCATTCGGCACTTTGGACTTCTGTGATCTTTGCGAGATTCCATTCCTCGGCAGCTTTGTTTATCTCAACTGACATGTCTGACGCTACCCTTCTGATTCTTTCATCCTTCTGCATATTATCCCAGAAAAGTAAATAGTAACCAACATTAACGCAATAGGCAGACGAAGATAGAAATGCGAAAACAGAGTTACTACTACCTTGAATTGTCTGTGCGGCATTGTTCCTCGACAGTTGACAGTTTTCGCTCCAGGAAGGTTGCAAGGCTTTGCTAGCTTTATAGCTCAGTGCTTATAGGTGGCACGTCGTTGTGGATAGTATAGGCCAAAAGAAAGAGATGATTGATATTTACCTTATACATTTTAATCCAGGTTTTTCATCATTAATTACCAAGAGGGAAAGTGGACCAATCAATGAAAGTGGAACCGGTGAGCACATTATTACCGTACTTCAATCTTAATTTTATCGGTGTAAATAGCTAAAAGGGTAAAGGGTCGGTGTTCACCCTTCCATTAATGTTATGACAAAAGAACGTATAGGGGAGGTTCATGTACTGAGTTAAAAGGGAAAAGATCATCTGTCATTTCGGCCATTTTTTTAATTAGAACTGAATACGCATGGACGGATAGAATTTAACATGTTCTCGGTTTGAATGGCTGGTTGTAAAGTCTCACGAGGGACATTACAAAGTTTAAAGAAATCCGATAGACTTGGAAAAGTTCCATTTTGTTACAGACTTTTTAGCCAGCTTGCTATCTGCAACGGTTGTAAAGCAAATAGTTAAGCATTTTTCCAGTTTATTTCCGTTTAGAATAAAATTATAGGCCTTTGGGTAGCAATGGTAACTAATTAATCATACAAATCAGAAGGAAAAAAGATTAGAAGAACCTAAAAATACTTATATGCGGTGTATGTGATTTACCAAACAAAATATATATGTTAGTCTGATGTAAACTCACAAAGTTTTACATTGAATGTGTGCATGTAAATTCACAAAGTTTTACCGACATTTTCAGTTAGCAGTGACAATGGTTATTCGGTTGCAATACCTATGTGCTGTGCTTGATGAGTTTACGTATGCCCACCTACTTACTATACTTTTTACATGTATACTTGATGCCATGACTATAACGGCGTTACTTTGCCTGGGAAACGTCGTGGTGGGTAATGGCAAGTTGTATGCATGTGTTCGCAAAAGAAAAGGTGTATACATGTGTCTACAGTTTAGTTGGAAAAAGTTGTATGATCCTTGCCTTGATTAGCAAGAAGAAGAAAATGTGTGGGTGCTAACGACACGATTACCAGCTATTTACCATACTTATAGCAATGCAACTTGACATGAAGTTTAGATAACGACAACACAAGGATTCTTTTTTTCTTATTTTTTTTATCGACAGCACAAGGAAATCACTTAATGCCTTAATGGTAACCCTAGTATGCAGTGAACTAGGATGATATACTACATCATAGGTTTTGAAGTAGCTCACGGATCGGATATAGCACTAGCTCGTGCGACAACCTACAACTCTTGACCGTATATATGTATATCACGTGATTATGGTGACTAAGTCTTCCAAAACTACAACAAAGACTGCAGTTTCAGCTCTTCATTTCTTCCTCTCCTCCAAACCCTATATGTGCACACTTAATTTAGATTAAGTCAATCAGGTCAGAAGAATGTACAAGTTCTGAAAAGTGTGAAGCTGCTCATTTCTTTCTCCTAGTTTACTTTCACAAATTGTTCTAGATTGTTAGCTTATCTTAAGAAAGTCATTTTGAGGACCATTTGCTTTGAAGGCTAAGGTGTTGAATTAGGGCTTCACTGAAAATCTGGACCCGACTTGATGCATCGATGGAATTGGCCCAAGATTAATTGACCCAGGTCAAGTTAGGTTGGGTCGTATCTTGGGTTGGGGTCGGATCTAACATATAAAAAACCTTAGATTCGACCCGACCTAAGTTCTTAATTAACTTATAAAATCATATTTAACCCTGGTTATATAATTTTTTATCATTTTTTATAGATAGAATCGACCCAAAATAGTGTTGATTTGGTTTTAATTATTAGAACCAATACAACCCAAATAAAAACTCAGTTTTAATTTGGGTTCTTGGGGTTTTTTGTTCCTATTTCGTGTTGGTTGGGTCTAAAAAATTTGGTCCATATCTTGGGTTAGGTATGAGGAACTTGGTTCCTATATTGGGTCAGGTTGGGTTAACTTGACCCAAGATGCAACCTTATTTGAACTTAATGGTTGGAGAAGCAAGGTAAAAAAATACCCGAACATTGTATTTTAAGTTTTACCAATCATGAAAAAAGTAGGCATTAGCATGCCACATCCCTGCATTAATTCTTTTTGCTAATCAAAAATTTTGTCAAACAAATGAAAGAGAGTATATTAAAAAAATTAATACAAGTAATCCCCTCTAAAGAGAACAGAAAAGACCAAATCAAAATTTGGAATAAAAAAAATTCTCAAGAAGACATAAACTTGACCCATCAATCCCACAAAAAATCAACAAGGAATGAACAATGATGAATAATAGATTGTTTGAGTCCAAAAGCATCTTAAATAGTGCATGCCTTAGAAATTATAGATTTAGCCAATCTACCTTTATTTACCTATTTATTAACAAAGATACGACTATTTCTCTTTGACCAAATGAAAAGTGGCATATATGTTGAACAAATTTTTTAAAAGAAAAGTTGTATGAGTATTCCACTCTACAAAATTTATAATCTATATCAATTCTCCATGATAGTCTAGAACAATCTTGTGAATATTACATTTTTGTCAAACCAATTTTCCAATCTAACTTAGGGTATGGACATGTGAAGAATAAATGGTCTCGGCTCTTTGCATGAGTCCAATAAAGGAAGCACATACTAGCCAATTAAAATCTTCTCTTACATAGATTATCCTAAGTAAACCATTCTGCAAAGCTAACCAAGAAATCAAAGAATATTGGTTAACTCTTGTTCTTAACGTTTGTGGCATAGGCAATTTCCATTCACCTTCCTAAATTGAACGAGATAAATATAATCTTCTGAATCACCCAATTGTGTCTCGTAGCCAAATCTGATAATAAACGGTGGAAATCTAGCCCAAGGGTCTTGCCATGTCAAAATTTGACATCCATTTCCAACACTCAAATGACAACATTGTGCATTAAAATTTTTAAATCAAAGATACTCTTACAAGTAAATCAGTAATTTACCAGATTTGTCATCCAAATAGACTTAGAGTGTAAATAATACCTACAAATCCATGGACACCATAAAGAGTCTTTATGAGTTAAAAGCCGCTAAAACAATTTTAAGAGATCTACAAAATTACAATCACACGGGGAACGAACATCAAGACCTCCCACATTAATTTGCAATGGGAAGATCTGAAGGGACTATAAGAAAAGTTTTTTACTTATTGTGGATTAAGTGTAAAAGATAGCTCATACGTGATCATTAAAGGGTGACAAGTTAACAGATGACAAGTCATGAAGCGAAAGTACCACTCTAAGTTCTCGTCAACATAATAATAATACAATAGCGATAGGGAAAGCCATTTGATATTGGGGGCATCTAGAATCTCTCTCTCTGCTCTCGACAATACAAAATGTTGCTTCTTATGCCATGTAGTCCAGTTTGGGGAAGAGTTTTTTTTTTGTCTTCATGGATGATGTCCACTAGGATATCTTCCATCAATAGGGATCATTGATTATAAAAATTGATAGCAAATGTATTAACATATTAATGTAAAAAATGTGCTAGTATATATGCACTAACATGTATTAGTATGTGCATCATCGATTTGCATAATTGACAACTCCTATCATGTAGAGGATATCCCAGTGGACACTTGGTAGGAGGGCAAAAGCATACCCCTGGTTGGAAGGAAGATCAGAGTTCTTGAGTCATTAAGCCGCTTATGCAATTGTTAGTCACTCACTTATTCAGCAATTCTTGTAGAGAATGTTGTTTTTTCTTCATTTTTTTGTGAAGTACAATGCAATGTTATTATGTTATGCATATCTAGTTGGCAAGAAGATCTAAGAGTGCTAGGAAGCCGCTTAAGCAACTATTAGCTACTTGTTTCTTTAGCTCACTTAGAGAATGATCTATGAGCGCTTTATTTAGGGGTCGGCCCTACAAGATCTATTGGAGATGGAAATTTAGGAATACTCAAAGTTGGAACGTTTTTTTTGGTAAAATCAAAGTTGGACTTTAATGTAAGAGCTTATAAACCAATGAGGCATTGGTGGAATGGTTAGGACTACGCCTTAAAAAGCAGAGGTCTTGAGTTCAAGCCCCTATAGCTAAATTTATCTAATCTATATATATACTATTATTAAAGTGTAAAGAGAAAAAGTGATTTTTGTTATAAAAGCCCTAAATTACCCCTAATATGCCTAAAGTATAATTATTTATAGTCTTTAATTTATGCACAGATAAACTTGCTAAACTTGAAGTTTAACTTCTATATGGTAATAAGACTCTAAATCTCTAAAATGCAGCATGTGCACTTCTTTACATGCCTTAAGAGATTATCCATTGGATATAGTGCTATAAGAGACCAGTTGCTCAGTCCTTCTAGTTGGATACTAGAGATTGGGACACCCATT
Organism: Saururus chinensis; assembly: GCA_035235625.1. Lineage (NCBI taxonomy): Eukaryota > Viridiplantae > Streptophyta > Magnoliopsida > Piperales > Saururaceae > Saururus > Saururus chinensis. Next base: position 7,610,046 of record CP141143.1, read on the forward strand.
GTTAAAAAATATATGTAAGAGGCTTATAAAATTTGGACGTTGCACTCCTTTCATGTAGAATATATCAAATAGTATGGCCCCCATAAATGTAAGGAATATTAAAATTTCATATGCTTAGGTGAAGTGGTCATATGTCACTCTATCCCATATTAATAGCTACATTTGAAAATATAGTGATTTTTATTGAATGATAAAATCCACATTTAAAAAAGGAAAAATACGATTATGATGTTTTTTTTAGGTACCAAACTATTTAAATTGAATAAAATAAAATTATTAATATAGAACAATTTATTTCTCTAAATGAAGCTATTAATGTAGGATGAAGGGAGTATTTATATGGGACCAATACCCCATATTAGGCCATACGAAGTTCCTTTTTCTAGTTCCTTTGGACCTCACCTTGTGGTGATTGATGTGGCATCTATAATAAAAGTGAGGTTTCCCCTGGTTATCTAAGTGCTATCTACAATTGGAGTGCTCACATGTAGGCCCCCAACATTTTGAACCCCACTCCCTACCCCCACCCCTAGAAACTTCCTGGCTCTGCCCCTCCCAAAATGCAAGTCTTTGTAAATGGATAGCTTTCTTGCACTTACAATTCTGAGACATTTTAAGATTACATTTGCGTCCCAAAAGATTGTTAACACTGCTCGCTATACTGATATAGAAAATTAATGTCAAATATGTAGGAAAAAGAAAAGAAAATAAAAAAGCCCCCATCGACATAGAGACACAAACACAATTAAGCCTGGACTCTTGAATATATATATATATATATATAAAGCATAAGAACTTGAACTTTAAAAATAGTTTAATAAGAAGCCTTCTTGATCGGTCAAGTAAAAAAATGCATGAATTTTTCATGTTTAAGACTATACTATACAAAAAAAAAGTATTGAGATGATTAGTGATGCACATTAACTTAATTTATATGTAGATAACATTATTACTTGTCAATGGCATAATCCAACTTCTCTTACAGGAAGACAACTCATAATATATAATTGTTCTCAATATATAATTGTTCATATATAGACTAAGGGCGCGTTTGGGGAGCATTGTGAAAAGGAAAGGGTCTTTCCCCCTGATCATAAAACATCACATGAAAAAAAGTATTTTTTCTACCTAAACCTCTTCATGAGGGTTGGAGAAGAAAGACCATTAACTTTCTTTTTTACCGCGTTGCCAAATATAGCCTAAAATATTAATGACACAATAACCACAATATGCTAGTTGCAAAGTGAGAGTACCCAGTGTATCTTAACTCAATACATTAGCAAAAGGTGACCATGTCCAAACTAAAACTCTAATCTTCAACAAATATAGATATGCAATTCATATAATAAGTGGAGCTTCGACAACATCCAACAAATGAACTAGAAATGAATTGCAGAGTTCTTAAATGGGGCAAAGCTGTTTGGTGGGACGACTGCTTCACCCCGAATCACAGAACCGCTTAGATTAACATCAAACGGTTGGAAAACGAGTTCCTTCCCTCGTGCATGGTTTACTTAAGTGAACTCACGTGGGAATTTTAGCCACCCCCAATCTTGTTCCCCTCCTCTTTCTATGGAATCCATTAATGCCCCTGCCTTCCACGCTGGTAATCGCCACCTGCGCTGCCAATTTGCCACCGGTGCCAGCCCTTCCTCACTTACCCTTCTTTCCGTAGTGCCGTATCTGAGAACCAATTTCCATTATTGTCAGCCCACTTATGATAACTCTCTATGGGTTCTAAATAGAACGTGGCAATATACACTCGGGTTTTTTTTTTGGTATCCTCCGTTGCTTTCTTACCTCGCTCTCATTTCTTGAAATATCTCATATTTTTCATTTTTATTTAATTTTTTTATTTTCTCACTTTCCCTCTCCCTCCTTCTTCTCCGGTGCTAGTGAGCCAGTATCAACGCTAGTAACCGGCCGTGCAGACAGCAGAGGTCGTAATTGCTCCAGGTCGCTCACGGCTTATGTGCCACGGCCATGTGCTGGCTGCGTAGTAGCTACAACCACACATGCCGTGCACTGGCAACGGCCACACGCTAGCCGTAGCCATGCAGTGGCTGCGGTCGCGACTGCGTGCTATTGCACAGTGGCTGCAGCAGCGCACTAGCTGTGGCCACGATCGCGCGTTGCTGCGCAGTGGCCACGGTCTCACAGGCCGCAGCATGCGCTGGCTGCGCACTGGCCGCAACCACGGGCTAGCTGCGACCTGGTCGCGGCCGCTGCCACCGGCCAGCGGCTAGGCCGCCGGCCATGGCCAAATTTGGCTGTGGCCTCAAGTCACTGGCCGCCGATGTCGAAGTTGTCAGCCGCCTGTGTCGAAGTTACCGGAGGAAATAAGAGAAGAGGGAAGAAAAAAAATAAAAGGAGAAATATGAGAGAAAAAAGAGAAAAAATGAGGGGGAAACAATGAGGGTCAAAGCAAAAAAAAAACTCATTTTTTTACACTTTTTAGGGGACGCTGGGAAAGAATTAGGGTCTAAATAGCATCTAGGGACTATTTTTAAAGCTAAAAATGCACATGTGAAAATGGATAAAGGGGTTAGATATGAGATATGAAGTTTTTCACTTGCATTGATCGTTTTAAACGAGCACTGCATTATTTTTCTTACTTCATCCCTCGGTGGGGCACCATGGCTCACCAGGATGTCATTACTCACTTACATTTGTGTTCAATCGGTATTTGACCAACCAATTGCTGGAGTTGCCGGTGTTTGGGGATTTTACTCGCAATTGTGGTGGAGGGACTTCATTGACACTATTACACTTGGATCCTATAGTAATGTGCTTGTCATTCTTGTTGCCCCCCCCCCCCCCCCCCCTCCCCCCCATTTTTTTCACACCCAAATAAATTTTAAAAAATTACTTATACATACCACTCTTCTCCCTAATAATATTTTATAATAAAAATTACCCACGCCGCTGGCAACGCCGACGGTGGTGTTGAGAAAGCCTGACTTTTCTTGTCGTCTTAATATCAGCGTATGCCTACTCTCGCAAGACCGAGAAAGACCGAGATACCTTTAGTCTAATGCAAGATATTCATTACCGGCTAACCACTTTCACATACAACACTGTAATTTTGATATAGATTAAGGAACGGGTTATCGAACTGGCAACGGCAGTCTATCCCATGAATCAGGCTTCGAATGGCATTTTAATTGATTGGCCGTGCAAAGCTGGAAATGGCCATGACGGTTTACATATGTTTGTTGAAATGACCAAAAAAACGGTATAACTCCAAACACGATGATTTACATCATTGTGCTTTCTGGCGTTGCCAAGCTAATCATCTACATGATGCTTATGAGCACTTCCGCTGTATGAAAGAGAATGGTTGTGTGATGCTATTAGTTGCAAGATCTTGATAAGTGGATTGTGTAAATGGGGTAAAATTGACGAAGCATTTGATCGGGGCCTCCTAAATGAAGTTAGATCTCTAAAACTTAAGATTCTAATCAGGGTAATTTTCCTGATTCGATCACTTTTACCACAATGATTTGTGGGTTGTTCAGCCGACTGCTAGAAGCTGGTAGAAGAATAGGAAGAGAAAGTATGAGGTGTTGGGGTGGCTAGGGCCTTATGGGTGGGGTTGAGTAATAAAAAATACCCATCTTTTTTTTTATTTTGGGTGGTACTAAGGCAGGGAATAGACACATTATTATATATAAGGATTATTATTATTATTATGTGCCCTCGAGGGCTTTTCTTCCCATAAAAATTAAAAGTCAATATTTTTTTTATGGCAAAATAAATAAATAATGAAAGAAAGAATGTTATCAAGATGGAGTTTCTATGATATTATGTACTCTAAATTTTTATTTCACTTTTTATTCACCAATTGTTGTTGCTCTCTGCACCCTAACTTTTGTATCCAGTATTTAAATTATAATTTTTTAATTGGTAAAATTTGGGTTTTTAACCCATGTATTAACCACAAAAGAGGAGAACAAAGAGAATACAAATGATCAGTCTACCAGAAAACAAAAGAAAAAAAATATAAATGTCATCTCTCTAAGATAAACAAAAATTATTGGAGATATTTTGTAAGGTAAAAATTGGAGCAAACATAAGTTTTGATTTGAATATTACATTGCTTGAATAGACTTCTTTTGTGGAGATTTTCATTTCTAAAGATATAGTTATTCATTTCTCTCTATATCTATATGGGAGGAGAAGTCTGGCACCCCCTACTCTATCTAGCCCACCCCATTTTTATACAACCGATAGATATCTACTGGCTCGATATATGCAAATGGTAAATAGATCTATTAAATGTATTAAAAGGGTAGGTTGGATAAAATAAGGGGTGACAGACTTCTCATCCATCTATATGTGGTAAACGAACTTAAAAAACCTAAGAAGAATACCCAATGCAGGATACTTTTTGCAGAGGAAATTGATATGGTTTAGAGCATGAGGAACATTGGCGTTCAGGAATGTAAACCCTACCCTAAAATGTCTAAACGAAGAAGAAAAAGTCCACTTAGAGTAGTTACCGATGAAGAAAATATGTTCTGAACTTTCCTTATCTGATTTGCAGAAAATGTATTTATTAACAATATAATGCCTCTTCATTGAATTATGTCTCTAAGTAATGAGATGATCACGAAGGATTAACCAACATATGAAGAGTGACGGGGAAGTAGTTTTTATGAGTAATGAATGTAGCTATTAATTTAGGTCTAAGGAAGTAGTTTTTATTAAACGATGAAACACACATCAGAAGGAAAAATAAGCATATGATACTTATTTTTATGTATTCAACTATTTAAATTTAACAAAATAAAATTATTAATATAAAACAATTTTTTTTATTTTATAGAGCTATTAATTTGGGATGGAGTATAATGATCTTCAAATAGAAACATGAACATAATCAAGGCCGACCTTTTTTTATTTCTCCCTTGATTGATTATAAGGCCGACAGACTGGGTATTTGAAAGATGAGCATAATGACAAAGACATCATTAAAACCACGGCAGACTCGTAGGAACAAAATTATAAGAGAAGGTTGAAGGACTGATGTCGTGACATTAATTATGATTCAAATGTTACACCTATAAAGCAATACAATATAAAAATATAATTATGGTATTACACGACCCTTTCACAGGAAATCTTCACATAGTTACAGGAGATGTGATAGCCAACTTGTCGACGTACATAAAACATCCATGCTCTGCAATCATTTATTAATTAACGTGTTGGAATGTAAGAACTCTACAATCATATATTCTGCCTATATACTTAAATGTTTGGCATGCAGCTTCTGCTTCTTTCTATTTTGCTCCTGGAAAATCCGTTTACGGTTCTGTGCCGGAAACTTACCTTGATGACATCTCTCATTGCCCTGGCAAGGGCGAGCTTTGGATCATTTTTTATGGTTTTGTTGAAGTTATTGCGGAAAGCCGTGTGGGATTCTATGGCTTCTTCAATCCTTGTCTTGGGAGTTCTATTCATGTATTCTTTCACAGCTTCGGAGCACAGCCCGCAAACCCATTTTCCGCAGTAGGAGTCCTTCACTTGGCCTATGTACTCCGGAGTGCAATCCTCGTGTAACCCGCAACACTCGCATTCTGCACTTTGGACTTCTATGATCTTAGCAAGATTGCGATCCTCGCCGGTTTTCTTTATCTCGACTGCTGTGTCTGACGCCCCCCTTCTGATTCTTCGATCCTTCTGCATATTATCCAAGAGAAGTACGCAGAACATAGAAGATGATATATTAGATATACTACTACAATTCTCGACAGTTAACAGTTTTTGCTCTAGGAAGGGTGTAAGGTTTACGAGCTTTATAGCTTCAGTGGTTACAAGCTAAAGGGCAAGTCGTTGTTGAAAGTATAAAATCATCGAAAGGGATGGGAGATATTATTTTACTTAAAGTTCAAACCAGAGATTTTTCATCATTATCAAGAGGGAGGACCAAATTGATGAAAGTGAAACCGGTGGTCAGGCACATTACGATACTCCAGTCTTTCCTCACAGCATGAAGGCTAAAACTGCAAAGGTCGGTGTTCTCCCTTTCATTAATGTATAATCGTGTTGCAACTTGCAATAGTGAGGCGGGTCTTTTTTCCTATAACAAAAGAGACTATGAAGGTGTATTGAGATTAATGGATATAAGTGTCTGGATTCCAGAAAACTTCTGTCCCTCATTAAGCATTAAGTGTCTCCTTAAGTAGTAAATAAGTAAAAGTATCACGTGCTCACTAAATAACCAAGTATTTAGTTACCAGTAGTAGAAATATGATACCAAGTGAAAGTATCACGTGTTCACTAATAGGAATATGTCATTTCTTCCATCATCAAAGGTCGGTGTTCACCCTTCCAGTAGTGTATTTTTTTTATCAAAACTGAATACGCATGGATGGATAGACTGTAACCCATTACCAGTCCGAATGTCTAGTTGTGAATTCTCACGAGGGAACATTATCAATCCAATGTATTACAGGTTCTTCGGTTTGGCTAGCTATTGCAATAGGTTTTAAGGAAATGGTTGCCATTTTTTTCAGTATACTTCCGTGTGTATGTTTTCTTGTGATACTTACGTACTACACATGTCTACGTGTATATTTACTTGCAAAATTGGAATTAACTGCTCAGTACTACGGGGCAGAAATGATCTACGGCTTCTATCGTTGCATTGGTAATTAACTAAGCTTACATAAGAGAGAAAATTTACATAACACGAGAAATAATCAGAGAACCTATAAGTATAGATAGAGTGTATGGTTCACTAAAAAAAGATATATTAGCAAGGTGCAAAGCCTTGAAAACTTGAAAGAATCAGTTAACTGCACTGATTCGTATTTGATTGAACCACTTGAGCTAGCCAAGTGGTATAAGTAGCCCATCTATGTACCTATAGCATTGACATACTTGACGTATTCATGACGTCAAGTTTTATTTTTCATTTTTTTTAAAAAAACTTACTTGACGTCATGAATACATCGGCATTACGTTTGCCTTGGACAACATCGAGGTAGGTTGTGCCAAGTTGTATGCATGTGTGTCTATTTAAAAAAAAACGTACGTACCAGTAATGTTAAACAACGTGCCCTTATAATAGATACCCACTATGTGTTTAGGGTTGCTTCCATCAGATCATGTGCGGCACGTAGTGGGCACGCATTTTAGGGCACGTTGTTTCTCATTTTTCAAGTTGTAAATGGTTGTTACTTGTTACGACACGATTCCCAGCTACTTAGCACAACAATCACAACTTGACATGAAGTGTGGATGGAGATAGAACAAGTAATTCATTAATGGTATGCCTGCAATGAACTCGGATATGTACAGTTTAAAATTAGGATTTGGCCCGATCCTATATGGTGAGCTACATCATAGGTTCTGAAGTAGCTCACGGATGCAACACTAGCTTTCGCGACAAGATCTCATCGTATGTATGTCACATGATTACGGTGACGAAGTCTTTCAAATATACATTAAACGCAGCGTTTCCCGGCCTTCATTTCTTCCTCCACTGCGAACCCTATGCGTGCCGTTAATGAAGACAAGTCTATCGGGTCACAAGATCGATCGTAAGCGCTGAAAACTGTGAAGCTACTGATTTCTTTGTCCCAATTTAATTCACAAAATCTCCTTGTTAGCTAGTTTTGAACAAAGTCAGTTAAGGGACCATTCACCTTGATGGTCGAAGCTGTAAAAAAAAAAAAGAAGACCAAGACTTATCATGGAAAAAGCAAGGCATTGGCATGCCAAATCCGTGCATTTGAAGTGGGGAGGGACCATGAGGTTTCGCTTTTTACTGGTCCCCGAGTTTCTTTTACTGTGGAATAAGAGGGAAATACTGTACACGATCTTTGAAGGGTGACAAGTTACGCTGACAAGTCATCTCTTTACACACACAGGGATATCGTCAACGTGATTTTTTTTTTATATTATCACGTCAACATGATTCGTGAGGTCCCATGCAATTGCCAATTAATGGGGCAGCCATTTGATATTGGGGGCGTCGGATCGGCTGTGCCACACTGCCACCCACCCCGGTGGGAGTGCCCAATTAGAGGAATATATGTCACTAATTCGGTTCAAATAACGGGTTAATCGGTGACTCGGGTGAAGAGCGTGATTTGTGTGATTGCCAACCGGGTTGAGATATTCTTCGGAACTGAGCCAGACCAGTGGAGTGCTCTTTATGGAACTTGTTCGCTCAGAGTTTCCATTCTCACCCACTGACCAGAAAAGAGGCGATCGGAGGAGCCGGTGTGCAACTCACCCAGGCCGGTGCTCCCGCTCCTACCCGGTGACCAGAGAAGCAGTGATTGACGCCGGAGAAGAGTTCTCAGGCAGCAATATTCTCGGAGGCACAACCGACACGCTTAGAACTCCCACTCTCACCCACTGACCAGAGAAGAGGCAATCGGAGGACATTGTTCCACTCACCCAGCCCGGTGCTCCCGCTCCCACCCGGTGACTAGAGAAGCGGCGATCGACGCCGGAGAAGAGTTCTCAGGCAAAAAAATCACAACCACCGTCTTTCTGTTGGTGCTCGCTCCGGATTTCTGATTCCTGTTCGACGGTCAAAACTTCATATCGTTGAGGTACAACAAATGAACTTCATTTGCAGATGTGCGTATGTATTTTTTATTTTGTCTCTATCCTTCATTCCAGTGGAAAAAAAGGAACTTTAATTGTTTTTCTGTTCCATTTTCTTTTATGCACAACTTCTGGGTTTTCATTGTTCCGCATTGTGTTTACTGCGCACCCAATTGAGCAATGTATCCGCATATTGGAGCAATATTGCTCCGATTGGAGCAATATTGCTTCAACCTGAAAGCAATATTGCTCCACCGTTGGAGCAATATTACTCCAACGGTGTAGCAATATTGCTCCATCGTTGGAGCAATATTACTCTAACAGTGGAGCAATATTACTTTCAGGTTGAAGCAATATTGCTCCAACCTGAAATGTTCGCTAAGTTTGATGCCTTTAAATGTTCGCTAAGTTTGATGCCTTTAATTTATGTCTTAAGAGCAATATTGCTCCAAAGTACGAGCAATATTGCTCTAAGGGTGTAGCAACAATGCTCCAACCTTGGAGCAATAATGCACCAACAATGGAGCAATATTGCTCCAAAGGTGTAGCAATATTGCTCCAAGGTTGTAGTAATATTGCTCCAACCTAAAATGTTCGCTGATTTTGATGTCTTTAATTTATATATGTCTTAGAGCAATATTGCTCTAACCTTGAGCAATATTGCTCCAACGGTGCAGCAATAATGCTCCAACGATGGAGCAATAATCCTCCAACGGTGCAGCAATAATGCTCTAACGATGGAGTAATATTGCTCCAACCTGAAATGTTCGCTGATTTTGATGTCTTTAATTTATATAAGTCTTTGAGCAATATTGCTCTAACCTTGGAGCAATTTTACTCAACCCTTGGAGCATTATTGCTCCAACCTGAAATGTTTGCTGATTTTGATGCCTTTAATTTATGTCTTAAGACAATATTGCTCCAACGGTGTAGCAATATTGCTCCAACCTGAAATGTTCGCTGATTTTGATGCCTTTAATTTATATAAGTCTTAGAGCAATATTGCTCCAACCTTGGAGCATTATTGCTCCACCGTTGGAGCAATATTGCTACACCATTGGAGCATTATTGCTCCGACATGACAGCAATATTACTTCAACCTCGAAGCAATTTTGCTTCAACCTTGTAGCAATATTGCTACAACCTTGGAGCAATATTGCTATAATGTTGGAGCATTATTGCTCCGACATTGCAGCAATATTGCTCCAATATTGCCCTATAGTATTTTGATACACACTAATAAAATGTCTTAGTTTCAAAAATTTTATAATATTCCCTTCTTTTCTTCATAATATTTTTATGGAATTGTGTAGGGCAATGGCAAGAGAGGGGTCAAGTTTTCGATGTGATGGGCATAATGAGGGTAATGGACAAAATGACATTGAAATAGGGACCGAAGGAAACTCTGCTTGTCATAATTAGATTTTCATAAAGTAGAAGAAAGAGTACCAAATATTGGAATGGAGTTTGCAACAGAGGAAATGACTTACAAATTCTACAATGATTATAGTGTAAGAATTGGATTTAGCATTCGAAGAGGATGGAAATGGAAAAAAGATGAGATAATTAGGATGCGAAGATTTTGTTGTTCAAAAGAAGATAAAAGAAAAATGAGTGGTGAAGAATCCTCGTCCAGAAACAAGAACGGGTTGTTTAGCTCTGAAGGTTATCAAGCTTGTAGGTGACATATATAAAATTGTAGAATTTGAGCCAAGTCATAATCACATGGTTGTGACCCCAACAAAGGTTCCATTCTTGAATTCACATAGACGCATGAGTATGTCTCAATCTATGTTGGTTGATTCTGTGGCAAGTGTAGACATTCCACCCAAAGATTCTATAGCTTTGCAAGCAAGCCAAGCTGGTGGTCAACAAAATGTAGGGTTTCTTGCATTGGATCTGAAAATTTATTTACGTACTAAGCGTCAAAAGGTGATGGAAAAAGGAGAAGCAACGGCTTTGTTAGAATACTTCAAAAGAAAACAAAAGGATAATCCATCTTTCTTCTATTCAATGCAATTGGATGAAGATAGTCTGATAACTAATATCTTTTGGGCAGATGCGAGGATGATAATAGACTATGTGAATTTTGGGGATGTGATCAGCTTTGATACCACGTATAGAACTAATAACATAAATTGGCCGTGTGCATTGTTCACTGGTGTAAATCATCATCGCCAAAATATCATGTTTGGGGCTGCCTTGTTGTATGATGAAACTGCTGATTCTTTTATTTGGTTACTTGAGACTTTTCTTGTGGCAATGTCTGGTAAGAAACCGGTTACTATCATTACAGACCAATGTGCAGCAATGGCTAAAGCTATTCGAATTGTTATGCCGGAAACCCATCATTGCTTATGTATATGACATATATATATCAGAATGCAGCTAAACATCTCAGCCAAGTTTTTGAAAAGTTTTAGTCATTTGCAAGAGATCTAAAATAATGCATATTTGAGTTTGAAACAGAGGAGTTCTTAGAGGGATGGAATAGGATGATTGAAAAATATACAGTTCAAGATCATCCTTGGTTGCTTCAGTTGTTTCGTGAGAAGGAAAAATGGGCTATGGCATATGGTCGATATCAATTTTGTGCGGGAATGAAGTCCACACAGCGCAGTGAATCTATGAACAGTATTTTGAGGAGGTATGTAAATTCTAAAATAAATCCCATGGAGTTTCTTCATCATTTTGATAGATTATTAGATGATCGATGTTTTCAAGAGTTACAAGCTGATTTTAAAATGTTGGATAGAACTCCTAGATTACTCATTCTCTAAAATGTTAGCACAAGCGGCAAAAATTTATACCCCAGCTGCTTTTGAAATATTTTTAATTGAGTATCAAGATCACTTGTGTAAGGACCCTCATCTTTAAACTAGTTTTGGTTTTCTTTAATTATGAGTTACCGTGAGATTTACGTGTTTTCTGATCTTATTCGGTGATTTCGTAGATAAATAGTGTTTGTGATGGTTTTAACCAAAATTAACTTCAACATTAGTGGTTTTAAGTGATTTTAAACCAAATGTGAATTTTTGAGATTTTTTGGAATTTTTACTATTTTCCCAAAAATTAAGGTTTTAGCGGGACCCTGTGGGCCCCACCGTCGAAAAATTTATTTTTCTGTCAAATGAACCTAAACATATACTTAAGGTCCCACAAAAATTTTCAGAATTTTATTAGGCTTAAATTGTGCTTAAATTTGCAAAATACCCACTTTTAGCCTACTTTTCATATTTACACCCCAAAACTTACCTATGCCTACCCCAACCCTTACTATAAAAGGGCAAACCAGAGCCATTTCCATTTTTGGGAATAGGCTAAGGAAGGAGGGCTAGCCTAATCCCCACTTAGGCCCGAATTAGAAGCCGATTAAGGTAAGCTTGCTCTAATTAAGCACTAATCCATGGCTTTTCTCTTAATTTCTTCCAAATCTACCATTTTCCCCTTTGATTCAATTCGTTTTTGACCATCAAAAGCTACTGATTTGTGTTTTACTACAAACCCTAACATTCAAAATTCGATTTTTACTACCAACAAGCCCTAGATCTAAGGTTTAATTAGGGATTTCTTGGGTAAATTGATTTCTATTAGAGTTTAATTCAAACTCATTGTGTTTTCAAGGATTTCAAGAAGGGTGACTCTTCAATCCGAGCTTAATCAAGTGCTGAGGTAATGGGTCTTCGAAATCTCTGTTTATCCATGGTAAAACTCTTCATTTTTGGCTTATTTCGAAATGGTTTGCTTGATTTAGTGTGTTAATGGTAAGATTAGAAAATGGAATTATTTAATCCCGATTTCTTAAGGTTTTGCATTATTACGGTTTGGTTTGATATTCTGGAAGTCAAGGAGGACTTTGATGATGATTAGGGTGTTAGATGTGGATTTGAAGTGTTATCTATGATGTTTCGGTTTGATTTTGCGAAAGGAAGAAGATGACTGTTTTGCCGTGTTGGCGATCGATCGGCCTTGCACGGCGATCGATCGGCTGAACTGTAAATTTCAAATTTTTGCGTGTAACCGATTGAACGGCCTGAAGGGCGATCGATCGGCTACACAGGAAATTGCATGTTGTGCATATGATGTCTATTTTGATGATTCCACTTTAGCTTTCCAATTTTATATGAATATGGAGTGTTTTAAGTTATGTTAGGCCACTGGAAATGTATGCTATTGAGTTCATGGAGTTGAGATATATGCTTAGAGATGGTGGAATGACTTATGTTTTGTGGCATGATGTTGGAATCATGTACCATGTTGCAAGCATCATGAAAATGGATTTTTAATTGAGGCTTCATCGTGATTAATCGAATTTGACCGATTGGATGCAATGTGATGGAATTGTGTGCCGGATTGATCGGTCGTGGATTAATCGCAAGTTGATTGGTCCGAAAGGACATATTTTGATTTGAAGTTCCTGTGTGGGACGATTTGAAGTTCCTGTGTGGAACGATTTGAAGTTCCTGTGTGGAACGAGTGCACTCCCCGGGTTGAGTCTTGTTTAATGGAATGATGTGGGGACGAGTTGTGTACTTGTCTTGCGGATATGTGAGAATGTTATTATGTGTGTCATCTGGACCCCGAGAATCCAGTGTGGTATGCCGTGTGCACCCCGCTACCACGTGTTCTAGGGTTCTCTGTGTGAGAACTCGGGCTCTTCCCTCCGCAGGAGATGTCCCTGGGCAAACACCCCTGCTCTAGATTCTCTGTGTGAGAATGGGACATCCTTGGATAGGATCGTCCAGGGCGAGCAGTATTAGGGATTGACAACCCCGATCTTTCTTGAATTCTTATGTAGAAATTTTGGACCATGACACGCCTTCGTGGCCTTGTCTATGCTCCCGTCTGTGTGACATTATTGTGTGGTTACTCCTTGATGGAGTTTGATTTGATACTATGCATGTGGAATATGTATGTTAGAGATACATCCATGCATGTTGATGTTGATGTTATGCATGTGGAATATGTATGTTAGAGATACATCCATGCATGTTGATGTTGATGTTATGCATGTGGAATATGTATGTTAGAGATACATCAATGCATGTTGATTTTGATGTTATGCATGTGGAATATGTATGTTAGAGATACATCCATGCGAGATTGGTTATGATGTGAATGCATGTGGGAATATGTATGCTAGAGATACATCCATGCAGGTTGAATTATGCATTATGATGCAGTATTAGGTGATATGAATGTGCGATCAGAAAGTGATGCACCATGTAAATCTTTGATCTGAATGATCTCATTTCTAAGCTATCGTATTTTCTACGTTGACAGTGATATTAAAACCGTTGCTGAGTGTTAAACTCACCCCTCTTTTGTGTTTTGATTTGGGGCTGCGTGGTGCGACACGCAGACGGACAGGATTGCCTCTATGAGGAAAGGTCAGAGGTAGCTTGGGTGTGATGATGGAGATCGTTGCGTGACTTACCTGCGTTTGTTTCATGCTTTATGTTCGAACCTTTGTGTAGGGTTCTTGTTTTGGATTTATGTCATATACTACAGTTGTGATGATTATGACTTATTTTGAGCCGGTGTGGGCTTTACTTAACTAAGTTTGTGGGTTTGAGATTGTTGTTTACTTTGTGATAAGCAACACCTTTTTCTTCCCTTTTATTTACTCTTGCTCAAAGGATTGCGCGCACTCCGTGTTGCTGTTAATCGCCCGTGGTTAGGGTTAAGTCTTCCGCTAGATCATTTCTCAATTTTCACTTCGTCGCCCCTGCGCGCTTGACCGGCCCCTGGACCGGGTTCGGCTCGGGTCGGGCATCGCCGGGGCGTGACAACTTGGATTATGAAATTCATGAATATATAGAGAAAGAAACAACAATGGAGTTCAAAGTTGTAGGAAAGCATGGTCACCACAATGTCACATTTGATTTACAAGATCACACAGTTGTTTGCAGTTGTAAGAAGTTTGAATTTGCAGGAATACTATGTAGCCATTCATTGAAAGTGTTTGATAATAGATGTGTGAAGATGCTCCCTCCTCAATACATAATTAGACGGTGTCAAGAGATGCAAAAGTTCAGGTAATAACGAATTCAACTTCAACAACTAGTAACACTGACCCACATAAGGCGATGGGCACACGCTTCATGGAGTTGTCACGTATATTGATTGTCATAGCAACACGGGGTGCTGAATCTGAAGCGGCATATAAGGCAACAATGATTCCAGCTAAAATAATGTCCCAAGTAATGAATGAGGAATTGAAGCAGACTCATCAAAATCAGCTTCAAGATCGGGCTGCAAATATGCATGAGACCCATGTAGAAAAGGATATCAATGACCAAAATATTGAGGTACCTGCATCAGGGATAAAATTACGGGAGAAACGTGCTCGTGGTGGTAAAGCAGCTGCGAGGAAGAGGGGTTGCCTTGAGCGACATCACAAGAAAAAAATCAATCAAGTCCAAGCACTCAGCAGTTTCCCACCTCATGTACTCAATTGCCTCAATTGCAGCTTGGACCTTATATCCCAAAGTTTCAGCCACCTCTAGTATATAATTCTAAATTATTGGCATGTATTATAGGATTCATTTTGTTGCGAAGATAATCCTAGAGGTATCGAAAGTTTTTCCAACTTACTTGAGGTAAGTTCAATCATTTTCTTTAACTTAAGCATTTTCTTTGATAGTTTTAGCAAAATATAATTTTGTAAATTTATTTACATTGTGCATCAGCAAGTCAGTATGTCTCCCATACAATCAAGCCACTTGAAGATTCCTGAACCTCAATTGAGGTTCAGCTGAAGCCAATTTAGGTAAAAATAGATATTAATCACTTGTTATTGATTGAACATGAAGTATTATTTAAGTTTTTATAAGCATTTACTAATTACAATTTCAAGTGGTTTTTTATGTAGGAGGTGGAAAATATTTTTTGACATTTTGCTAAGTGATGCTATATGCAATCACAGAATGTTGATAACATTTTGTACCAATTTGTTAAGTCATGTTATATGTAATCTTGGAAGGTTGATGACAATTTGTACGATTTGGAACATATATGAGGTAATTTTTCCCGGATGATGCTACTATGTAACAATTTGTATTTAATCTAGTCTTTGGAATCGAGTTTGTAAAAAAAGAAAGCCAAGTTATTTCGTAGAGATTCTCAAACATGGTGATAAATCCAACTTGGATGAGTGTCACACTAATCATATTACGTAGCTCTCCTTTTCTCATTTCGTTGTTCTGTCTAAATGCTTTCTATTTCTTTTAGATTGGTGGGCACCATTCCAATGAAGATTTTGCAATGAGAGGTAAGGAACCCAATGATGAAGTACAAATTTAAACATGGAAGGATGCTACAATTCGTGAATCAATAGATCTGGTATATTAAGTTTTATATTACCCCTCTTGAAGGCTTTTTTCATACCTTTTTTCTTGGACATGAACTGTACACATTTATAAACCTTTTCAGGTCACAGGAGTTTGTCCGTTAACTTGTTTTCATTTTTCTCTTCACTTGCCACAACAATTTTCCTATTTGTCTCATGTTATTGTATAACTCCTAAGTGACTGCAATATATGCTCTTTTACTGCATATCTACTGTATCTAACTATTTTGTGGTCATCCATTCATATATCACATTTGATATTGTGTGAATAATTTTGTTTCAACATTTTGGTGGCAGATGCCCATTCCTAGGATATATGATGGAAATACATTCTACATCTCTTCTCGTAGTGGGAGCATTGATGATTCAGAGGCATACTTTTCTGATACCATGCAGACAAATAGATCCGGTGCTTTCCTAGAAAATAATATTTTAAAAAGCTTTTCAACTGACAAGGAAAAGTCTGGGCCGGTTGCTAAGATCAAAGTAGTGGTATGTTATGATTCAATTCTTTTCTTTCGGTTTTGTGCATGTGGTGTGCGTTTTTGTTTTCTTTCTGTGTTATAAGTCTTTGACGTGTGTTAACTGTAGGTGCGCAAAAGACCACTTAACAAGAAAGAAATGATAAAGAAAGAGGAGGATATCATAACAATTGAACCACATGCAAATTCCCTTACTGTTTACGAGACCAAACTACAGGTTGGTGTCAAATGGTAGTGTGCTGAAACATCAATTGACCATTCCCTTATTAGGAGGCTTGCAATGTGGTCTTGCTTTTTTTTCCTGTTGTTTCTTGATTATATCAGCATGTCATTGTTCTTAGGGTTTTTAAACTTCTGCATACGTACACACACATACATGCTTACAAGGTTGTTACCAAAAACTTCAAGTGGCACTTCCATTTTTTGCATATGAAATGTATATTTTTAGAGCTGAGTCAAGTGGCTTTATGTTAGATTATTTGATTATTTGCACTGTGACTGACTAAATGCTTTGTGATGATATATAAGAGGAGCTCATATTGAAGTTAGTGAGTTAGGGTCAATGAAGCATGGAGAAAACAGTTATTATTTGGTTCTGTACTGTCTTTTAACTTTGTGTTTTGCATAAGCCTTCATGTGCTTTGTGATGATATATAAGAGGAGCTCATATTGAAGTTAGTGAGTTAGGGTCAACGAAGCATGGAGAAAGCAGTTATGATTTGGTGTTGTACTGTCTCTAACTTTGTGGTTTGCATAAGCCTTCATGTTATTAACCCTGATCTTCCTTTAACCCATTCCATTAAGTAATCTTAAAATTTGCCGAAAATTCCCCCTAGGTTTTGTTTGTAGTGGCAATAGAAAAGTCCTGCAAACTACATTATTTGGCACTTGAGGGGAAAACTTCTGCTTGTTATCTGGGCTAAAAATCTTATAGTCACTGACTTTACTGAGAGCCTACTGAATTAATGAGATCCAAATATTATTGTGTTGTGGTAACTATTGACTTAGTTTTCTTTCCGAAGTAATCAACAAGGTCTTTTTTTGTCCATTAAATAGTGTGAAGAAGACAAAGAATCTCACATTTTGAGTGATAATCATTATGCTGATAACATGCTCCAACAATAGCTAAATTAATTATTGGTGAGAGTTGGGCAATTTGGGAAACCACTAAGTTCCCTTAATTTTAAGTGCCCAGACTTCTACTCTCATCAATTTTTTATGGAAGTACTTCATCATTTGAAATTGCATTTAATTTCAACAGCTACAAGTTTTAAAATTGATTCCTGATTTGGTTGCTCTAGCCATATATATCATCCAGGGAACCAATGGCATTAATCATATTTTTTAGTATTTAAAGACGTCTATCTTGGTTATTTTGAGGAACAAACACAATAGTTAAATGTATATTTGTGCCCATTTTGCCTGCATATACTACTCCTAGTAAATCAAATGAAAGTCAGTGATAGTTTCTCTAAGTGATAGGACATTGCAATGATTTAATACTTTTAAGATTAATTGATAAACCTTAATTATAATAATAAAAAGGAAGATGATGAACTTGATTTTCAGTATCCTAATGAGAAATCAGTTACTCTAATCCCTCATCTCTCTTATAATGTTTGTAGTGTACGGACATGAATGCGTACTTGTTGTGACTCATTTTAATATGTAAAGATATCTATTTAGCAGTTGTTGATGTCTTTTTAGTTATATTGCATCTCATAGAAAATGGACCTCTTTTTCAGGAGGAGCTCGACCACTTTCTTGTGCTATAAGAATCAAAGTTGCAATTGGTGCTGCACGAGGACTCACATTCTTGCGCGATTCAGAATGTCAAGTGATATATCGCGATGTTAAAGCTTTAAACATTGTCCTTGATGCAGTATGTGTAACGCCGGAGATTTTTCATCCCTTTTTCTTAAAACTCATAAATTTTTTTTTCCATAAATCGGAGTCAAAACGATAAAATCAAAACCTGTATAAACAGTTTATAATTTTAAACATCATACGGTTAAACATCGTACTGTCAAATCAAATATCATCAGGCGCTACTCGAAAACACATGTACAAATAAATTTGCTATGATCATAGACTTTTAAATACAAATCACTCCCAGGCATCCCTGAGTACAAGTCCCATAACAGTCCACAGACTCATCCAAATGAAAGTCCAGAATAAACATCTAACTTCTCGTCTCACCCAATACAGGAGATCGTGGCACAAACAAACTCGCAATGGGTCAAGCAGATACTTGAGTCAACGGGAATCAATCCACCGCTGAAACGAGCGTCCATCTCCAGGAGCTCTCCGCACAACCTGCAAAACCTCCCGTACAACGGGGCTAAAAAGAAGTAGGGTGAGTATTTTCATACTCAGTAGGAAAATACCCAGTAGGGGAAATCCCAAACAGTGAACTCCAAAGTTCAAAAACACATGCGTCATGCAACTCAAACATGAAGCAGTCTACATAATATAATCATATCGTGCACATACACATACGATCATATCAAAGGCACCATCGTGCCACAAACATACCAAAGGCACTATCGTGCCAAAATCATACCAAAGACACCATCGTGCCAAAATCATACCAAAGGCACCATCGTGCCAAAATCATACCAAAGGCACCATCGTGCCAAAATCATACTGTCCAATCAACTTACACAAACACCCTTATCCAGGGTCATACAAACTTACTCGTACCACTGTACGCATACTCGCACAACATACCATACTTGTACGACCTTACTCGTACTATTGTATGCTTACTTGTACGACCTTACTCGTACAATCAGACTCGTACGACCGTACTCGTATAGTCTGCACAAAATCATACTTACTGTCTTACTCAGAAACATATTCTCACAATCGTGCTCAAACTCTTACAGTCATGCTCATACTCATACGCTTACAGTCCTGCTCATACACACTCTTACAGTCCTGCTCATATACATACAGTCGTACTCATACACATAATCGTACACATACTCATACACTTACAGTCGTGCTCATACTCATACACTTACAGTCTTGCTCATACATACTCTTACAATCCTGCTCATATACATACAGTCGTACCCACACTCATACAGTCGTACTCATACACATAATCGTACATATATCAACGACCACTGAAGTTCATTACAACTAATAAGCTCTAACGTCGAAATGGAAAAGAATGCCACTGGGGCAACACCTTAACCTCTGGGGAGTGACTAGACGCCATGGACTTTTCCGAAGGTAAGGCACACCAATGCTCATGGGGCACTGGATCAAACAGGTAAGAGTAGATCCATGATACTACTTACCTGAGCGCGCAAACATAAACACCCACACATAAGGGGTCATACAGTTGCCCACCATAATGGGTCTTATAGTGCCATAGAATCGCCCACCATAATGGGTCTTATAGTGCCAGAAAATCGCCCACCATAATGGGTCTTATAGTGCCAGAGAATTGCCCACCATAATGGGTCTTATAGTGCCATTGCCACTCTTGGGCAGAAAACATACAGTGCCACTTGGGCAGAAACGTATAGTGCCACTCTTGGGCGGAAACATACAACGCTCTCAACAGAGCATCAAACGTCTGGGCTTACACAACACACAGACCAAATCAGAAACATACGTCGCTCTCAGCAGAGCATCAGACGTCTGGGCTTCATACAACACGCAGACAAAGTCAGAAACATACATCGCTCTCAACAGGCATCAAACGTCTGGGCTTATACAGCACGCAGACAAAATCAGAAACGACGTTGCTCTCAGCAGAGCATCAGACGTCTGGGCTTCATACAGCACGCAGACAAAGTCAGAAACGTACATCGCTCTCAACAGAGCATCAAATGTCTGGGCTTCATACAGCACGTAGACAAAGTCAGAAACGTACATCGCTCTCAACAGAGCATCAAACGTCTGGGCTTATACAGCACGCAGACAAAATTAGAAATGACGTCGCTCTCAGCAGAGCATCAGACATCTGGTGCCCTATACAGCACACAGACAACATCCCGCAGGATAAACACCATGGCAAGACATGAGAAATGCTCGGCCGACTCAATAGCGGCCAGCTCAAACACGGAACTTAATCCATCGAACCCTCATGTCTCAAACTCACAACGCTATCATTAGCTATGCTTATAATTCAAGTTTGAATTAAGTATATTATGCAGTACAATTATGCCACACAAACTCACAGTCCTCGACTGGTCAAACTGAAGCTGAGCCCGATCCGAAACCCAAGTTCGTCAGGGCAGCAGACTTCACTTACCCGTCCACATCATGGACAAAACTCATCGTACAACAAACCCTTACAGTGTTACACACTTCGCCATCCATCTTATGGCCAAAACATCTTACACTGACATCCTCAAATAACGCTCCTCAGAGCCAACCCAGTTGTTGCCCTTTTACTTATATCTCACTTATTATTATACTTACTTTCCACTTCATAATCTGTACGTTATGCTTGTACAATTATGAACACTCTTACCGTTTGACAATCGCCCAACATACAATCCAACCCAAACTGATCCATTCTAATCCTTGCCCGTCATACTCTTATCCTCTGTCATACGCTTACACAACCGCATCCAAAACCAGACTAAGCATCTGTCATCTCTTACTGTCCGTCGCCCATACCTCTGCCCACATACACTTACGCATAACCAAATCATAGGCAAAAGCCATCATACATACGTATGTCTCACACATAAGTACAACATACACATATGGTCATACATACATAACTTACAAACATGCACGCTAGCCATCACTAGCACATGCATACATCAAACGTACATGCTAGTCATCACTAGTACATGCACACACATTCATACATACTTCAAACATGCACGCTAGCCATCACTAGCACATGCATAACCCATACATAGCATACTGACATATTTGCTAGCCATCGCTAGCGCATACATAATCCACATCCATAAAACGTGCATACATCTCATGCATATCAATCATGCCATACAATCATGCTTACACGCACATCATGCAATCGGATTGTTACTTAACATCCAAGCATGGAATCATACAATCCTAGCATGCTGCTACTCATTCAAAGCATGCTTCATGAAATTACGAGTTCAAAGCTTCCCTACCTCGTAATCATGACGTTCGATGGCGAGCACACGACGGTGGCGGCGTCGGCGGCGGAGTTGGCGGTCAAAACCGTTGCCTGGCTGAGAGAGCTGCTGTCCCAAGGATTTTAGGATGCGCCGGAACTATCACGGCCAAACAGAGTGTTAGAACTCAATGCGGTAAAACTCGCGATCCACGGCGGCACACTAGGGCGGCCGGGAGAAATATCGTGCCAACATAAGTGGCGGTGCGATCAGATGTCAAGGGTGTACACTCTGAAGATCAGCCGGTGGCTAAGACGTGCACAGCCGGCCACAAGACATCAAAATCGGCCGTGGACAACACCCAACGGCAACGATTTCGGTCAACAAAGGCCCACATACGGGTGGAGAGCGTGGGGCAATGCTCGAGAACAAAGGAGAGGTGGTGGAGGATAGCTCTGTGGTCAACTCCACTAGGTGGCAAAGACAACCGATGGTTAGGCGGCACGAATGCGGTGCCTAAACCCAGAAGTACACGCATGGCTACATGCGCACGCGGCCCAAAGGGCGGGGGAAATGGCTGAAATGAGGCGACTCAAGGGCCATAAAAGCCAACAGGGCTAAGGCCCTTAGCTGTGGCCAATCTAAGCGGTGATATCGCCGATCGCCACCCACAACCAATACCCATGGTGCGGGCGGCTGTGCATCTCGCACGGTATAGGGCAATGACAAGCGGCCCATTCCGGGCGGAGTGTATAATTGGGCCAAGTGGAGCTGACCCTCACTATTGCCGAGCCGGAGCAGAGCCCACGGTGGTCAAGTCACCCTCACCCGCCAACGATGGCGGCGCCAGCCCACTGGAAAATCCACCCACAGTACCGCGCAAATCGGGCTGGGCGGAGCAGAGGACGGCAGAGGGGATGGAACCGGGCTGGGTAGGGTAGTCCACAGCCCTTCGCCGGACCAAGGTGAGGCTGGATGGGGTCGTGTCGGCCACAGATCATCGCCGGCGGCCTCCGTTTCACAAAACAGATCGCCGGCGGAAAATTGGGCAGGGGAAACATCCACTGGGCGGCGGTGCAGAGGCCCCCTACGGCCGGGAGGAGTGGCTCCTCGCCATCGCCGGATCAAGGCGGTGCTGAATCGGGGTCTGGATGGCCGTTGTCAGCCCACGATGGTGACTGACACAGGGAACCAGCAGAATGGAGCTCGGAACAGTGAAAAAGGGAGAGGTCGGAACTGTGCGGGCTGGGCGGAGGCGAAATCAGCCAGGGAGGGGTGGCTCAATCACTTCGCCGGACCAAGGCCGGGCCGGACGGAGCACAGCCGGCCGTGGCTCACCGCCGGCAGCCATGAAATCGTCCAAACACAGCTCCGGCGAAAACAGAGCAGAGAGGGGGAATTGGGACGGGGCGGCGGAGCAGAGGCCGTCCGGGGCCGGGGGGAGTGTCCTCCCGCCGTCGCCGGCCCATGGCGGAACCATGGACGGCCGGCCGGCCCTCGCCGGCCCATGGCGGCGGCGGAATCAAAAAAAGACAGTGAGGGGCGGCTAACCGGGAAAAACAGGGGCGGACGGCGGAGCGGCCGTGGGGCCGGGACGGCGGCTCCCCTACCGTCGCACGGCCGGGGCGGAGCCGGGACGGCGGCTCCCCTGCCGTCGCACGGCCGGGGCGGAGCCGGTGCGGCAGCCCACTGGCCCACCGGGGGCCGGTGGCGACTGGGCACGAGGAACCAACGGAAAGGGGGGGCGGTGGTACTGTTCACCAAATCAAATCCGGATCAGGCCGAGCCCGATCTTTTATCTGTACTCTTTTTTTTTCACTTACGTCCCCAATGCGCGTTAACCCACTGGTTATGCGTCGAACCTCCAAAATTCGTACCGTAAGTGCGCAGCAAGGCCCGCAGCCCGCGACTAAGCCCCACACACGACTCTACGGGTATAAATACGGGGAAAAGACATAAATACACATACGCTAAAACGTTACATTTTCTTGCCGAAAATGACCAAAAAAATGGCAAAAAAATCTCAGAAAATCGTAGAAAAATCAGGGACCTTACAGTATGTCTAAAGCTGCACATATTACATGATCCCAAGTAGAATGTGTTGACCTCATTCTTATTGTTTGGAAGGGTGGGACTTGCCTAAGATGGGACTGCCAGTGTTTCTTAGTTGTACACAATATTGCATACTTTGTTTTCCTTTGTCACAATATTGCATACTATGTTTTCCTTTGTCACAATATTGCATACTATGTTTTCCTTTGTCACAATATTGCATACTCTGAGAATCTCACTACGGCCAACAAGCTTGGAGAGGGTGGATGTGGACATGCTTATATGGTATTTCCCTACTTCATTGTAGGGATTTTAAGAACCGTAACTCTACAGAAACATAAGAAAAGAAAATACTAAAAGAGTAGTGGACACCTAGTAAGTTTCACTATGCATTAATATATTAAGCGTGCTCATCAAAGCCCTAACAAACTCTGGATTTGAAATTTAATTTAAAATTTCCATTAGTAAATTATCACTTGGAAACACTTAATACAAAACAAATTTATAGTGAAGAACATCAATGTTCATCCAATATTGTTATAAACTTGCCGCAATATCGCTCCAACAGTAGCAATATTGCTCCAATGTTGGAGCGATATTGCTCCAACAGTAGCAATGATGGATCGATATTGCTCCAATGTTGGAGCGATATTGCGGCAATGTTTGAGCAATATCGCTCCAACATTGGATCGATATTGCTCCTATGTTGGAGTAATATTGCTCCAACGTTTGAGCGATATTGCACAAATATTGCGGCAATGTTTGTGCAAAATCGCTCAAACATTGGAGCGATATTGCTCCAACAGGAGCAATGTAGGTCCAAAGTTGGAGCGATATTGCTCCAACAAATGTGACATGAATCTGACGTCGAATGATTCAGCCACCCCAATGAGGAATATTGAACGTGATATTGCTCCAACTGTAACAATGATGGATCGATATTGCTCCAATGTTGGAGCGATATTGCTCCAACAATAGCGCGATATCGCTCCAACATTGGATCGATATTGCTCCTATGTTGGAGCAATATTGCTCCAACGTTGGAGCAATATTGCGGCAATGTTCGTGCAATATTGCTCAAACATTGGATCGATATTGCTCCAACGTTGGAGCGATATTGCTCCAACGTTGGAGCGATATTGCTCCAACAGGAGCAATGTAGGTCCAAAGTTGGAGCGATATTGCTCCAACAAATGTGACATGAATCTGACGTCGAATGATTCAGCCACCCCAATGAGGAATATTGAATGTGAAATAAGCTACCTATTGCTTAACAGTGCGTGACACAAAAAATCTGGCTTACCCAATTACCTTCCAACGTTTTTAATGGATAACCGGTGCATGTCTCTCTATGCATTAAGGGGTCGTTATGGGCTGAGTTTTTATTTGCACATTTCAAAATCTAATCAGCATGATGGACTAGCTCTGGTTCAATTGAGCAAATCAAAAGATGATCATCCCGCAAAATGGGGCTGAAAGCATTTTTTGTCATACCAATTAGGAGCTATCAATCATTTATGCTAAAGTGCGCTAACACACACATTCTCGATTTATTATGATCCACAATTCAAAAGATGATCATCCCTCAATGGAAAGATTTAATGGAGATAGGACTTATATATATTACGATAACCATTTTCTAGATTTTTACCCATATAACGGTCCCATTACCGAGATGGTTTGGATTATTTTACATCCTTGTCCACCATTTCTCGGTTAGTTTATCAGTTACCCATTACCCTTTTATAAGGGTTCATAATTCACTATATTCTCTTATTTTTTAAACACCCCTAAACCTAAAAATCAAACTAGGCAACAAAAAAAGTGAGCCACTTAGCATCTACCAACGATCAAAGCTAGGTAGAAAGAAGGTATGAGATATAGTATATTTACACATGCCACATATGGATATCAGATGATATGGAACAACTTTTTCATAACCATTCTATTTAGAAAAATGTTGTATATTAGTATCATCGTAGTTACCCATCAAATAAATTTGATTGTACTATTTAACTTTTTAAATATACAACTGCATAACGAATACCATCTGGCCAAGTTTCATCAAGATCAAATGGCCTGTTGGTAGCAGCGAGTACAAGTATGTGTTCCCCAGGTTTGGTCATCAGGCCATCGCAGTGCATCATAAACTCATTCTTAATCTTTCGCATCGCCTCATGTTCCCCAACCCTGGTTCGTTGGCCCAGCATGCTGTCCACTTTATACACAAATATAATTGTTGGAGAGACTTTGGCTGCTAGTGTGAATAATGCTCTCACATTTTTCTTGTCCTCCCCAAACCACTTAGAGGTGATAGTGGACATTAAAATGTTAATAAAACTTGCCCTAGATTCCTTGGCAATACCCTTGGCCATCATTGTCTTGCCTGTACCAAGTGGCCCAAAAAGAAGAATTCCTCATAAGGCTTCAACAGACCACCATTGAAAATATCAGGCCTTCGGAGTGGAAGCATAACCAGTTCTTGAAGTAACTCTTTTACATCATTTAGAGCACCTACGTCTGCAAATGTCACATTAATTTCACTTGCTGGGATGACCGCAGGCCTAATGAGCTTATCCTCCTTGTTGTCAGGAACTTCCTATTGACAGAGGAACTTGGTTGGTGCATGGAGGTAGGATACATATATTAACAATCAAGGAAGAGAAAGACAATAGGTTGTAATAGAAGCCCCATATTAAATTAAATTCTCCATCTTGCTAAACAACATCTAATCAGTGTCGGAACACAGCCAAGACAAGTAGTTTAATGAGAGCAAAGATAATGAAATTCACGCAGCCTTTGCAGAAGTCAATGTACTTACAAGCACTTTTGTTGGAGCAGCAGAATCACCGCCTTTCGTGGACACAGTAACAAGTTTCTCTGTTTCACTTTTATTATCAGGCATTGGAGCTTCACCCTTTCCATCAGTGCTCGCACTGGTAATAGCATCCTCTGCAACTTCCAATTACCAGTGAAAAATATATCAGCACAATAATCCATATTCAGAAAGAAAATAAGAAAGAAAAACATATCACCACAATAATCCATATTGGACTCACAACTTCGCAGATTTCTTGTTCAAAAACTTTTCCTGTAGCATCAGCACTGAAATTCTCCAGTACTTGCAAGCTCATTCTCAGGGCTGCTCTTCTCAACAATTCATAGAATTCTGA
The DNA here is from genome assembly GCA_035235625.1 of Saururus chinensis. Taxonomy (NCBI): domain Eukaryota; kingdom Viridiplantae; phylum Streptophyta; class Magnoliopsida; order Piperales; family Saururaceae; genus Saururus; species Saururus chinensis. The sequence goes on from CP141143.1 coordinate 7,636,750, forward strand.
ATGGACAATTTCTTGGGCGTTTATAGAGGAGGACCATCTTTTGGTAAAAATTTCTTTGTAATGTCTTCCTTCGTCACTACTGGTAGACTTCAACCATGATAAATATTCTCCAACAAGTCTCTGAACATCAAATTAGAACACACTATAAGTAATAGCAATGCCTATTCAAAACACCAGAATTGAGGACAGAAATTCTAGATATCTATATGTAGTATATAGAGATGATAGTAATGGCAACGATATTACATGAAACAGGGCACACTTCACATGTAGTTTATAAAGTGAGAGCATCATGAACGCTATCAAGTTTTCAATTCAAGTTCTGTGAGGATCTAAACTCAGTGGCATATTATAGGCTACAGTAGAGATGTGTGCAGCTAGGTAGACTTCCCTAGGAGTTAGCATAATGCAGTTGATGATAGTGAGAAACATTCTGTTTCATTTTCCTTTTTGACGGTCACATAGATACCCATGTATGAATTAGATACTAGGTTGGTCAGCACAAAGCAAATAAGGATTTAAATATGAATCTTTATGGACCTTAAATTCTTCAATTAGATTAACTCTTGCATTTCGGCGTTTCACAAGAATCACAACTAAAATGCTATAGGCCTATTTATGAAATCTTAAAATGCACAAGCAGACAGTCAAAGAGAAAATGAAACATTGATTTAAACATATACACAAAACCCTGGAAGATTTCTGATACAACCATCCTTGAGGCAGGCCCATGTCAATAATGCCTCATTTGCATCAGGAATCAGGACTAAGTAAATCACATGTTGAGGTGATTTCCAAGTCTCATTAGTAATGCCCATGTGTCAAGGATAGAGTCCTTTATGTAGATAGCTCTAAAAATTACGAGAAAATAGCCTCCTGCCTCAAGACACTTCCATAATTGTCCTCATTTGCAAAGGATAACATTGTTCAATATAGCCACTTTCACCATATAAGACCAACTTCTCATCAATAAAATTTGACGAGTGCACAATTTGAGTAAACCATCAATATGGGACTCAGTAAAAGAAACAAACTAATCCGACCAAAGCAAAATCAGCCAAATCATCAGTGAACACAACATTTGCAATGTGGATGAAATTGGAATTCACAATGATGGAAACAATGGGAATCTGTCCCCATTGTTTTGTCCAAAACATATCCCAATAATAAGTAAAGTTTTTTAAAAAATGCTATCTTTGCCCCAGAAGAAGCAAAAGAATTCAATTAATAGTGTCTAGAAATTGCAGTGATATGGAAAACTTACACGGCCATCAGATAGTGCAAGATTAATAATCTCGAAGCTCATTTTAGAGGCATAAGACTCGGATACAGATTGTTGTCCTTGGAAGAAGTACTTCGTAACAAGGTCAAGATTCGACAATTGAAGATTCAACTCAGTCAGCTTCATTGAACGGTCCTTTGCTGTTTCAATCTGCAAGTGACAGATAAAGATGATTTTCTCGTAACAAGTATGTGACATAATATGATTATATATTATCACTACAAAGGAAAGAAGTCTAAAGTGTGGTATATTGCCACCAAGGGAGCCCAGATCAGCATGAATTAATAGCTTCATCTCAGTGCATAAAACAGCCTGTCTAAAAGACATCTAGAACACATAAGTTGAGACACATGGATTGAATGGCTCAAGATTCGCAACCTTGCTCATTAGTGAGCCAAGCCATTCAAATAATACGAAATATCGCTTTCAAAGAACTGATCAATATCCTAAAGTGGAAGTACAAAAGAGGAAAATTTTAAACCATCATTCATCCACAGTGGCAGCCTTGGACCCCAACCATAAGACTCTCACTAAAGAGGCAAAAGGGATGCACTTTTCCTCCAGGACAAGTGCACGAAGGAAGCCAATCAACTGACAATGGAATGAACTTGAAACCACACAAAAAATAAGACAGAGCATTAATGGCCGGAACAAGACCAAGGAATACCAATGACAAAGTCTATTTCATCCAGTAGCTGCTCTCATGCTCCATCTTCTTAGCATAATCTTTGACGCTACCGACTATTTCATTAACTAAGACTAAGTCCTTTTTAGCACGTTCACATTCGTCATGAACAAGAGTTTGAGAGGCAGTAAGCAACCGGGCAGCAATTGCTATTGGTGTTTCAAGCTTGAGCCAAATTCTCTCAGATCCTGCACACATGGTTCCCTCCAACTGCCTAGTATCTTTTGAATCAAATTTACTTTGCCGAAATATACTCAATCCACAAGACAAACTGTTCAATACAAGCATAGTTAGAATAGACTTATAACTATGAGACAAAAAAGATGTATATCATTATAAATTATAAGCAATTTACCTTTTTAACGAAATGACAAGCTTCCGATTTCAGTATTCAGGATCTTGTGTATTCATCAAATGATAAGAAATTGCAGACACTACAATCTCTTCAATGTAATTGATGAGAACTGCTGCATCAGCTAGACAGATTGAACCCAAGTCAACACAGTCCGGATCATTTGCTGCAAGTACTTCCATTATGTCGTTTCTGTTATCCTGAGACTGAATCAGTTTCTTGTCTTCTTCTACTTGGGACTTCCAATTGACAAGGTGGGTCTCATCTTCAGGTGGCTTGATCTCAATGTTATAAGGTAATAGAAGAGTGAGTTTCTCATCTATCTCCCCATAATCAGTACCTGGATCCAACAACCTGGAACCAAGGACCAGTATAGGTCCTGATAGTTTTTGCAACATTTTTTGAAATAGAGTGTACATTCTTTGTGATCTTGAGAGAAGTTTGTCAACATTCCTAACGTAGAGAACAATGGGGTCAGTTCTTGACACTGAAGTCAGAACTTGCCAAATCAATTAAAAAGCGACACATGTCAGGCATACAGATTACTGATAGATAAATTAAATTTGTTCACTTACTGTAATCATTATCTACCTTGTAAAGATACTGTACAAAGAGTTTTTCATCAAAGGACCAACTGTTGCCATGCTTGAGAGGAGCTGCAAATAAATGGATCAAACAGTAAGACAAAAAAATAATGTTAAATAAATTATCTAAAATTGAAATGAGCAATATTGAATAGATGAAGCCAAGTCTATGAGGGAAAAAAATCCAACATTGTTTTCCACGGTGCATCTATTATTAAATGAAGCACATCTAGTCATAAACCATTTTTTACAGTCTTAACCACATTCATACAACAACAGAATTAGTTACCAAAATGCTAAAATAACCACATCTCCAAAAATAATTTTGCTCAGCTAGAAGGCCACAAAGTGGCAGCTTAGAGATTTGTTCAACAAGCTGATAAAAGGCTGAACCTGGATTTGGGGCACATTGTGCCATGATAGTACTAATATCAGTTGCAGAAGAAGCATTTCTACGGAGCTTTGTAGGATTGCGAAGACTTTCAGATTCGCTGCAATAATAAAAAGGGACAGTTTAATCAAGCATTAGACTACCAGGTGAGATCTGAATTCTCCATAGGCCAAATATAAACTTTTCAAGGATAGTGTACCTAGAACTTAGTTCCATTCCACTGCTTTGCCTCCTTAATGTACCTGAGATAGAAGAATTTGAATTTTGATAAAAGATATAAAAAACTTTTTTTAACAACCCAAATGTTCAATGTTCAAAAACATTTTACATGAACTAGAGATGATTTTTTACATATAATTTAAGGTTCTCACCATCACCATAAAGACTCATACTCAATCAATAGAGCCTCTTAGGATCTCTGCAGCCATTCCAAGTCTCAATCGCTGAGAGATATCTTCCTAAAAAAAGTTGAAACAAATAAATTTGTTAGTATCCCATTTTGACTGAAGGAATAAAAAAAATGCAATTGACCCATATATCTTATCAACCCCATTATACCTGAGTATAATCAACCGGCAAACCAGAACTAATGCAATATACAATACGCATGAGGAAGAACCCACAATCAACCCCATTGGATTGGTATGGTCCCTTCTTACTAACGATCTTCCACTGTTTAGCTTGAGGTACCTTAAGGTGCTCCTCAAAAAATATTCCAATGCTTTCCATCTATCATTCACATATTTGCCAAATTAGTTTCAAATCAATTGTTTAAATACAAAAGTTTCTCTCAATCATATAGTTACTCACCAGTTTTCTCACATTAGGATGCTGTTTCTTATGGCTGTACCCAGGCATGGAATCATACCATTTCACTTCAGTCTTGTCAACATCTACTACCAACAAGTGAAAATGTGCATTGTCACACATTGGTATAAAGATGAAGTTAGGACATTCTTTTTCCGCTCCAAAACAAGAGGTTGCTAGCTCCTCCATTGCGTCCTCTCCCATAACCTTCAATTGCAATTGGCATGGATGTGACTTAGTCCATATACTAACTTAATCCAATACATAAATATTAGACTTTGGACCATACCTTGGCAAAATAAAATTGCAATGCAAAGCTCCCAAAATGGCATTTGGGGAAGCCATTTCCAGTTGATTTGGAGGCCCTTTGTTGTAGCATATACATGTAAACATCTATTACCTACATACAATGAAGCATACAATTAATATCAAATTAGTATTGAATACTTAAGATTTAAATAGATAGAAAGTATAGTCTTACATTAGAAGAGATGTACTCCGCCTTCAACATATCAACTAAGTCACTGTCAACAACACCGACACCCATCACAGAATGTGTCACGCCCCGGCGATGCCCGACCCGAGCCGAACCCGGTCCAGGGGCCGGTCAAGCGTGCGGGGGCGACGAAGTGAAAATTGAGAAATGATCTAGCGGAAGACTTAACCCTAACCACGAGCAATTAACAGCAACACGGAGTGCGCACAATCCTTTGAGCAAGAGTAAATAAAAGGGAAGAAAAACGTGTTGCTTATCACAAAGTAAACAACAATCTCAAACCCACAAACTTAGTTAAGTAAAGCCCACACCGGCTCAAAATAAGTCATAATCATCACAACTGTAGTATATGACATAAATCCAAAACAAGAACCCTACACAAAGGTTCGAACATAAAGCATGAAACAAACGCAGGTAAGTCACGCAACGATCTCCATCATCACACCCAAGCTACCTCTGACCTTTCCTCATAGAGGCAATCCTGTCTGTCTGCGTGTCGCACCACGCAGCCCCAAATCAAAACACAAAAGAGGGGTGAGTTTAACACTCAGCAATGGTTTTAATATCACTGTCAACGTAGAAAATACGATAGCTTAGAAATGAGATCGTTCAGATCAAAAATTTACATGGTGCATTACTTTCTGATCACACATTCATATCACCTAACACTGCATCATAATGCATAATTCAACCTGCATGGATGTATCTCTAGCATACATATTCCCACATGCATTCACATCATAACCAATCCCGCATGGATGTATCTCTAACATACATATTCCACATGCATAACATCAAAATCAACATGCATGGATGTATCTCTAACATACATATTCCACATGCATAACATCAACATCAATATGCATGGATGTATCTCTAACATACATATTCCACATGCATAACATCAACATCAACATGCATGGATGTATCTATAGCATACTTATTCCACATGCATAGTATCAAATCAAACTCCATCAAGGAGTAACCACACAATAATGTCACATAGACGGGAGCATAGACAAGGCCACAAAGGCGTGTCATGGTCCAAAATTTCTACACAAGAATTCAAGAAAGATCGGGGTTGTCAATCCCTAATACTGCTGCCCTGGACAATCCTGGCCAAGGATGTCCCATTCTCACACAGAGAATCTAGAGCAGGGGTGTTCGCCCAGGGACATCTCCTGCGGAGGGAAGAGCCCGAGTTCTCACACAGAGAACCCTAGAACACGTGGTAGCGGGGTGCACACGGCATACCACACTGGATTCTCAGGGTCCAGATGACACACATAATAACATTCTCACATATCCGCAAGACAAGTACACAACTCGTCCCCACATCATTCCATTAAACAAGACTCAACCCGGGGAGTGCACTCGTTCCACACAGGAACTCCAAATCGTTCCAGACAGGAACTTCAAATTGTTCCACACAGGAACTTCAAATCAAAATATGTCCTTTCGGACCAATCAACTTGCGATTAATCCACGATCGATAAACCCGGCACACAATTCCATCACATTGCATCCAATTGGTCAAATTCGATTAATCACGATGAAGCCTCAATTGGAAATCCATTTTCATGATGCGTGCAGCATGGTACATGCGTGGGCAAAGCATACATGAATCCTAATCATGATAAGTACTCTCACCAGCCCCTAATGCATCATTCATAATCACAATATTAAGCTTCAAAATCATCATTTAACCCCCACATGTGTGTGTAACTAGTAGAAGCCTTTCACATAATGCATATCAACATGCTTGAAAATCAACTCACTACCACACTACACATGTGAATTTCTATCTAAACATGAATTCTAGCTGAAATCATAGTAGAAGAATCGTTGAAATCATAGCTAGATTCAAAACTCAACCACAAAGGCTAAACACATATAACATCACTCATTTCATCATTGAGTCATGACATTCACCAACATTCACACACCATTAACTACAATCTATCATGACAAATCAGTCCAATAATGATTATAGTCCTACTGAAAATATGCTTAACTAAGGAGAAACAACGATTCATAATTTCAAGATAACGATTCCAACATCATGCCACAAAACATAAGTCATTCTACCATCTCTAAGCATATATCTCAACTCCATGAACTCAATAGCATACATTTCTAGTGGCCTAACATAGCTTAAAACACTCCACATTCATATAAAATTGGCAAGCTAAAGTGGAATCATCAAAATAGACATCATATGCACAACATGCAATTTCCTGTGTAGCCGATCGATCGCCCTTCAGGCCGTTCGATCGGTTACACGCAAAAATTTGAAATTTACAGTTCAGCCGATCGATCGTCCTGCAAGGCCGATCGATCGCCAACACGGCAGAACAGTCATCTTCTTCCTTTCGCAAAATCAAACCGAAACACCATAGATAACACTTCAAATCCACATCTAACACCCTAATCATCATCAAAAGTCCTCCTTGACTTCCAGAATATCAAACCAAACCGTAATAATGCAAAACCCTAAGAAATCGGGATTAAATAATTCTATTTTCTAATCTTACCATTAACACACTAAATCAAGCAAACCATTTCGAAATAAGCCAAAAATGAAGAGTTTTACCATGGATAAACAGAGATTTCGAAGACTCATTACCTCAGCACTTGATTAAGCTCGGATTGAAGAGTCACCCTTCTTGAAATCTTTGAAAACACAATGAGTTTGAATTAAACTCTAATAGAAATCGATTTACCCAAGAAATTCCTAATTAAACCTTAGATCTAGGGCCTGTTGGTAGTAAAAATCGAATTTTGAATGTTAAGGTTTGTAGTAAAACACAAATCAGTAGCTTTTGATGGTCAAAAACGAATTGAATCAAAGGGAAAAATGGTAGATTTGGAAGAAATTAAGAGAAAAGTCATGGATTAGTGCTTAATTAGAGCAAGCTTACCTTAATCGGCTTCTAATTCGGGCCTAAGTGGGGATTAGGCCAGCCCTCCTTCCTTAGCCTATTCCCAAAAATAGAAATGACTCTGGTTTGCCCTTTTATAGTAAGGGTTGGGGTAGGCATAGGTAAATTTTGGGGTGTAAATATGAAAAGTAGGCTAAAAGTGGGTATTTTGCAAATTTAAGCACAATTTAAGCCTAATAAAATTCTAAAAATTTTTGTGGGACCTTAAGTATATGTCTAAGTTCATTTGATAGAAAATTAAATTTGTCGACAGTGGGGCCCACAGGGTCCCGCCAAAACCCTAATTTTTGGGAAAATAGTGAAAATTCCAAAAAATCTCAAAAATTCACATTTGGTTTAAAATCACTTAAAACCACTAATATTGAAGTTAATTTTGGTTAAAACCATCACAAACACTATTTATCTACGAAATCACCGAATAAGATCAGAAAACGCTTAAATCTCACGGTAACCCATAATTAAAGAAAACCAAAACCGGTTTAAAGATGAGGGTCCTTACATAATGACTCCTATCTGTAATGAATGCTCAGATGCACCCCTCACCTTAGGGTGAATTGCTTCATCTAAATATAATTCCATATCTGATTTCACATACTTACTTGATGAACTTTGTTCTACAAATTTGTCATATCCACAAACCACAACACTCCACCCACTAATTATTGAACTAGAGGCTGAACTAGATGAGTTTAATTCATTGCTTACATTTTGGTTGAAATCACTAGTTTCATAACATACAACCATAAGAATCACTTATGGTCAATGCTACTTATGATTTAGGGTTTGTTAGGTGTGTAGTAGGTACTTACTTTAGGCATTTGAGTTGGGCTAGGCAGGTTATTGGGCTTGGGCATTTGGGCTAGACGGGTTATTGGCTGAGGACTGGGGAAGTGGGTAAATTATAAGTATATTTAAATAATTAAACATAAGAATGGTCATGGGTATTATATATATTAAATTGGGTAACGGGTATGGATAAGGGGTTACCCATACCTTACCTACGTAATAAATGGGCAGGTAAAATTACCTACTTAGTTTACCCTTTACCTATATATTAATTTCCCGCCCATGAATTTCAAATCGGGCAAGTGGGTGAAGCAGGTAAATAATTACCCATTGACATCCCTACCCACGGTGAGAACATAGAATGGCTAAGGAGAGCACTGCAGACTATAAATCTGCTTTATTATCCCATTTCGATACTTATCGAAACAATACGTGCGAAACGGGTGGGCTGTATCGATAAAACATGTGGGGTATGTACCACATTGGCGTATCGTATCGGTCTCGACTGATACGGATACATATCAGTCGATATGACCTTCCATGCCTCCGAGTCGCCCACCACCGTTTGTGCATGAGGCACCCACCTTGGATCAGAGCCTCTATCGGCAAGGACAGTACAACTGTACAACAAGAAAGAAGCTTTCTCTTCTGACCCGCTACAATCAGAACTCTGAGTCACCCACTGTCAACTACAATCAGAGCCTCACCATCCACCACCATCAGAGCTCCACTCCTCACTGCCCACCATGATCAAAGCTTCACCTCCGAGTTGCCCACCGGCCGCCACGATTAGAGCTCCTCCTACCCACCATGGAGCTCAGACCTCTGAGTGGCCCACCACAATATGTGTTTGATCCGCCCACGGTAGATCAAAGTTCCTTGCCCACGGTGAGAACATAGAACGACTGGGGAGAACATTGCATATAGGGGTGTTCATAGACGGAAATGGATGCAGACTTAGGGTTGTCCATGTCAATCCGTCATTTGAATAACTCTTGTCTGTGTCTGTCCATGACCGCCCTAGTCCGCATTATACTTTGTCCAAGTCCTTCCGCTACAAATATGGATAAATATTTCAACACCTAAATTTTAATCCTAGTTCAAAATTGTTAGCACTTTATAGCATGTAAAAGTTGTTTTAACATATTACAGAGGTACTAGATCTATGTTTTCAAGTTATCTAATACTTATATAGTATATTAAGATTATCCTAACGTACTATATAAGTTATGAATTTATATTTCAAACTGTCTAGTACCTATGTAGCATGTTGGAGCTATTATAACATAGTACATAAGTACTTGATTCATGTTTTTAAGTTGTCAAGTGCCTATGTAGCATATTAGGATTGTCCTAAGATGTTACATGGGAACTAAATTCTATTTTTTCTAATATTTAGTAATAATTACTACTATATTTAAGGGAATGTTAAGTAAGAGTGGTAGATGCGGATGTCCACGAACATGGACAAGGGTATGTTCGTGTCCGTAACTCTATATTAGTGCGGACAAAAAACTTTATCTGTATCCGGCCCAGACAAAAAAATTTATCCATTCTATATAAAAATAGATGCGGATACGGATGGACATACAAACAATAAATATCCATGAACACCCCTAACTGTAGACTGTAGATCTGCTTTATTATCCAATTTCGATAAGTATTGAAATGATACATATGAAACGGGTGGGGTATATCAATAAAATATGTGGGGTATGTACCACTTTGGTGTATCGTATTAGTCTCAACTAATATGGATACATATCAACTAATACGCATCCGTATCAATTAATACAACCTTCCATATTAGTACTAAAGAAGGACTTCAAGTGTTAGGGTGGGTAGTAACAAAATAGTGGGGGTCATCGGGTGTTGAACAGAAACAAAAAAAAAAAAAAACTTTTTTTGTGTAGGTGATAGATGCACTTTATATGATATTTGTAATTTTCCCAGCAACGTGCATTTTATATGTATTTTATTATTTTTGTAGTAACGTGTTCCCTTTTTTATTGGTAAATAGGGAAGTTACTCATTCAATTAGGAAGCACTTTTTTATGCGATCTTCACGGAGGATGAACGGCGTCAGAGCCCTTTCGGCTAGTGCACATTAGCATTAATAGTACTACATAACTACGAACCCCTAGTTACCATTTGAATAAAAATAAATATCTATATGTAAATGTAACTTAAAAAAACTTGGCATGCTATTGGTCATCCTGTGGCTTCAGGACTATACAATATGGGATGCAGTCGTCACAGTTCAGGGTTCAGACCTGCCAACCTGTGTAGCCTTGCTCGAGGTCTGGCTGGTTAACTTCTTGGTGCCAGTTTAACTCCTGAGTTAGAAGTGAAGGGTTCACGAGATTATACTGCTGGCAACAATTTGTTGGTGTGATCATAATAAGGATATAAATAATGTATTTTGGAAGCAGAATTTGTCATCGCGGCCGAAGATGTTAATTTCGCTTGTCGATCGAGTATTTATTTTTCAACAAGTACTGGCATCAGGTGCAAGAACCAGAGATTAATTCTGATGATCAATCTCAGCGGTAATATGTTTTGCAACTATGCAGAGATCTTAATTAGCCAGAGCGTGAAAATAATTCGTTTATATAGTAGGCTCATTCATCAAACATCAGCATCAAAGAGGTCGATGACGTGAACTAAAAAAGAATATGACAATTTGGAAATTTTATTTATGATCAAGTACACTGGAGTTACCAAAGTACACTGGACAGGTCAAAACCTGATGGACAAACTTGACACAATTACAGATCATGCACCAATAAGATCATAATCCTAGTTACGACTGTTCGAAGGAACAACAGCGCCCCCGATCATTGAGAATATTATTGCGTTAAACGCTACCAGCATGCATAGTGCACATATGCGGCAATTTAATACAGTGGAACCTGATTAACATAACGTGCGGGAGAATGGGAACGGTCGAGCACCAAAAAAAGAGCATAGGAATGGTCAGATCGACGGTAAAGTTTGAAGGAGACTCAGGGAGGCCGGGGTTGATCAGCAAGCAAAAAACCCACCCGCTCTTAAGGATTCTACACGACAATTAAGGCAGTAAATAATGCCAAGGAAGCAATCCCTGGGACAAAAATCTAGGTTTGATAAACCTTAATGAAAACAAGGGAGTGTGAACTGCGAAGATACGTGGATGTGACTCTCACAAAAAAAGCCCTGGAAGGGTTAAAAAAGTGTTGCATCACTAAAGTGAGAGACTAGAAGCTGATCAGGGTTGGGGAAAAAAACAGAAAGAGATGGTCCAGGTTTTCCCAGAGACCCCCATACGAGAACCCCCCCACCGAGGCTGTTCCCGCGCGCAGGCACACACGGAGAGGTAGAGAAAGAAAAGAGAGAAGAAGCAGGTAATTAATGGAGACCAAATCCCAAAGACTTGGCCTTGGGTGTGCAGTGCTATAGGTTCAACCAACCATCGAACAATCGGCTATTGCCCTAGTGATGGCCGGAATGCAACTCGAGCTTCTTGTTATGGTGCCCTTTCTGGAGCTTCCCATGTCTCTGGGGCTAGTGGACTTGGACCTCTGTCCTCGCGCATCCCTGTTGCTTTTCTTCAAGATCTCACACATGGCATCAGCATGGTACAGTGCCGGGTAGGCCCTGCCGATCCTATTAAACCTGACGCACATGCTCATATGAGCAGTGAGTGCGTCTTCAAGCTCCACTCCCTTCTGCTTCTCTTCCTTCACTGCCTCCGAGCACAGCCCACATATCCACTTGCCACAGAACTTCTCGCGCACCATGCGAATGTAGTTTAGGGTGCACTCCTCAGACATTCCACAGCACTCGCACTTTGCGTCCTCCACCTCTGAAATTGGAGGAAGCTTGGTGTCGATTGCCTCTTTGCTCAACTCGGACGAGAGATCAGATATTGCTCGTTGGAGGCCTTCTATGGAAAGTCTCCTTGGCTTGCAAAACTGGTTCTCCCTCGAGTACGAACTGACAATAGTTTCTCCATTTGGAGCCATATGGTGGTTGTGCCTGAGAAGCGAGTGTTGAATCGCAGAAATTCGTAGAGTTGAAACAGTCACTTGTGATGATGAAGTTGCTGAATAGTGGTTGTGTCCAAGAGAGGCGCCGAGGTATACGTATATATAATGCGTTCCTACTACAATCTGCAGAATTTCCGTTGTATGTGGACCATAATTAACTATCTCGTGATTCCCATAAATTCGGGCACAAATGACCTCATGAATGTCCCAGATTTTTTATGAAGAGACTCACAGGAGTGAATATTCTTCATGTTGTAATACAACCATAATACGTGTGGTCTAAAATTTACCACTAAGTAATTGTGCTGCGTATGATACTCCTAATGCATACAGATTTTGATATTAATATATGGCGACTTTATATTGCTTATCGCGTCCATTACCTAATATTAGAATTTAATATGGCTTGTACAGGTTGACACACCATGCTTATCTTGTTATGATTCTGTATACTAATTAAATTGTGGATAGTATAAATGGAAACCAAAATTCAGATATGTGTAGAACAAAGAGTAGGTTTCACGAGCGAGGCAATGACAGCCATGCATATAAGCTGGTGAGATAAGGACTGTAGCGCATAACGATGGAATAGATACCGGCCGATCGAAAGGGTGTCATCCTCACGAGTAGCTCAACTAACAACACTGAGAGGGAGAGCAATCACGAGGACTGTTGGCTTTTTGGAGTCGTTCACAGATGTCTTGGACAGTGGAGGTAAAAGTTCCTATCTAGTGGCTCTTCTTACTTACGAGGATGCAGGAAGACGTAAAAGCAGCCCGTTCATTTGTTTGCATCATATATTTGTTCTTACAAAATAGGACATCAATTTTCTTATCTTTTGTGTGCGTCTCTGTTTGCTTTAACATGTTGCCTGTTAAAGTGAGCCTCACAACATGAGGAGCTGGGAGGAATTATAGCGATTGGTAGCAAATTAAGGAGGTCATAGTTTGTGATTTATATGATATACGTAGGACTCAAATCACTTTATCATTAAAGAGGCCTTTATTTCACGGTTAAAATTAGCAAGCTTAGAGTCACGCGGGCTATCGTTGTTAGAGCAGCTTGCATGCCCAGATTCATTGTTTTCCTTTATATAATCTCAAACATGCAAACCGCCAAGTTTCGTACCATACTCGGATACTCCCTTTCACTTGGTAGGCATAGAACTAGGGTTTTGCTTTACTATATTTTTTGGTAGATTTTGCTTTACTATTTAAATCCATTGTTGTGTAATCATACCACACCAAGGCCAATTTTCTCTTCACTATCTCTTTTTTCTTTTATACCAAATGGGTCTTCTGCGAAAATTAAATAAGTGGAGATATATTAATTGAGAAAGGAAAATATCTTCCATTTTGCAAATATAGGTTCAGTACTTTGAAAATGGCGACCCCTTAAAAATAGCAATACCATTTATGTGTCAGCTATTCCATTAGTTTGGAGTTTGGACTTATCTTTTCAACACTAAGATATGGCAACAGGCTAGAGTGGAAGAATTGGACGTACGACTAGCCTAGGGGTTTATGTGCACTTTTCTGCTTAATTAGTTACTTCCGCCATCATAAATTAAGTGAATTAAATAAAATACATATTTTAGGACGGAGAGAATTTTTTTTTATATTTCCATGCTTTAATAGTTAACAACTTGGTCGGTCAATCCAGTCGGATAGGCGTCGAATCCCAGAGGCCACGTACAGTGTTGAAGACTTCACGTATCCTTACCATGCAACAAATCAAAGTGCTACCAATTAATTGGTTTGGCAGATGGCAGAGTACTGCCGACGCAACCCAATAGCGAACGGAAAATGTTTTTGACCAGATGTTCTCACCAAAAACCTTGATCATGTAGTTTATGTATTATGCTAAGACTAGCATGGTCATGATTTTGTTTAAAGGAATCCCGGTTTAGTTAGGCATGTCCATAATGAAAATTAATTGGCTTGGCATAAATTGTGAACCAAGGTTGACAAGTTTTTTTCTTACTTTTTCGTAGTAATATAGGTTCACAATTTTCCTAAGGATGAAGTATCTAAGAAGGCTATCGAGGGAGTTGTACATAGATTTGGGTTTTTCTGATTCAAACTCGATTTCTAAAAATTCAGCTCGAGCGAGAACTCAACTCAAGACCAATCAAACACCTAGAGTCCTAGCTCAGGCTTGGTTCGGGTAGAGAATTTAAAATTCAACTTGAACTCGAACCGGAAAATATAGTATCAAAGTTCAAACTTTTGTTTGAAATCCCATTTATAACCCAAATTATATTTCATTTATGTACTTACAATTTTAAATTAATGCTTTCATAAAGAAAATGTGAGTTTCTCATAAATGTATAGAGTTGGTTAATTAAACCTAGAAAGCCTTAGACAAGGCACTACCCATGCCAATTTCCTAATAAGAAAGTAGACATTATAATATGACTATATGAATAATTAACCAATCAGTTCAACAAAATCTATAAATTTAATTACTATAAATTTCTTTACAAAAAATTATATTAATTTGAAAAATACATCAATATTACAAAAATTGAAAGATTATAACAATCATGATTCCACATTATTATTGTTAAGTATATTTCTTCCTTGTACTTAAATTTTAAATTAGTAATTCTATAATAAAATATGTAAATTTCTTATAAGTGGCTAAAGTTAGTCAATTAGTTCAACCTAGAAAACCTTAGACAAGGCATTGTTCATGCAATTTATCAAGAAGTAGGCATTTGACTAATGAGTAGTCAACCAATCGGTTCAAATAAATTTATAAATTTAATTACTATAAATTTTACCATAAAAAATTATATTAATTTGGAAAATCACATCAACATAAATAAGACTCATTTGTCAATACATTTTATATATATATATATATATATATATATATATATATATATATATATATATATATATATATATATATATATATATATATATATATATATATATATATATATATATATATATATATATATATATATATATATATATATATATATATATATATATATATATATATATATTATAAGTTGGGTGCTAAATAATCGAGCCAATTAGTGACCTAGTGTTACTATGATAAATGCAAAATTGCATGCACAATGTGCATGCAAAAAAGATGTGAAAATTTTAAATTAAAAAATACAAATCTAGAATTAATTCACTTGATAAATTTGTGACGACCCTAAATTTCTAGTACAATTTATAGTCTCTAATAAAGTTAATGCTAGAGCTTTTAGCTAATTTTAATTATTTAGATGTTGTTATGTAGTGGGTTCACCTAGGGATGTGATAGACCTCTAAAAAAATGAACATAACTGGCCTTAAACCGCGAAAATTAAACATCGGGGTTGTAAGTTATAACCTCAAAAAATATGTCATATGGGCAGAACTCACTTTAAATTTTCTAGATAACCTACACTTGAGGGGTATTATTTTGTGGGGTCTGTCGATACAGGTCCAATGGTACCAAGAACGTACAAATCTGAGTTTGAGAGAGGAAGTTATGAACATTTAAAGATTTAAAAATATTTTGATTTAAAAAAGAAAGAACATATAAAAAGATTAATTGTGTTAGACTGACACAACTGAAGTCAGTCTGACACCAGTAATAACGTGTGGCTAGCAAGCTGCATGATGTGCGTGGACCAGGCCCAGGCAATGCTATGTGCGCACCTCACGTAATAGGCGTGTGGAAGTTTTTTTAAAGTTTTCCACTCCCACACTCCTCAAACTTCATGTATTTGTTTCTAAGTCATTCTAAGTTAGATTTGAGTCGTTCAATAGGCATTTTACATAAATCAAACATGTTGAACGTCGTGGTGAGGTTGTTTTTACATTTAAAAGCTCAAAAGTTAAGAAAATTAGCATCGAAGGTTAATGTACGGGGTTTGAAATTCTAAACTTGTGTTATTATAAGAGAATTCATTTATTTTGAAATATCTTACTATAGTAAGCTTTATAACTTAATTTTTTTTTAAAAAAAATTATGTATGTGAAATGACTTAATTATGCTATAATATGTTTTGGGTGCTTGCACTCTCTAGATAGTTCATTGGTTAACAAACAAGATATTATCATTATATTATGGATACCTACCACATTTAGCTCTATCACACATAGAATGTGAAGCATCATGAGAAGACTCATCTCTTTCTGGCTTTCATGGCCTCATGAGTACAGGAGTAAGGTGTTACGTATCACAACTTCAAGATTGATCTGATTTCTAATAGATGATTTAGTTTTGAATAATTTTTAAAAAATATTATAATTATTTTATAAAGATTTTTTAATTATCATGTTTATAGAATTTAGCACAACATACTGACTATAAAAAAATTTACCCACCCCTAAATTATACAAGTGATGTAGCAAAGACAGAGGTGAAGAAAAAAAATTGAGTGATTTATCTGTGTTTTGCTACAACAAAAGCTCTGCAATTATTTATGTTGACTGTTATTCAAATGCATAAGATATCTAGAGATAAAACTATGTATAAATTACTAGCTCTATGAATGTTATCCTTGGCACATATTATTATTTAATTTCAAATGTGTTAATTCCATGAGATGTGATTGTATGAGCCATCACAATATTGGTAGCCAAAATCTAGATTTGATTCACAAGATCTCCAATTCTAAAGCAATAAGATTGGTTGAATTAAGAATGCTTATTATACAAGTAAAATTACATATTTATATTTATTAAGATTAGGTTGATTAAGGTAATTAAGGGTAGTATTTGAAAATTAAATAATATTATATAGATTATAAAGGGTAGAATATGAAGAAAAAAAATCTATAATACCTACCTTCTCACTTTTATTAATAGTAAGATGTATATTTTCTTGAAATGCAATAGCATAATATGAGTATTATATATTATATTATATACTATGCATTATTGTATATATAATATATGTATATTATAAAATAACATATAACACTATGGGCAAATGAAAAGTGAAAGTTAAAAAATTCATATAATATTTAAGGATTCATTTATAAAAAACCGAGTTGAGTTCAAGCCAATCTAGAGCCTATCTTGAGACAATCCGATCAAGTTTTGTGAGTCGATTCAATCTTATGCTTGTTGAAGCTTGGCTTACTTATGTTCGATTTCAAATAGAAAATGAGTCGAGCGAGTCAAACTAAGCCGAAGAGGCTCAACTCATCGAGTTAACATGACTCATTAGCAACCTTAGATATATCACCCTAAACTTGAACTTCAAGGCCACATGTTTAAGATTTGAACACAAAATATAGGATTGGAAGTTGGGGAAGCTTTATAATTTTTTTCTTTCGCCAAATAAGGATAACGTACATATTAATGTGCAGTCCATACATACATATTATAATTTTCCACCAAGGGTTTGCACTAATGCATACATGATCAATCCTTGTGATTGACTGTTGGTGAAACTTCTTGGGCCAAAGCTTTACTATTGATTACATCTTAATAATTTATCCTATTTTTTTTATAATTCTTAATAGGTGCTCCTAGTTGCGCCGTTTTAGTTGTCATTACGGGTGTTAAAGTAAGCTCGAAAGCTCAACTCGAACTGACTTACGTTTGAGCTCGAACTTGAAGTTGGTCATGTCAAGCACAAATATGCTTGTGTTTGGCTTGGCTGAACTCAGTTAAAAGCTCAAGAAAATATTAAACTCATATTATGTATATTATATTTATACATATATCATGTCTCTCAAGTTTCAACTTCTTCTATTAAATATAACATTTTTACTTCATTTATGTACTACCTAAGACATGCTTTAGAGGAAATAAAATATATATTTCATGAGAACTTCAACATTTTTTTATAAAACTTTACTCCCTCCGTCCACTATTAATAGTCCAAACTAGAAAATCAAAACTAACTAAAACTATTTTTTAAAAAATTTCTAATCCTAATACATTAGGTTACTTTCTGACTATATTGGTATTAATATTTTTTATCTAAATACTATGAGCCACCAATTATAACTAAAACTAAGCAATGGTGACAAGGTAAACTAACTCGAACTCAATTCAAATAGGATTCGAACTCAAAATTTGAGCTTTAAATTTAATCTTGAACAATCTAAATCTCGACGATATTCCTAGTTATCATCCTTATAAACTTTGTACTTACTAAAAATAAGGCCATCATAATCATAACAACTCTTTTTCTTTAAGGGTGAGTATAGGACAATCAGACAATGTTAAGTACTTGGACATGTCTGATTGTTTATTTATTTAATTGTTCGAATATTTAAACTCTCTGATTGTTTATTTGACCAAGTGCTTGACCGTGTCTGAGTGTCCAATTGTTAATTTGACTGATTATCCAAATAGCTTGTCTAGTTTTCCGACTCCCACAATTAATCTTAAGGTGTAATGGACTCCCACAATATTCTTATGGGTTATCCTATGCAAAAATATGTTCATGGGCCTTTAAAGCCATTGAGATATGATACATATGATTGTGGCGGGCCCGTTTTCTGGCTTTGGGAATCAACTATTCCTGGGCCAAAGGATGCCAGCGTGGTTTTTCGTATTTCTTTCGCTTATGAAAGCCAAGGGGGCCAGCAGATCTTCGCATGACATACTAATATTGATTAATAAAGAAGAATTTATAAGTGTCCTTTGACTTGGTTTGAATTTCAAATTAGTCCAGCTGTTATATGTGTTTTCGAATTGATTTTTTTCTTGTATTTAATCTTTTTTAAATGACAACAATATTATAAGTTTGTCACCACATGATTTAATTCTTTTCAAATACTTAAAATACTTTTCTCTGTTTAGTGTGCGTCAGGAGGAAGACAAAGGTAGTGTTGTCGGCTGGCCATGGCCAACATCGCCAGTCTGCTAGTGATGGCTAACCATGGCCAAGTGAGCGACCTTGGCCAACCAGGCTGTTGGGCATGGCTAGGTGAGCGGTTATTAGCTCCTCCACCAGTTACATAGACAAAGGGGCCCAACAACCGCTTAGACTTAGTAGCAAACAGCAAGGGATGCCCTTGGGAGTTTGAGCACTTGGACAGCATCGTCGGATTCATTAGAGCATCACTTGGTACGTTAGACAGCATAGTCGACCATGCTGAGAGAAGTCCTAGTGCATGTAGGATTTAAGTGGCAAACTAGGTGCCATTATCACATGGGGATGGACTCCTACGTTGGCTGAGACTCATTCATTGAGATTCTGCAACAGCTCCCCTTTAGCAGCAGGGCTCTTGAAGGTATTGGCGCACAAACTTCTATTTGGACAAAGAGTCTACAGCTTTCCTAGTTTAGGCTAAGACGAATTGCCTTAGGGGGTAAAATTGGAAAGGGAGTGTACATCTTGTATAGGAGGGACTTGTAATGCCTAGTTGTAATTAAACTCAGCATGAACTAAGTCTATCTAAAGGGATGGTTGCCAAGTGGGTCAACTACCTTTTTGGATTTTGGATTTTTAGCTAGCCTCTCCTTGCCATTGTTAAGACAGACTCTAGCAATAAAGCTTAGGACAGAGCCCCTTTGCACATAGATGGTTTGTGTGTTGTTGAGAACACCATCCACCTGCACATACGAGTGGGAAGGATGGAATTGGCTATTGGTTGCACAATGTAGCCAGGCCATCACGTGAGCGAAAGCTAGGCACAACTTTGTGCCCGCGACATTTGGTTCTATTGACGAGATACAAACTAGATAGAACAACATTGAAGGCGTTCTAAAGGTTTTCGGCAACCCAAGATAGAGAAGATCATTGGCGGCTTGATAGCAATTGAGTTGCTGCCATGGCGGATTCTATGTTACAATGCCTTCCAGAACTTTAAGGCAAGTGGGATTCAATGCAAACGTCGAACGAAACTTTGGCCAAAGTGTAGTTGTAACATCCCAACCCAGAAACTGGACCCGAGTCAAGGGTTCACAATCGATTAACCCAAATTTCGGGTTCCCAAAAACTAAAACCATCCAGGAGTAGTGTCTCTATGTGCAAGAATCATAATGTTCCTCTACGCACTATTGAGCTTTAGCGCTCCCTTGCGCGTAGGCCAGAACAAACTTATCTTTATAACTAATTTGGATTGGGCCAACGTTGCCTTGTCATTGGTTGCCTACGTACATATTAGATAACATCTACAATGTTACTCTAATACGATCGAATCCGAATGTAGTCATGCCTTAACGGCTATCAAATGCATCAAGTAGTATGAAAATACATGTATATTCGAATATTTAAGCGAAGCCATACGAAAATCTCATAAATCATCGAAGCCAAATGGAAGTGAATAAATAAGCGAAATCACATATCTTGCTCTATCACATAGTAGAATATAACACTAACATAATCACACATCTCGCTCTACCGGAGAGCAAAATAGAACACATCATGGCATATCACATTAAATCATATAAGATCTCATCTAACCATATCAAATCATATCAGAGCATATCCCATAGCAGATCATACATAGCAAAACAGAGCTTATCGAATCATAACATAGCATATCAGAACACATCAAATCATAGTATAACATATATCTTAATTAGCACATGCATTCATATAATCATATTAAATCGAAAGGTCATAAACGTTTACTCCCCTAATATCCCTAGAAGTAGTGGCGTTCGGAGTTTCTCCTTAATTCCTTTTGAGCGTCGTCCCGTTCAGGTCAAGAGATAGCATACATAGCCTCCTCTAGCTCCAATACATTTCTCTCGTGGTGCCCAAAGGCAACATACAAACATCCCTTTCTCATGGCTCTTCTTAATTTTTATGCCCGAAGGCGGCAAATAGAACTTTCCCTTACCCGGAGACATTTTGCACGTTCCACGCTCATAGGCGTAGGACAGAACCTCCCCTTACCTAGAGACTCTTTTCTTTTTCCGCACTCATAAGCTATGGATAGAACATCCCCTTATCCAAGGACGTTTCTCACACTGCGTGGCCCTTCAGTTGAAGACAGAGCCTCCCCTACTCCAGGCCACTTCTCTCGATGTAACCCAATGGCTAAGGACGGAGCCTCCTCTTTCTCTGGGCTGCTTCTCTCTCTTCAGTGCACAAGGGTGGCTAACAGAGCCTCCTCTTACCCCGAGTCATTCCCTCTTCTAGAGAATCTAACTTGAGGAATATACCATGTCATTACATAAATTACCCTCGAATTAGCTAAAAACGCCTTTTGAACAAACGAAAACAGACTCAAATGAGCCGAAAAACTCCTATAGAAATGTGCATGAGATTCCAATTTATAAAGGAATGTCTGAGAGAGCACGAAACGACAGAACCATGTGCCCGCATGCATCGCGTGCCTGAGAGGCGTGTGACATGCTAGCTACATGCTGGGCGGCGACACTAATGCAACCGCTCAATGTTGATGCTAGTATTCCATCCTTTTCTTTTTTAAAAAAATATATTATATATATTATTTTATTCAAATAATATCATAACTTCAAAACGCGATAACTTCCTTCCCTGAAGTTGGAATCACTCATTCTTTGTACCATGGACTCATATCGACAAGCCCTTTGAAATTGGATCACACATGGGTAGGTTATCCTACACTTTTTAAGAGGATCCCGTTCATTTATAGCACGCTTCTCCAGGTTGTAACTTTCTCTCTCAGTCTCTATTTCATGTGTTATTCAATTTGTTACGCTCATTACTTTAAGCTCTAACTATATGCGGGGATTCCATCCCTTAAAACCCCCTAAGACTTATTCAAAAATTATAAAACTTCCCCTAACCCCTCAGGTTAGGCTTAATCGAAAAATAGGTTGTTACAGCAGTCTTCCCCTACATTTTGTCCAAGAATGCATTGCTACCTTCAACAACCATCTCTCTCTTGTGGAGCTACGCTGATGATTCAGGAGAAGGCAACTCTTCTGGGAGTGCTACCCATTACAATACGTTGGCTGCAGACATGGCTACAATAGCAAGCTTCCATAAATAGAAATTTCAAGAACTAAGAGACAAAATAGTGGGAAAGATCTAGGAGTTGGCAAATAAGATGACTCTCATATAGAGGACTATTTTGAATTCCATTCCTTCGACGACGAAGACAGATTAGGCCCAAGTCTCTTCAGTCCATGAAGAAAGCTAAGATACCTGAATGAATAAAAGGTAACGGTTACAAGTCTATATCTCAGGAAAGATACTCAACTATAGGATGATACTTTGCTCAGTGTCCTCCCATCCATACTTGGTTCATGATAAAAAGAAAGGAACAAAAGGTCCCCTACTTCCCATGCCTTCATTTTTGCTCTTGTCCTCCTCTCAGCTTCTTTAGTGCTCACCTTGGCTTCGGATCCTAGTCCCCTTCAAGACTTCTGTGTGGCCTTAAAAGCTAATGGTACTTAACACTCTTCTCCCTCAAACTCTCGTGCATCTTATTTCAGTTTTTTAGTAGTAATCAATTTGTGCTAATCATATATATTCATCTTTTGCTTACAGTGTTGGTTAATGGGATGGCCTACAAGGACCCAAAGATGGCTACTGCTAATGATTTTTTCTTCTCTTATCTTCACACTTCAAGCAAGATAACAAATGCAGTTGGCTCCAATGTAACGGCTGTAAATGTGGCACAAGTCCCAGGTCTTAACACTCTAGGCATCTCCATGATCCGTGTTAATTATGCACCATATGGGCAGAATTCTCCACACACACACCCAAGGGCCACAGAGATTCTAATTGTGCTTGAAGGCTGGTTTTATTACTTCCAACCCAAAAAACCGACTCATCGGCAGCAAGGTCCTAAAAAAGGGTGATGTGTTTGTCTTCCCAATGGATCTCATTCACTTCCAGTACAATGTGGGGCTCACCAATGCGGTTGCCATTGCTGCATTGAGCAACCAGAACCCTTGAGTGATCACCATTGCCAATGCAGTTTTCAGATCCAACCCACCAATTAATGATGATGTTTTGGCGAAGGCTTTCCAAGTGGACAAGAAGGTGGTGGATTTCTAAAATAATAATCTGCATCTAGGCTTTACACTTTTTGCTAATTATGGATGTACTTGGCTCAGAGATTGAGTAATTCTGATTCACATCCAAGATCAAAAAGTTCTTTGTCGGAATAGTTAACACCAAAAGCTATGTTATATTGGTCTTTTTTTTTTAATGTTATAGGCCCACATCAGTGAAAATTCAGGTGGTGACTTCAGTGGATAACTATATATTTTTAGCCAAAATCATCCAGAAAAGGAAAAAATGGTACCTATTTCCCACTAAAAAAAAATCTGAAGCCTGGTCGTAACGTAACTGGAATGTTGTGGAGCAAAGAACAATTTGAGAGGTTCAGTGGTTTGGCATCAAAATCATGATCGATATTAATCCTATTTTCGTTTTATTCGATCTCAAGAGATCAAATGCCTATTGTTTGGGACTTCATACAAGCGGATCCACTTTCATGATCTTTTAAAATCATCAAATATTCACCATATGAACAGTAATTCCAGTTACCCAGAAAAAACAGATTTAGATTAAGGGCTATAATTAAGTTTTATCCAATATTATGTTCAATGTACACTTGCCCGTTTATCATATTTAGAACATCAACTATGACGAAGATAATTGATACAGTTTTTTACCTTATATAAGCATTTGTTTCTCTAACAATTATTCAAGTATATACATAAATGCCTATATTAATATCTAATGTTGCAGATATTATTAAGATGAATGAATTAGTTACATTTGAAATATATAGGTTAATTTTTTTAAGAGTCAATTATTTTGAAATCTAATAATTTAAATCCAAGGATTCTAGCCATACAAGGTTTGCGCATCCAATTATTTAAAAATATGATAGCTCAAATCCATGAATTTGACTTATATTCTGAAATATTATATTCTAAATCCTAAATTTTAAAATCTTGATTGACTAACCCCCTCTTAAAAGATGCTATCAAATATTTGGTTTCCCCCGTGTGATATTTGATCTTCTTTTCTGTTGTCCATATCCAACCGCATAAAATTTTGCATTCTCCATTTAGTAGCTTTTAGTGCTTGTTTATGCTATTTCTTGGAGGGGTTTTATCACATGAAGACATTAATAGCCTAAAAATACAATAAAGTTAAGCTGTCATAGATTTTATCATTCAAGATACTTAAATAATCGTAATAATAAAAGACCATAATACCCCACTAGATCTTCTTCTTCATTCTCCACATTTAAAGACCCGTCAGCCCGATCGGAATTAAGAGTCTTCTCTCAGATGCCAGAAACGGAGACAGATTCTTCCAACTTTGAACCGGGGCAACTGTTCCCGAGGCAATGAAGGGGGGACTTGCCTCCCAATAGCCATGTGTAGGAGGATGACGAGGCT
Source organism: Saururus chinensis (assembly GCA_035235625.1). Lineage (NCBI taxonomy): Eukaryota > Viridiplantae > Streptophyta > Magnoliopsida > Piperales > Saururaceae > Saururus > Saururus chinensis. The sequence continues at coordinate 7,661,381 of CP141143.1, forward strand.
TGCAAAATAGAAACTCCATATAAATGAAAGACGAACAACTGCGCTGGTCGTAATGCCCTGCTTTGGTATCTGGTTTGATGATTGTACGTGCTAAAAATTCTGTACATTCCGTTTTGTTTACCATCTAATTGATACAGTAGAAATATAGTAGAATTGAGAAAGAAAAGATCGTTTAAGCATTTCATCAAACACTTGAAACAGAAAATGAAGAAAGGGGTATTTCAGACTTTACTGCTTATTTCGATTCCTGATGGACGCGGTTGTTTGGAACGCATCGGATTTTTAATCATCGGTTTACACATGCGGCATATAGGTCATTTCCTCCTAACCGTTAATTCTGTTAATCGTCTTCTTCCTTCGGCTTTCCTGATTACAGCTTATAACAGGGACTGAGCTGAAGATTAACGATGACGTCTTATGGCAACTTAACAGTGGCTCACAGCTGATCTTTGAACGTTCACGAGTAGTATAAATAGTTTGTGTAACAAATTAGGAGTTAGTTGTTGTTGAATTTGAATTTTAAACTTCCGAAGCTGCGTCTCTGTTTCCTTCTGGAAATTAGGTGTCGAGAAGACATCTGAGGTCTCTCGAGGTGAGTTTGTTACTCAATCGAGGTCTTGATTGCTTGCAATCGTTGTTTGTGATTGTAATTTTTAGCTTGAAGCCCAATTGTAGTACAATTTTCAATTTGTAATACAAATTTCTTCTTGGGGAATTCCGTCCGCGATCACTAATGCAAGACGAGAGGAGTCATCATCTAATGGTTTCTAATTGTAGTCAATTTGAACCAGACAATAATGGAGAAAGCCAATCAATAAAATCCAAACCGAGCTACGGATAGAGAAGTGATCAAGAGTCATGCGACGACTAAGCAAACACAGAGAAAGCTATCTGCCTTTCCAGCGTATAACTGGCAAAGCATAGTCCAAGCGGACTACTTAAAATCTTTACTGAACTTACCGGCCATCCTATTTGCAAATAAACGTATTCATGAGCTTAATGCACGAAAACAATGAGAGATTAGCTCAAGCTATATTTTAAACGTGTAAAATTTTACTCTTTAAATTTATATGATATTTTACTATTTATATATGTTCAAGCTAGACAAAATTGTCTGGTTAAGGGAAGATGAGAACCAACAACATCAACACTGATTGAAAAAGTGGAAGGAATAATACTTTTGAATCTTCAAAACTTATTTTTTCATGATTATAGGAGATGGAAAATTTTACTCTTTCAAAAATAGTAAATTATGTTGTTTCAAATAGGTTGTAGCTTGGTCTACCATGGTCAGTCTGTCCAAACGACCCTCATTGTGGCCAGCAACGGTTATGGCAGCCTAGCCAGGTCACTATGCCATGGCAAGAACGCAGTAATGTTTGGAGAGCTATTCTGCACACGAATTAGCCTTTCCTTTAGCACATCATATACAGTTCCTATATCTTTATCATCAAACTCCACGGAGCTGGATAGGAAAAAGTGATCGCTTGGATCGCCTGCCACTCTTCAAACTCTCATTTGAGTTCATGGCAGCTTTATGAATGCTTGCACACCTTAATTATTTGGTCAGACGAACTTCCTAATCCAGATTTTCCTAAGTGTCTAAATCATGGGCATCAATTTGTTTTTTTGTTTTTTTATGCCAAATGCAGAATAGTCTTCATTGATGCACCATAATAATTAAGTAGTCATACGTTAAAACCATGGCATCCAGCTATATGACATGAAGTATACAGTATTTGCACAAGCCTACTGAAGTATACAACATTTGCCAGAAAGGAGCACTTTGGAATCTTCAGCTACCTCTTTCTAAACTAGGATGCATCATCTCACTGCAGAAGTCCAAAATTAATTTCAGTTCAAACGATGATAAGAAAAACATGCATTTCTTTTTCTTTTCACGGAAATGGCTGTCAAAGAATACACTCATGATGCAGGAACAATGTGAGATCCGTTTGGTTTCTGGCTTCAAACCCAAGCACACATGCTTTGTGTTCAACATGGCATTAAACAACACTCAGAAACTTATGCTAGAGAGTCATTTGATTTGGCCTATTCAGCTTCCCTCTCCAACCTCTCCTGCTTCTCGATCGTCTGGGTTGAGGGCGATCCAGACGTAGACATTCTCCATAGACTTCCAGAAAATGAACGCCTCAAGCGTCATTGCGAAGTAGGTCGCCACCTTCACCATCTCCTCACCCTTTTTGCCTTCTGCTTCTATCGGCCATGGTTTTGCTGAAAATTTGTCTCGCAAATTCGCATCATTGCATAACACGAAGGTTGAGCAAATGAAAAGCAGTCCATGAGTGCATTGAATGGCTGAACCTCAAACTTCCAGTTTCTATACGTTGTTCATATCCTTTGGGTTCCCAGAACAGTATTTCGGCAACCAAATGGTGCAATTAGCAAAAGAACAGGAGGGGGCGAGTGGTTATCCCTTCATGTGGGAGATGGGGGTGGCATACAAATTAAAATTCAGCCTTTATAATTAATCTATAAAGATTATATATAAAACTCAATTTAGCGAGTAATAAAACATATCCAATCAATTAGTATGCATATAAGAAATTATTATAGGGCAATGGCATACTGACCTTGGGCATTTCACCCTTTACACACCCTTAAAAACATCAATTCACCCACCACAATCACAAGATAAGAAATAAAGGAAAGGGGAATACCTTTATGTGTTGATCCCTCACACACTAATGATCATCGATTGAAGAACTCAAGAAGGATTGCCCCTTAAATTAGCCACCACGTCCCAATTAAAGGAAAAGCCCTTCTCCTTGATCTTGTTTGCCAATGGAGTGAGAGAGGAAAGGTGGAAGGGGCAGCCAGCAGGAAGTTTTTCCCAAACTTATGCAAGCCGAACCACGGGAAGAGAGGGGGGCAGCTAATTGGGAGAGAGGAGGGAAAAGGAGGAGGGGGCAGATAGTACCAGGGCATCCCCTCCTCTCCCATGCTTCCCCTTTTATACCCCTAACCTTCTTTTTTTAGGTGGGCCTATATATGGGCTGTTTTAATTGGGTTTCGCTGCTCAATTTCTTCAAGTTTAACTTAAGGGTTATACACAATATGAGTGAACTCTGTTTTTCATAGCCCGCGGAGGCCTAGACCCCCTGCACATGGCCAAGCCTGCGATAGGGTCGACCCCTCACTAATCACAGGTCCTACCATTAACACATAATTCACGCGTCTGAGTTCACAACATGTTAATGCACAGCTTACTCATATGCTTAGTGTGCATGTATGACATAGGCGGGTACTAATTGAATCACTGTAAGGAAAGCATATGTGGGGTCGGCATGACCTCCCCTACCACCTTGGACCCTATGGCCCATACTTGCTCACCCGGATTGCAACAACGTTAGATTGAAATGGGCCCGAACTCATACCCTAGTCTAACACTCACTAATCGCAAACAACATCAATTTTGCACTCTTGATCACGGGATTTGACGATGGTAGACGACAACACATCATAGGGGAATTAAACCAGAGAGGATGGACATTTTTGGTATTAACTTTTTAAATTTGGCATTGGCAAGCTTCTAATAGTGTTGTCCTTTTAAAAAAAATCGAATCCATGTCAAAGGATATGCTTAAAAAAACAAAAATTAAATGTACTATTTAATAAATAAACATTAGTCAAGAGATGTTTTGATAATTTCTTCTTGCTCGTATCTTAGTATGTAGTTCTGTGTTATGGTTATGAACAGTTGCGTTGATTTTTATTTATGGATGAGCGTTTGCCACCCATGTTCCAGTAATACACGGTAAATTTTTTAGTGTGCGATACACACCCTTGTATTTTACTATTTATAAAATAACTCATTAACATAATTATAAAATATCAGGGTAACAAATGGTTATAAATGTTAATAAATCGTACCTTAAACGATGGAAATACACAACGAACAACGTGTGTGCTGCACGCTGAAAAATTTCTCCGTACACACGGTAAATGTTGACCACGAGACCACTACAGTGTTAAAAAAAGTGGGCTTGCTAAAAACAAGGGATTTCCCACGCTCAACTACCTTTGTATGCGCACTGAGCACGCCTCTTGCATCTCTGCATGTATAGCTCCCCCCTAGCCCGAAAAAGAACTTTGGGTAAATTTTATAGGAATTGACCAAAGTAGACTCCTACTCTGGTCAATTAACCGAAATGTGAGCAAGTTTCTACTTTTTACCAAAGTAGACTTGCCCACGCGAGAACTTGTGTACGTGGGACTATTTTTGACTAAAATACCCTCCCCAAATGTATACTCTTCCCGCTTCTTGGTGTCTACTCCCACTCGGTCATGTCTCCTTTCTGTCGGTCGCAACTATTCATCTCCGTCACCACCATCACCTCCCGGAGAGCATCATATTTGCCAATTCCGACTTCATCTTTCCGTTCGTTTCGCCCTCGCATGAGAGTTTAATCTTCTTGGCCTCATTCCCTTCTGGAGCCATCATTCGCCCTCGCCTTCAGTAACCTTACTGCCCTAAACTCGCGTCGGCCATCTTGCCATCGCCATCACCGCTCTCACTGCCCTCATCCCGGACTCCACCATCTTCCCCTTGCCCTTACTGCCCTCGTCTCGGCATCGCCCACACCTGCAATGCGATATCTCGGCCTCGCCCTCATTTGAAGGTATGATTTTTCTTATAAATTTGCCATTTTTTTCTAATTTTATTCATTGGATTTTGCTTACATTTCCCATACGTAAGTGGTTAACAAATTTCCTCCAACAAAACTAGTTACAAATTGCTTGTTGTGATTAGTTCATAATGATTAAATTTTGTATTTTTGTTATGAGTAAGCATCAATTAGTCTGAAATTGACCGATGTGAAGAAATTTTGTTACATGTTACTATGAAACTGCAAACTGAATAACTACAAAACTGGAAAAATATAAATTTTAATTAAATATATGTGGTTAAATAAAATTAAATAGAACTGAAATTAAATGAAATTTAAATTAAATTTTCTGGTTATTTGACATAAATATGTGGATAAGTGGAAAAGCATGAAACACAATAATTGGAAAACTGGAAAACTATAACACTTGCAAACTATAAAACTGGATCATTGAATAATAAATAAAAAAAATTTATTTTATTTGAACATTGTCTTTATTAATATATTGATTATACAATATGTTTATATTCCATTTTCATCCAACATATTTGTATAGGAAATATGTCTAAGTCTGCCGAAAACTATAAAACTGGAAAACTATAATACTAGAAAACTAGAAAACTAGAAAACTATAACCCTGGATCATTTATCGTAAATAGAAAACATTCTCTTTATTTTATTTGAACATTCTCTTTATTAATATCTTGATTATACAATATGTTTATATTCCCTTTTCATCTAACATATTTGTATAGGAAATATGTCTAAGTCTGCCGAAAACTATAAAATTGGAAAACTGTAAACTAGAAAACTATAAAACTGGAAAACTATAACACTGGATCATTTATTGTAAATAAAAAACATTCTCTTTATTTTATTTGAACATTCTCTTTATTAATATCTTGATTATACAATATGTTTATATTCCCTTTTCATTGATTTTTAATCTAACATATTTGTATAGGAAATATGTCTAAGTCTGCAGGAAAAACAATGAAAAAGGGGAATCTTCCGAATAAGCTTTATGAAGGGGACCCCCAATGCAAGTCAAGTTATTATTATATTGGTAAATTAAAAACCACTTTGACAGGCACAAAGTGTAGAAGAAGTTGTTTGATAGGACATGCTTTGGTAAGTTTATGGAATGTGATGTTACGAGAAACATGTTCCCTGCCCAGGCCTTCCACCATCTCCTTAAGAGGCATAAGGGGGATTACCTATTTGAAGTGAATGAAAGGACGAGCATAAAGCTTTTCAGGTTTATAGTTTTCCAGTTTTATATGTTTCCAGTTATTCAGTTTCATACTTTTCCACCTATTATATGCCAAATGACCAGTAAATTTCCTGTCAATTACCAAATTTTTGGTTTTGTAGTTTTCCAATTTTGTAGTTATTCAATTCACAGTTTCATATCAATATTTCTCATACGTACTAATCACAACAAGTAATTTGTAAAAATGCTTTATTCTCAACAAAAAACTACCTTTTCAGTTATCCAGTTTTTCAGTTTTATGGTTATCCAGTGTTATAGTTTTCCAGTTTTTATAGTTTTTCAGTTTTGTTGTTATTCCATGCATAGTTTTGTAGCTATTCAATTCACAGTTTCATATTAATATTGCTCGTACGTACTAATCACAACAAGCAATTTATAAAAAATGCTTTATTCTCAACAAAAAACTACCTTTTTATTATCCAGTTTTCCAGTTTAATGATTATCCAGTGTTAAAGTTTTCCAAGTTTATAGTTTTCCAGTTTTGTAGTTATGCAGTTCATGGTGTTGTAGTTATTCAGTTCACAATTGCATATTAATATTTCTCATACGTACTAATCACAACAAGCAATTTGTAAAAATGCTTTATTCTCAACAAAAAACTACTTTTTATTATTCAGTTTTCCAGTTTTATGCTTTTCCAGTGTTATAATTTTCCAGTTTTGTAGTTATTTAGTTCATAGTTTCATATTAATATTTCTCATACGTACTAATCACAACAAGCAATTTGTAAAAATTCTTTATTCTCAACAAAAAAACTCCCTTTTTATTATCCACTTTTCCAGTTTTATGCTTTTCGAGTGTTATAGTTTTCCAGATTTTATAGTTTTCCAGTTTTTTAGTTATTCAGTTCACAGTTTCATATTAATATTTCTCATACGTACTAATCACAACAAGCAATTTGTAAAAATGTTTTATTCTCAACAAAAAAACTACATTTTTATTATTATGTGACACTCACAATCATATGGGAACTATGGGCACAAAGCAAATAGTCGAAAGCATGAAAATTGTGCAATTTGTGGAATAATGAATCAGAAAAAAAACATATGTACCGGCGACAAGAAAACATATGAATCATGTATGGGACATGGAGGTAAGATCCAATGACTCTCAACAGAAAATATATCAATTTTGTTTAAATTAAAACAATACCTTCAGATGAGGGTGAGATAAGGGCATTCAGGGCGAGGGTGAGCTAAGGCAGTGCAGGCGAGAGCAAGGCCAAGGTGAGGGTAGTGAGGGGGAGAGATGAAGTCAAAAATGACAAATCGGGCAGTGAGATGATCAGCTGCTCTTTGGGAACTGGATGTTGAGAGGGAGATGAACAGTCGCTCTCTCGTAAGCGGCGGTGGAGAGGGAACCCTAAACAGCCACTCTCCTGGAAGTGGCGGTGGAGAGAGAGACGAACAGCCGCTCCCCCAGAAGCGGCATTAGAGAGGAAGACGAAGAGACACTAATCACTGAGGAGAAATATACATTTAAAGATGGTATTTTAGTCAAAAATACTCCCACATGTACAAGTTCTCACGTGAGCAAGTTTCTACTTTAGTAAAAAGTAAAAACTTATTCACATTTTGGTTAATTGACCAAAATAAAAATTTACTTTGGTTAATTTCTCTAAATTTTACGGTAATAGCCCGGCACAAACACAAAGAATTGGAGTCCCCCTTTGCAGGCTGACTAGTTCTGCTCTATCCATCCCTGGGCCAGCTCTCATTAGTCCCTTCCATTTTAGGCGGTATACACGCATCTTCTAGGGTGACAACTGACAAGAAGCCACATTAGACGAGAAAATTGGGCATCCACAGTCAAGCTGTCCATGTTAAAGAAAAGAAAAGGCCAACTGCCTCAAAGCTGATTCTTCTTCGACTTGAAGGCGACACGCCCGAGGGATGGTAGAATCCGTCCAGGGCTGGGACTGGAACAGAAAACGGCCTATTGCAGCGGGCCAAGCTCAGCCAACTCCCCAGAAGCTTTGAGTGTGCTTTGGGGCCAAAGATTTCTCAGTCCTTTCTCCGGTCACTCCGGTACGGCCATGCAGCCAACGGCACCGGCGCAGTCCCCAGCGAATCCCTGCACTGCACCATATGATATTGGCCGGTTTATTCGGGTAAATAGAACCGGTCTCAGCCACGCAATGTGATAGTTCAGAAGTGGAGTTTCTGCTCATAATCGATTAGCTCACTCCTCTTATTTCGTTGGCAAACTGCGTAGATGTAAAAAAGGCGGAGAGAGGGAATATGTGGGAGGGCGAATTGCAGCCTTCTGACTTATTCTCAACTTCCGTAAGAAACACGCGCGACGAAACGTGGCATACTTTCAGTGGCGACAATCCCGACGAGTTCGCGGCTAGGAAGCAACGCTTCAGTTTCGTCTCGATCGTCCTGCCAATTCGCAATTACAATTCGGCTGAAGATGTTGCACGGGGCTGAGCCGCCGCTAAAGCCGTGGACGAGCCAAGTTCTCCTCTGGGCGAAGTTATCCACTATCCAGTAGCGTTGGCGAGTCGGTCGCGTGTAATTAAGACCAACGGCGGTCACCATGTTAGCTGAGCTAACCATGTTCGGTATTTTATTTTAAATTTTTTTATTTTATATTAATAAAAAAATTATTTAAATAATAATTTAAAAAATTATAAAATTTATTTATTTTTAAAAAATATTTTTTAAAGTGGTATTAATTTTTATCACGGAGGCCAGCCAAATTATGTAATTTTTTAAAATATATATATATATATATATATATATATATATATATATATATATATAAAATAACAAAATTATATTTAAGTTGAATTTATCCGGGATGAATTTGGGTTAAAGAAAAATTAACTTAAAATGACAAAATCAGCTTAAGGCAACCTTTACTATTACAAAAACTTACATTCTGATAGAAATTGGGATCACATGCAAATTACACCGCGTGAAGCTAGCAAAAATCCTAAAAAATACTAGTAGCTAAAATTCGTTGTTATTGTTAAGCACATAGTGAACTAAAAAAAAAATCTTATAATTCTGTATGCTTTAAGACTCAATCAGAATTGACACAAATTCAAATTTGAAGGTCAATCTTCACTTTGCCATCGAAACACCCAATGCTAGAAAACTTAAAAAACTAATAAAAAAAGGAGCTTTGAAGAAGGTATTAATGCAGTAGGAGCCGCCTGATTGAGTAAATCAACTCCAGAAAATAAAATGACATAAATGTGAATGGCAATGAAAATAACGCAGTAGGAGCTTTAAGACTTTTCTCATTCTAATTGGTGTTTATTCAAAAATCAGAACAACCAAAAATTTATTATGGATGCAAAGACTTAGCAATGATGGCTGTTTGCTTATGAAGCTCGTGACTTTTATCCTGAATCGAACGTGGGAAGCAGAATACACCAGTAAGGTTGGCGATTTCGTCCTTCTAAATGACGTAAAATTAGATTAAGTTTGTTAACCCGATTTTGTTATTTAGAATGACAAAATCAACTTAAACTTGATTTCGTCCTTCCAAACAATAAAATTATATCAAATTTTTTTAAAAAAACATGCAACTGCTAGTGATTGCCTGGTGCCTACGTAACAAAAACCAATATCACTTTGAGAAATATTTTCCAAAGCAGGTTGATTTGATAATTATTATTATTTAATTATTATTTAAATTATATCCCCATTAATAAATTTTTAAAATTTTTAAATTAAACTATTAAAATTAAATAGAATTATTAATGTAAAATAAAGGGCTTATTAAAAAGAGTTAAATTTTAAAAATGGTAAAAAGATATTTTATTTAATAAACATAAATAAATGCATGAAATTTTTCACAATAAACAAAAAATAAAAGATTGCAAAACAAATATATAACATAAAAAATAAGCACACATTAAAATTGGTACACTTTCAAAGTGCATGATTTATGAATATGCTCCGTATATTTTATATTAATAATTATATTTTAAAAAATAATAGTTTTTATTAAATGGTGAAACCCATCCACCATGCCCCAATGTATACTCGAAGAGGGTAAACTAGTGCACACCCACACAAAAACTAGTCAGTAAACCAATCTTCCATTATCGTCATCAACACATGCCCCCAACAAAATATAAGTTACTTAATATTGCATACCTACATAGATACATCACATACTAACATAACCAAAAAGTAGTTAGAAGAGAAACAAATAAAAAAGGTTGAACTAACTAGGGTTTTACGCATATATAACTATTCAAGGCAGGCGATGGAAAATAAAGAGGGAAATAAATTGTGAAAGGATGAAGAAGAGGGTGAATAAATGAGAGAGGGAAGAGGATGATGGAGAAAGGTGAATTATATTCTCTCTATCTAATATTAATAATTCTATTTAGCAAAAAAATTTGTTTTATATTAATAATTTTATTTTGTTCAATCAAAGTAGTTGGGTACTTAAAAAAATATTATAATATTTTGTTCCTTCTTTTAGATATAGTTTTATTATTTAATAAAAATCACTATTTTTTTAAATGCAAATATTAATATTAAAGAGGGAGGGTATATAGGTAGGACTTCTCTTTGTCTTACATTAACAGCTACATTTAGTTTTTTAAAATAAATTAATTTTAATCTATTTTAAACAATTAAATAGAGCTATTAATATGAGACAAATAAAGTATTTTTTTATTAGCTTTGCATTTGAGCAACTAGGTATTTTTTCTTTGACACTAATTATGTACCCTTTCCTATCATAAATTAGTATTGTTGTATTTTCATATAATTATCTGATGAAGCTTAATTTGATACAGAAGAAGACAATTCAGAAAACAAATGAAAGCAGGAAGGTTTCAGAGACATTTTGTCTAACAGTATGATTGGATTTTATAATGAAAGGGGCAATTTTGTCCATCACTAATGTGGGGTTCTAAATACTTTGAAAGTAAGTGGTTGGAACATGGACATTTTAGTCTTTTGACTCTAACTAAATGGGTCGTTATTTCCGTTAGTTGTTGTCTTCGATAGCTTTCTTATGGAACAGTGTTTAAAACCGAAGTTTAAACTGCAGTGATTAATGATAATTAACTTCATTAAATCATTAGAGAAATTGGTCACCTATAAATACGGGAATGCCAATTGGAAGAGGGACTTTTGAATTTCGAAATCTCAACTTAACAGTTTGAAAGGTGGAGCTCTATTTCTTCCGTTAAAATCGGATATGAGAGAGGTCTGTTCTACATCCGTTCGTGAAAGCTCAAGCTCGTGGTTGAAGCGATTTAGCTCTCAAGCTTTGAACTTTGTTCAATTCCTAAGAGCTAAGTACAGCTCATTTTATTTCTATTTTATTCTAAAAGATAGTGATTCCAGTTTTTGGATTGTATTCAAATTACTGTAATTTTGAGAACTGAAGATTTTAGATTGTATTCAAATTACTGTGACTTTGAGAACTGAAGATATTGAGACTGTTTGAGATAAGTCTGCCATTGAATTCAGTTTATTGCTCATAGTTGTTTGAAGTTGTAATTCGAATTCTGAATTTGATTTTCCTTAAATCAAATTTTGGAATTATTAAATTGTGATAATTGTCCATCTTCTTGAGAATTGGAATATCGATCCCATCATTATCTTTGAATAAATTAGAAATGGCTAAATAGCCAAGCTTTTTCAATAAGAGGGAAACGACCTTTTTGGTCCCACTGGTCTCGGATAAAAAATTATTATTAAACGAGTAGGTAACACGAATTTCTCATGAAAGTTATAATTTTATAACATCGACTACGCGTCAGAGCGCATTATCGATGCCGAAGAACATGAAATTTACTGTACCTGTATCATTATTAGCATCGACATCAGGTAAATAACGAAATTAGCATTGGCTTACAAAGACGAAAATCTGGAAAGGAACAAAACAAGATAATTGAATGAAAACTACCAAAACTGAAAATCTGAAATAGAGTATTAATAAATAAATGCTCCGCAGCAGGAAAAACAGAGATATCCATTGCCCGTCTCATTCCAAAGGACCAATAAAATATTGTCATCCCAGCGGAGCCGAAACGAAAACGAGCGGAGCCGAGCCGAACCGAGTCGTTTGCAGAGCCACCCGTTGTGAGCATAATAAATGCTGTGAACTGCGACCCCCGCGTCGGAGGGTCAAGAGTCAAAAAGTTGGGGGGGGAAAACAGGGAGCCGGGGGTTCGGCGATTTCCTCCTCCCCATTTCGTCCGACCACCTCCCGTTCGGATATAAATAGCCAGGCTCCGCTGAAAGCGCGGCCCCTTCCCTTCCGCACCAATTTCGCAGCCCAAGCACCCCCTTTCGTCCCTCCTGCTTCCTCCCCCTAATCATGGAAAACCCTCCCGTGGAAGAGCTCACCTCCGGAGCTAGCGGCCGCATCATCCCCGTGTTCCGCGACCTTCGGAGGTCCCTCCTCTGCCGGCAGTCGCTCTACCGCCTCTACCTCCTCCTTCACTCCTTCTTCCTCTGGTTCCTTCTCGTCCTCCCCCGTAACCGCCACGCCTCCTCCCCCTCCGCTGCCGCCACCAAGCGTCGAATGGGCTTCCGGAGGGAGGATGAGGACGTTTCGCGCCGCCGGGCACTCGCCGAGGCTCTCGCCATGGTGTCAGACCCTGGCGCCAATGCCACCTGCCGCTGGGGCACTTTTACATTCTATGGCTCCCGTCGGAACACGCTGTTTTCTCGGTCGTGGGTGCCGGTCTCAGGCGAGATGAAGTAAGGTCTTCAACTTAAATTTATGCTTGATATTTGGAATTCGGATCGTCCCGTTTTCGTCTTTTAAAATGTGTCTTATCGATTTCTGCATGTAAAGGACGTCATTTTGATTCATCAAAACAAGTCATTTCTGAACAAAATTTCTAGTATTTCCGTGGGGTAATTGGGTATTACATAATTTATGCTAATCTTAATTCTTTACTGGGGTGTTTGTATGTGGTCGTAGAAAATGGATGACAAGATAACAGGGGTTACTAGAAAATTGTTTGGAACGCTGAAACCCTGAAAGAGGTTGTTGAGGTGATCAACTGTAATGCTTTTTACAGCCAATGGGGTAAAAATAAGGCTTGTCTATAAAGTGGAGTCGAGTTAAGGGCAGGAACTTATACGTTATACACGTTGGTTATAGTTGTTCAAATCTTCAAGGACGTATGGTAGTAGGTGACTCAAAAACATTAAAAGATGACTAGATGTGCGGGTAAGGAGAACCTATTAATATTTTGTTAATTTAGTTTAAGTAGGAGGGAAAAGTGAATATTATAAATTGGGCATTGGTTTTGTCATAAATAATTAAAAAAATTTCATAAAGTCTAGCTTCTTAACTGAACTTTGGTTCAAAGGTCCACAACATAATGGAAGAGGCTATGGTTCCCAGTTGGGAAAATGGTCGTGAACATAGTAGATGGGCTTACAGTTCCTGTCAAGTTAATAATCATGAGCGGCTGTTAAGAGTTTATGTTTATCATTTACAATAGCAAATTGCAACTCTGTTCTATGTTTTTGGTAATGGGAAATTTATTCATCCAGAGCCCACCAAGTCACAAACATCAGTATTCAGTAAAGAATTTGTTTGAACTGCAGATATAATTCTGCCACTAATTTACATATGATATGTGAAGAGAATTGACTTTGCATGCTAATTAGCACTATTTGTTTCTTTTGTACCATTATAAGTACGGGCTTGTAGTTCAGACTGCCATTTTTGGTGTGAAAGGATTTTGATTGGTGTTTTCTTTTTTTTTCCAGAGGTATTTTGATTATAATTCATGGGCTCAACGAGCACAGGTAATACTGTTGTACCACTGTTAATGTCACAATATTTTCCTTTCCTCTGTCCTCTGTCATTCAGCTCCAGTTTGTTTGATCAGTTGAAAACATATGCTAAATAATCACTTGATGGAAGGCTCTACAAAAAATTGTGCGCTTAGAGGCAGTTACACTGCTCTATGATTTTTTAAAATAATTTATTGACATTGGCTTCACCCATTTGCAGTGGTAGATATGCTCAGTTTGCCCAGCTGCTTACTGGTTGCGACTTTGGCGCATATGCAATGGATTGGATTGGTAGGTAAGCTTTGTAATGAATTTTAGTGTGTGTATTTTATTGCGAGCAATCTCCAATTTTGCTTCTGTTAAAATAAATATAATATTCATACCCTTATATCTTGTCTTAGCCTTTTGTTCTCTGAGATCTTATGCTGTGTTGTATGGAACTACATTACAATGTTTGCCTATCAAATTGCTAAGTAGGTGACTAAATTATAAGAAATATTGTCAAGGATTCTTTCGGTTACACTGTTGCCTTTTCTGAAAAAAAGAAGAGAAAGCTTGATTATGTCTATTCAAAGAGCATACCTTTTGTCAATTCCGTGTACATTTGATTGCATCATATGGCACATCACAGATTGATTATTTCTTTTTTCAATTTCCTTTGGAAGGTCATGGTGGAAGTGATGGACTACATGGCTATGTACCTTCACTTGACAGTGTTGTTGCTGACACGGTAAGTAAAAGCATATTTATATATGCTTCTTTTGGTTCAGTTTGAATTGCATTTATTTGTGTTAGTATTTATTCTGTTGGCCGTGGTTCTGATATGTGTTCGTTTTGACAGGGAATTTTTTTGGAGAAAATTAAAGCAGAACATCCTCGTGTACCCTGTTTTCTTTTTGGCCATTCAACTGGCGGTGCTGTCGTTTTGAAGGTAAAGCTTTTGAAACTTTCACTGATGGTCGAATGTTTGAATTTGTTATGCAAAGATGTTTGTTACTTATTTTTGTTGCTATGTAATACAGGCAGCTTCGTCTCCTCAGATTCGAGGAATGCTGGAAGGAATTGTATTGACATCACCAGCTTTGCGTGTAACTCCGGCGCATCCAATCATTGGGGTATTGATTTTTAGTGTATTTTTTGTTACTCCTTCCTCTCATTTATATACTTTGAGAAGTGATAGTGATTCACTGTTTGCAGGCTATGGCACCTGTGGTTTCTCTTTTTGCTCCCAGGCTACAGTTCAAGGGAGCAAACAAAAGGGGCATCCCAGTGTCTAGGGACCCAGAATCACTGGTGGCTAAGTACACAGATCCACTGGTGTATACTGGTCCTATACGTGCCCGAACGGGCTATGAGATTCTTCGCATTTCCTCCTACTTGATGCATAACATAAAATCTGTTACCATCCCATTTTTGGTTCTCCATGGGACAGCAGATAAGGTTACTGATCCATTGGCTTCTCAGGATTTGTACAATGAAGCTGCTTCTGAGTTCAAAGATATAAAGCTTTATGATGGCTTTTTGCACGATCTTCTATTTGAGCCCGAACGTGAAGAGATTGCTGGAGACATCATAAATTGGATGGAAAAGAGATTGTGGGGTTGAAAATGGTGAATGTAGTTTGTATGTAAAATGGATGGTAATTGCTGCATACTAGTTCGTGAGGTCAAAAGATGGCCATGTGAAGTTAGGGGGTGCTTTGTTGTTTGATTTTACCGTAAAATATGTAAATTTATTCAAAATATGATTTATATTGCGTTCCGTGAAAGTAACTTGCAGTAGTATAGACTTGATGATCAGCATCGTCATGTCTTGTCTTGCAAGATTTTGTATGTTTGCTTCCCATCTTCCCGTGACTGCATTATCGGAGTTCACAGCACCGAAAAAATTCTTGATCGACTGTAATTGATGTGGTTACCTTAAAGAAAAAGAAAAGCTCCCGTTGTCATTAAAAAAAAAAGAAAACTGAGGGAGAAAGGAAGAAAAGTTCCCGTTTGTAAAATTCGTGGTAATTTTAATGCTTAAGAAATGAGCGCATCTGCCATTAGTCTGCTCCATGTGCCTTGCAATGCTAGTTGGTCAATCAAAATTTTCTATTGGTGGCTCGAGCATGGGGCAGATGTCAATTGCTAATTTGAATATCCCACGAGTATACTAATACAGCTGCCAAGGGGGTATTTCGTCGTGTCTACGGTTTGGTGTAGACTTTATCCTTCAGCTGACATTGCCGACGCTTCCTTCTTCGCAACCATTCAAGTCGCCCTGGTTTGTTTTCTTACCAAGTGTATGACGTTCGGTCGATTTCGGACTGGCTGAATTCTGAGATGTGCAAACGTTGTCCAAATGATTCTTATTTCATGATTACAATTTCGGTGAACGAGAAGTAAAGAAATCAGCAAGTCCACAAGATACATAGAGGATCAAACAGCTCTCCAAGCCACAATCCACGCATTATTTTGAATACACGTAAATTTCAAGCAGAAGCAGGTTGCAGCGCTTCTTCCATCCTTTTTGCCATGGTCTGCACACTCAACTGTATGTACGAGAGAAGCCAATCCGTTCCCCCGCTGGCCACCGGATCAGTCACGAATGACCACTCGATGATGCAGCCTCCCTCAGAATCGGGCAGCACCTTGATGGTCGACTCGTAGGCCCCTAATCCGACGTTGTTTTCCAGAATCTCGTAGCTCAGAGTCCGCGTGGCCGGGTCGATGACGGTGAGCTTCTCGGTGGCCCAGGCCTCTATTTGTCCATCGGCCGCCTTCCGACCGCAATACCTGACGCAGCCTGGTCGGCCCGGGTCGCCCTCTACCTGGTAGCATGTGTCCACGCCCGGGAGCCACCTGTGGGCGTTGCAGTAGTCTGCTACCAGCGGCCAGACCTCATCCTCCGGGAAGCCAGTGATTTTTGCGCTTGCTCTGCCTGCCGAATTGGCCGCCTCCTGGCCTCTCCCGGTCCCGGGCTCCATGCCTGTCAATGGCCCAAAGG
Source organism: Saururus chinensis (assembly GCA_035235625.1). NCBI lineage: Eukaryota > Viridiplantae > Streptophyta > Magnoliopsida > Piperales > Saururaceae > Saururus > Saururus chinensis. Next base: position 7,678,015 of record CP141143.1, read on the forward strand.
TTAGAGACATACGGGTGCAAAAGCAGAGACGATTGGCCCTTTTATAGATTCCATTATTCCTTTTCTTTTGGTAGAATTCCAATATTCAATGCGGAGAATCCAGTGGGTTTTGGGACCCTCCCACTTTGTTGAAGTCGAATGGCCTGTGTACACCTATGTTGCATAAATGCCCTTCAACGTTCCGAGTTGATAAGTTCGGAACTTGATTTTGCGGAAATATGCAGGCCACCGAGTTTTCGTACACCGTATACTTCAATTTTCAGTTACTCTGGACCACGCGTGATGCTGCAACATAGAGGCAGATCGTGTAAACCCCCCGTTTGGGTTTTAATTTTTTTTATTATTATTTTAGTCACCGACCTCGGTTCGGGAACTCAGACCCGTCAGGATTACAAAAAGAATCGGGGGAAAACCCGTCAGGATTACAAAAAGAATCGGGGGAAAGAAAATTTTCCTTCCCTAACGTCCAGCAGAACGGGAAGTCTCCTTCTCCCTTATGAATCCTTCTCCCCTACGAATCCTTCTTCCCCACGACCCTAGTTTTCTCCTCCCCTCCTTGACATCTCTCCCTATCTCCCCTCTATAAATCTTCATCTTCTCCCTCCCTCTCGACCCAAACAGCCCCTTCTTCCCTGGTTCGACGAGAAGCAATTTTGGCAGCTCACCAGCGGCGACGAGGGGTAAATCTAGGCGGCGAGAGGACGGGCTGAAGAGGGGAAGGCAAAAAGGTAAGATTTTTTTCTTTGATTTGGGTTAATCCCTTCTTCCTAGATTCGGAATCACTGTTCACAGTAAAATATATCGTGCAGTTTCTTATTCTCAGAATCACTGTTCACAGTGAAATATATCGTGCAGTTTTCTTATTCTCGGAATCACTGTTCACAGTGAGATGGATTGTATAAAATTTTCCAAATTCTATCATCTTCTCTCCCTTACGTTAGTTATATGTCTTCTTTTATTAATCAGAGTTTTGTTGTGGTTTTCTTAGGCTTTTGTGAGGAGCAGTGATTTTTGTGTCGGGTTATGTTTCAAATTAGGCTCAGGTGAGGTCCCTCGTTTGGAACATGAATTGTCCTCTCAACATGAATTGGTTTGTGGTTATATTGTGTTGAATGAAACCTTAATACCATGCCTATGCTCAAGTTTGATCTTGCAAAGTATTATATATTTTGATTAAATATGAAAATTCCAAAGTTTGATATGCAGTACTCAGATTCTATTTCACAAAACGTTCTGTAGTTTTCTAGCATAATTCTAAAGTATGGGTTTGGTCTATGAGTGATTTGATTTCATTCTATGCTAGGATGGGTTTTAAAACAAACTTATGATGCTATGCATATAACCGTGAAACTGTGACAGTAATGGGTTTATTCGCCCATCTAGTGTTTGCATCATACCTACATATTTGATTTCCTAATTCTTTCCCAGTGATAGAGAATATGTCAGATATGTATGGGTTAATGAAAGGAATGAAACCTGGGCAGTTTATATACTTTGTTTTAGCATGTGTAATGGTTGACATATATGTGGGCATGAGATTCTATGTTGATTTAGGATTATATCTAAAGATGGGAGAAGCTAAGTTATATATGCAGAATCTGTTATGTTTATTTTCTATGTGCCTTAATCAAAAAATTTTTACCTTCTGTTTTGCTCAATTTACTAAGATACATCTAGCTAAAATCCTTGTTTATGCTTTTGTGAACAAGGGACTGATGGGGGCTGTGGGAGAGGTATTTTTTACATATATATGGGTTGGCGTAATGTTGTTAATATAAATAATGTGAGCTGTGAGGGGTGAATATAGTGAGTTATATGGGGCAGATGTTCAACATTGCAAGATGTATGATAGCAGAAGAAATAAATGCAAAAGTAATAAGAAAATGTGAGCTCGCTGGGTTGTAAGGAAATAATGGATAAATGGGGAATGATTTATCTCCAAATATATGTGTACCTATGTATGCTATCATGGATTTGTGGTGTATTGATTGAGTGATTAGTATATATCATAGTCAGCAAGTTATTAAATTTGTCTTGCAAGATTTTATGTCTGTGGTGGGAATTTTATTTTATACAACTCTAGGGTGCAAATGATACACCGTGTTGGATTCTTAATTTTTTTGGGGAGACTTTACTGAGAATAAAGGATATAGATAATGAACGGTACTAAAGAGTGATGGGTTGACAAGGGTAGTTAAGGTTTGGGTTGGGAGACTCAATTTCAGGATTCAAGATAATAAGACTACCCAGGTGCCACGTAGGGATGAGGGTGGACCCCAGCCTTTGGCAATTTCCTCTCAGTTTCACGGGTCATTACGAGTGCACGCGTATGACCACTCACGGCGCATTTGCACCAGCGCAAATCACGGATCACATAGCTAGTTCTCTGGGTGTTATGGGGAATGAGCTGTGTAGATTATACATTATGAAATGCCATGCATACGGTGATGATGATAAATGATGATTGGTTACCTTAGATGATGCACATGTATATAAATTTATTTAGAAATCCTATTAGATATTTTATTTTGGAGATGTTTTGATTATTTGTTGTTGTTGCATGACCAACGATTGCTAAGATTACAATGTATGTTTTAATTGAGGCTCACGAAGTTTTTAGCTTACGAGTGGAATGTTCGTTCCACCGGGTATATTTTTGCGCACAGGTTTATTCACAGAATTGGATGTGTAGGAATGTCGAGAAAGGATAGAGATAACGGTCACAGGGTTAACAAAGGGAATTAGCATTAGTTTGTTTTTCTTTGTAGCATTAGTAGTTATTTTTGTAGTTGCTAATGAACACCCCTTGGGTGAAACTCTTTCTATTTGATTCAATAAAGATTTAGTAGGAAGTTTATTAATGTTTCAGATAAATTCTTTATCCCTTGTAAAATATGCTATTATCTTGTCACAGCTTGAGCTCAAGTGCACTCCGATGGTGTTGGCGGTCTGTGGACCCTTCTCAAGGCTCAGGTCATGACAGATGGTTACTACTTAACTATAGCCATGTTCAATTGTTATTTTAAAAAAAAAAATTAGTAGGACCACTTGAGAGGTAATGCCAAAAAAGAAAAATATAAAAAGGTAGCGGCAGAGACTGTCAGTCCGTCGGATTTGCATCAAAGTCTTCGTTCAAAATGGTAGCAGCATAAGTGAAGCATTTTTCATATTAACTGACAGGTCTTGAATAAGTTATTTATATAACTCTTTCACTCATGAGATCTAGTGTATATGGTTGGTGCATATTAGCATAAATAATATAATATATATATATATATATATATATATATATATATATATATATATATAATTTTAAATATCAAAGGCTCACATACAAACTTCGCTCATTGTTAGTGGAGAATATAAAATGTACTTAGTAAAAGCTGTCAAAAATGGAAAGAATTAGAATATGTTGCTCTTTTGAAGTTTGAGGGGGAAGAGTATCCTAACTGTAAGCACCATTGTTTGTATCTACCTTTATGCATTATTAAAACAACCACGTGACACTAGATGCTTAATTTTATAGAGTAATGAGTCGTTTCCTTGTAATAGAATACTTGGTCGTGGTTTCTTTTACCATCTATTTGTGAGTCCATTTTGATGAAGATAGATTCTCAATAGTCTAGATAGTGATCATACAAATAAGAATGTAGTTGTTTCCACCCGCTTAACTTCCTCTTGGATCCCATTTTTTATCTATCCCTAATCTACCTACTAAAATTTCTTACATATTTTGTATGTTTAAATAAATAAATATATATATATATTAATTTCTCTTTAACTCATTTTCCCCTCTCTTTCTTCTTCAGCATGGTTATTGGCAACCTGGCCTTAGCCCCCTCTTCCTCATCCACAACCCCCCCTCCTTGGTAGTAGCTAGGCTGCTAAACGAACTTGATTGTAGCAGCCATGACTAGACTTGTCCCAGCCTGGCCTAGCTCTAGTGGCTAATTGTGGCCAAAATTGCCTAATCCTGGCTAGCCCATAACAAAAAAGAAAAAAAAGGAGGGTAAAGAGGAGGTTATTGCTGCTGGAGTTGGAAAAAGAGGTTATTTTTTAAGGTTCAATTCTTAGGGGAGTAGGAGGAAATCAATGAAAGAATGTTGATGTACTTAAGTAGAAAATAAATAGGAGATTTTTTACTCAATTTTGAGGATGGAGGAGTTCAGTGGGGTACGTATAACCATGTTCTAACAGATTTTCGTATGGGGAAAACACTATTGACAAATTTTAAAGGGTAACTTGTAAGGACCCTCATCTTTAAACCGGTTTTATTTTTCTTTAATTATGGGTTATCGTGAGATTTATGCGTTTTCTGATCTTATTCGGTGATTTCGTAAATAAATAGTGTTTGTGATGGTTTGAACCAAAATTAACTTCAATATTAGTGGTTTTAAGTGATTTTAAACCAAATGTGAATTTTTGAGATTTTTGAGATTTTTCACTATTTTCCCAAAAATTAGGGTTTAGCGGGACCCCTGTGGGCCCCACTGTCGAAAAATTTATTTTTGTGTCAAATGAACCTAGACATATACTTAAGGTCCCACAAAAATTTTCAAAATTTTATTAGGCTTAAATTGTGCTTAAATTTGCAAAATACCCACTTTTAGCCTACTTTTCATATTTACACTCCAAAACTTACCTATGCCTACCCCAACCCTTACTATAAAAGGGCAAACCAGAGCCATTTCCATTTTTGGGAATAGGCTAAGGAAGGAGGGCTGGCCTAATCCCCACTTAGGCCCGAATTAGAAGCCGATTAAGGTAAGCTTACTCTAATTAAGCACTAATTCATGGCTTTTCTCTTAATTTCTTCCAAATCTACCATTTTTCCCTTTATTCAATTCGTTTTGACCATCAAAAGCTACTGATTTATGTTTTACTACAAACTCTAACATTCAAAATTCGATTTTTACTACCAACAAGCCCTAGATCTAAGGTTTAATTAGGGATTTCTTAGGTAAATCGATTTCTATTAGAGTTTAATTCAAACTCATTGTGTTTTCAAGGATTTCAAGAAGGGTGACTCTTCAATCCGAGCTTAATCAAGTGCTGAGGTAATGGGTCTTCGAAATCTCTGTTTATCCATGGTAAAACTCTTCATTTTTGGCTTATTTCAAAATTGTTTGCTTGATTTAGTGTGTTAATGGTAAGATTAGAAAATAGAATTATTTAATCCCGATTTCTTAGGGTTTTGCATTATTATGGTTTGGTTTGATATTCTGGAAGTCAAGGAGGACTTTTGATGATGATTAGGGTGTTAGATGTGGATTTGAAGTGTTATCTATGGTGTTTTGGTTTGATTTTGCGAAAGGAAGAAGATGACTGTTCTGCCGTGTTGGCGATCGATCGGCCTTACAGGGCGATCGATCGGCTGAACTATAAATTTCAAATTTTTGCATGTAACCAATCGAACGGCCTGAAGGGCGATCGATCAGCTACACAGGAAATTGTGTGTTGGTGCATATGATGTCTATTTTGATGATTCCACTTTAGCTTGCCAATTTTATATGAATGTGAAGTATTTTAAGCTATGTTAGACTACTGAAAATTTATGTTATTGAGTTTATGGAGTTGAGATATATGCTTAGAGATGGTGGAATGACATGCTTTGTGGCATGATGTTGGAATCGTTATCTTAAAATTATGAATGGTTGTTTCCCTTTGGTTAAGCATATATTTTCAGTAGGACTACAATCATTGTTGGACTGATTTGTCATGATAAATTGTGATTAATGGTGTGTGAATGTTGGTGAATGCCATGACTCAATGATGAAATAAGTGATGTTATAGGTGTTTAGCCTTTGTGGTTGAGTTTTGAATTTAGCTATGATTTCAACGATTCTTCTACTATGATTTCCGCTGGAATTCATGTTTAGGTAGAAATTCACATGTGTAGTGTGGTAGTGAGTTGATTTTCAAGCATGTTGATATGCATTATGTGAAAGGCTTCTACTAGTTACACACACACATGTGGGGGTTAAATGATGATGTTGAAGCTTAATATTGTGATTATGAATGATGCATTAGGGGCTGGTGAGAGCACTTATCATGATTAGGATTCATGTATGCTTTGCCCATGCATGTACCATGCTGCACGCATCATGAAAATGGATTTCCAATTGAGGCTTCATCGTGAGTAATCGAATTTGACCGATTGGATGCAATGTGATGAAATTGTGTGCCGGGTTTATCGGTCGTGGATTAATCGCAAGTTGATTGGTCTGAAAGGACATAGTTTGATTTAAAGTTCCTGTGTGGAACGATTTGAAGTTCCTGTGTGGAACGATTTAAAGTTCCTGTGTGGAACGAGTGCACTCCCCGGGTTGAGTCTTGTTTAATGGAATGATGTGGGGACGAGTTGTGTACTTGTTTTGCGGATATGTGAGAATATTATTATGTGTGTCATCTGGACCCTGAGAATCCAGTGTGGTATGCCGTGTGCACCCCGCTACCACGTGTTCTAGGGTTCTCTGTGTGAGAACTCGGGCTCTTCCCTCCGCAGGAGATGTCCCTGGGCAAACACCCCTGCTCTAGATTCTCTGTGTGAGAATGGGACATCCTTGGTCAGGATTGTCCAGGGCGAGCAGTATTAGGGATTGACAACCCCGATCTTTCTTGAATTCTTGTGTAGGATTTTGGACCATGACACGCCTTTGTGGCCTTGTCTATGCTCCCGTCTGTGTGACGTTAACGTGTGATTACTCCTTGATGGAGGTGGATTGTGATGATATTATGCATGTGGGAATATGTATGTTAGAGATACATCCATGCATGTTGATTTTGATGTTATGCATGTGGAATATGAATGTTAGAGATACATCCATGCATGTTGACTTTGATGATAAAATGCATGTGGAAATATGTATGTTAGAGATACATTCATGCAGATTGTGATGATATTATGAATGTGGAAATATGTATGTTAGAGATATATCTATGCAGGTTGTGATGATATTATGCATGTGGGAATATGTACGTTAGAGATACATCCATGCGGGATTGGTATGATGTGAATACATGTGGGGATATATATGCTAAAGATACATCCATGCAGGTTGAATTATGCATTATGATGCAGTGTTAGATGACATGAATGTGTGATCAGAAAGTGATGCACCATGTAAATCTGTGATTTGAACGATCTCATTACTATGCTATTGTATTTTTAACGTTGACAGTGATATTAAAACCATTGCTGAGTTTGTTAAAACTCACCCCTCTTTTGTGTTTTGATTTGGGGCTGCGTGGTGCGACACGCAGACGGACAGGATTGCCTCTTTGAGAAAATGTCAGAGGTAGCTTGAGTGTGATAATGGAGATCGTTGCATGACTTATCATCGTTTATTTCATGCTTTATGTTCGAACCTTTGTGTAGGTTCTTGTTTTGGATTTATGTCATATACTACAGTTGTGATGATTATGACTTATTTTGAGCCGGTGTGGGTTTTACTTAACTAAGCTTGTGGGTTTGAGATTGTTGTTTACTTTGTAATAAGCAACACCTTTTTCTTCTCTTTTATTTACTCTTGCTCAAAGGATTGTGCGCACTCCGTGTTGCTGCTAATCGCCCGTGGTTAGGGTTAAGTCTTCCGCTAGATCATTTCTCAATTTTCACTTCGTCGCCCCCGCGCGCTTGACCGGCCCTTGGACCGGGTTCGGCTCGGGTCAGGCATCACCGGGGCGTGACATAACTCCTTTTAGCTAGAGCATTGAGATCCCATTTGAAAGCCCAGTGCTAAAGAAAAGAAATTCAGGCTCCAACTTAAGAGTTGTTATGGACATGTTACACATCAATTAGGCAACACGTAGTATCCCTCTAAATGTACTACTTACAAAGAGTTATACCACTTTAACAATTTTAGTGAATGTAGTGTTAGAAGTAGGCATTATATTAGATGGGTTAAGCCCATATTATTAAGGTAGGTATGTTATTTACATGTTAAGCCCATAATATTTATGTGGGTCAAGCCCATATTACTTAAGTGGGTTAAGCTCATATGGTAGAGAGAGCCCAAGCCTATTTTGAGTTAAATAAGAATCACACATGTGAATTGGTTGAATGAGTGAATAGTCTCACATCACCTAAAAGAAGGTGATATTGTTAGTATATAAGGCACATGTTTGACCTTTCAAGTTAAGCTCTTGGGCCAACCCACTTTTGTGGGGGAGAGACATGTTGACCCTTACACCTAGGTGCCCCGCCATCCTCCAGCCCCCTCTCCCTTCCCTAGTGGGCCACTGAGGATTTTCTTTTTAAAAAATTTATTCTTTAGCGACACAGCGCCGCTAAAGCTGATTTAATTAGCACATTGAATAAGTATTCTTTTAAAGAAAATTTTATTTTATTAAAACGTCGCTAGTAAGGACTTATTAGCGAATGACTTATTAGTGACACTTAGAGTTATACGTCGGCAATAAGTTATTTTTTATTTTTTAAATGGTTTTTCTATTAGTGACGTATACAAAAACGTCACTAATAAGGACTTACTAGCGACGCTTAGAGTTATTTGTCGCTAATAATTTTTTTTTATTTTTTTAAAATATTTTTTTATTTGCAATGCATATAATAACGTCGATAGTAACTGATCATTAGCGACGCTAATAAATAAGCGTCACTAATAATTTAATATCAGCGACACATAAATATGCGTCGCTAATAGGCACTATTAGCGATGCTTTTTATTATGCGTTGCTAATAGGTAATAGTAACGACACTTTTTGCAACGCTTATAACGACATTTTTTATGCTTCGCTAATAGTCATTAGCGACGCTTAGGGGACTATTGTGTCGCTAAAAATTCTTTTTGTTGTAGTATTCATTGTCTTTGCCTTTGAGATATTCAAAACAATATATGATGAAGTAGATAACCAAACCGCTCCTAAGGCCTCCGATTAAGCAATGCCCAAGCGACATCCTCCATATCCTTTGATTGCATCCCAAATTGAAAGTGCAACTCCTTCTAGTAAGATAGCCTCTATCTGCATGCGACAAAACCCATAATTTTATCTTGTGAACTTCTCAATCTTGAACTTCTCATCTTCTATTATCAACTCTTTCACCAAACCTTCACTTTGATACCAATTGTTGTGGATTATACACCCACTATAGTGGATTTAGTCTAAAATCTAAGTAGTGGCTGGATCCTTATGAGGAAAAAAAGCTAGCAAGAAATATAATTAAAAGATAGATAGATTACACAAGGGTTTACGTGGTCCAGGAATTGTGCCTAAATCCAAGGGATCACATAGTTCCCACTATTTAATAAAGAAAACAGTAAAAAATGATTACAAACTTCTCAAGCCTTTTCAATAGCCAACATCTTCATGAAGAAAAAAAATCTTCTATATCCCATAGGGATGTAGAAAGTCATATATATCTATTTAAGGAATAAAATTTCTAATTAGTCAATAAGGAAGAGTTGAAATCGAGGTATTCTAAAATCTATCACATCAACTGTTCTTCACATTAGCCACTTCTGGTCCTACAAGCGATCAATCGCTCTAAATGGTAATCAATTACCAACTCTCGATTCCATTTTCAACATGAACATTTTGGGTGTCGATTGTGATCAATTGCCCTAACAATCTTTTATGTCTATGACTGTAATTTCAAGAGGTTGTGAGCTATGGAAGACAAAATTAATCAACACCTACATAATGTGATTACAGTCCGGGCAGAATCATCTCAAAATACACTCAAACCTGAGAAAGTTAAGTACATAAGCTATTTATAACCGAAACAGTTTTCACTTATTTTAAATTACAATTAAATAAAAAAATCAATGATTTGGGGGGTGGGGGGAGGAAGATGTCTTGATTTACTGGGTGAGGAAGAAAAGAACGCAACACCAACATTTACAATTATCTTTGAGTTGAAACCCCTTCCGTCTCCATATCTCCATTTTTGGCTTGAGCAAGCATCTTCAGATCTGTGGAACCCTGCTCCTCGGAAGGAACCACTGTGCTCAAGCCAAAATGGAGATATGGAGGAACCACTGTGCCGGCAGTCTTTGAAGCTAGTCCACTCCCTTGCTCATTTTCTACGTTTGCATCCTCATTTGGAATGAGGATGTTCCCACCCAATTCTCTTTTAACATTCATGTCATTGTTAGAATCATGGTCAAGGTTTTCATGCCCTCTGGTGACAGTCCTAGAAGCATCCTCTTGTTTTTGAGGTTCAATTGATTCTCTGTTGCGAGTCCCGTCATCCGAGAAACTTGTATCATCCTTTGAACTTTCAGCATGTTCATCATTTTTGGCTTCAGCGCCATTAGTAATATTTCCTTCTTGTGTTTTAGTTGGATGAGCCTCATCATTAGCTAAAAGCTCAACTTTCGATACATTGATGGTTTCAGACTCAGAATTTTCCTCTGATATATTTTTAACACTACGTTCAGCTTGGCTCTCTGATGTTGTCTCTTCTTTTAAACCTTGTAGTTGGTCATCTATAACTGCTTCATGACCACCACGAACTCCATCAGTGTTTCTCTCTTCACCCTTGCCAACCTGTTCTTCTTGGTTACTTCGATGTCCTTCGTCTCCAAGTCCATGCTCCTCACCAACTTCACTACCTCTATTCTCAGAACCATAATTTTCGTCTTGGTTGCCCTTTGGTTCTACCTGCTTATATTCTGTTTCCTCTCTGCCCTTTTCTTGACTTTCAATTTGCAGATCAAATTTCTCATCTTCGTAGGCTTTTGGATCTTCCTGCTGAACTTGATCCTTCTTGGTCTCTCTTACTTGACTATCATAACGTTCTTCCTCCTTGCTCTGTGGCTCTTCCTGCTTTGTTTCTAGCTCCTTTTCACCGTCAGAGTTATCATTAGTATGCACATCAACCTTTTCTTCTTCCTTAGACTGCACATCAACTTGTTCTTCTTGTTCTCTTTCATCAGCTTTAATTTGAGAATCAACATTTTCTTCCTGGCTGCTCTGGGTTTCTTCCTCTTTAGTTTCTAGAACCTTTTCAACCTCTTCGCGACCTTTCCCTTTAGTATCAAAATTGTCTTCTTGATGAACCTGTTCTTCCTGCTGATGTTCTTGCTCCTTCTCAACCTCTCCAGTGCTCTGGGGTTCTTCCTCTTTAGTTTCTAGCAGTTTCTCACCTTCTTCATGAGCATCAGAATCGTCTTCTTCATGAACTTGTTCTTCCTGCTGATGTTCTTTCACCGTCTCTCCAGTGCTATGGAGTTCTTCCTCTTTCGTTTCCAGTACCTTCTTACCTTCTTCATGACCTTCCACTTGAGCATCAGAATTGTCTTCATTGCTTTGGGAATCTTCTTGCTTATTCTCGATCTCCTTTTCACCCTCTTCACCACCTGTGATGGGAGCATCAGATTTGTTTTCTTTCATACCCTGTTTTTCCTGGCCAAGTTCTTGCTCCTTTTCTAACTCTTCCGGACTAGTCACTTGAGTATGAGCATTTTCTCCTTCACCTCCCTCTTCTTCATCTTTACCAGTCCCCTGCTCCTTCTCAGTCGCTTCAGTATCAGAAGAATTGTTTTCACTGCTCTGTGGTTCTTGCTCACTGTTCTGCTCATGTTCAACCTCTTCACCAATTGTTACTTGGTTTTTATTAAAGCCTTCGTCTCCAACTTCTTCAACAGTATTCTCATCCAATTCGTCCTCTCCACCTCCATCGCCCTTCTTTTCACCAATGTCATCAACATTTCTGTTCTCTGAGACCATTTGGATAACATCAAGCTTCTCTTTACGCCCAAATTTTAAACCTTGGTAATCGTCACCAAGGTTGCTTTTGGTGTCAACTACATAATCGTGTTTCTTATGGTAGAACTTTTTCATCTGGTAAATTAACCAGATGGAGAAAGCCAAAAGCAAAGCTATGTGAAAAACATGCTTAACTTTTAGTCCTTTTGATCTTTGGTTGCGACTTGAGTATTGATGATACATTGTTCCAGTTAATAAGCTGGACTGAAAGAAAAAAATAGTACTACTTGTTACTTGTTAGCCGAGAAACTCAAGATAAGAAGATGATATCAACTTGATCTAGGATACGGATTACTATCAACATTTAGTACTCAGCCAATTGTACATTGTCAATTCCATAAAAGTCAATTTAACTGGTAAGCAAAGTTGCCTTCTCTTAAGGTTTCCACTTAAATTAGATTTCTTGACCAATGAGATAGCACTTTCGAGTAAATCCTCATGTTCGTGATGGAAAATAAGAGGTGGAGAATTTTCAGCAATAAAGTTTAAGTGTCAAAAAGCCTTAAGCTCTGTAATCAACCAAATGTAAGACGAGAAACAGGTGAAGTAAGATTGAGATTATGTTTTATGTGAAAGAAACTTGGAGGTTAGGCCAGACAAAAGATCTTCAGTAGACAGCAAAACCACTGTAGACCGGAATAAAGTGGTGAAGGGAAAAAATCAGCAAAGATAAATGATAATTTTTCACGACAGACCTGCCTCAATAACCCGTACCCATTACCCATTACTACTTGAAAGAGAGCAATCCTAAATAGACCACTACAGCTCTAATATAGGTTTTTACCTAGTTCCACAAAGATCAACACGCCTAGTGTGTTTCATCTGATTTCTCATAGTACAGAGAGTCCAGCAGCTAGCCTGCTACTTAAAAGAACACAAACTGCCTCTCAAAAGAGCTGATCTTGCTCTTCTCTTAAGATTTTCAATGGTTAACTCAGATGCAAATGTTCTTATGTATCAAATTAGGTAGCTACGAGTAAAGAGACATGAAAGAGTGATTAAACCGTAGTAGTTCTTACAAGCAGAAAGGAAAATATTCACATAATGTTCAGATCACAAACAATGAAGTCAAGATAATGGGAAGAAACAAAAGAGAGATAAGTTTCAAAGTTTCAGATTCCTGGAAATGGAAGAGATTGAGAATAACTGAGGGAAATGCAATTACCGTGCTGAGAGATTCGTGGGATTGCAGGGCAGCTGCTTCGATCGGCTCGGGTGGAAAGAGAAAGAATAAAAGTGGCTACTTTTTCCTTTTACATTCAAGGCGTCACTGCATCCTCCTCTCCGCAATCTCTCCTTTTTAGTCAGTGAAGGAAACACTGAGCTGACGCTGAAAGCTCAAGCGACACCCCACGCCTAAATAATATTGACGTTAATACGTTGCTAATATGTACGGTGGACGAACCTCTCCTTTGCGAAGCCTAGGCTGAGAAAAACTCTTCCCAGCCGTTGAGGCTTCTTTCTACTCCTTGTAAATATGTCAAACTTTCAGTGCGACTTTAGCATTTACAAAGGTTATATTGGCTTTACGTCTCGCTTTTCTTTTTGCCCAACAAAATCGGCTTTCCGACTTTCAGTCCGCCATGCTCGCTAAAAGTTTCTCGTAGGGCGAGACACTTGCAAGTCGGATTTGACCCGACACGGGAGATGTTGCTGTCGGTACTGCAACTTCACTAATTACAATCACTACGAGCATTATCAAAGTCAAAACTGAGGTTTATACAGCAGATTTACTGATAGCGAAGCACCAAGCAGTTCGCCTTCAAGGCAGTCGGGAGCCGAATCAAAGTCACCGACACCTAATTTTACGCGATAAGCTTGGAAGTTACCTTGAAAAGTGTTTCTACGTAAAAAATTTATCTCACGTATGAGTGGGGGTGTAGATACAAATATAAGGTTGTTTATGTCCGTTCATCATTTACATACCTGTTTGTTTATATTCATCTTAATATATATTATATTTTGTCTAAATACATAGATAAATGAACACAAACAAACGTGAATAAATACTTAAGTGCCTAAATTTTATCTCAATTTAAATTGTCTAATAACTATGTAACATATTATAACTATTATAACATGTTACACAGGTACTAGATTCATATTTTTAAATTATTTAGTACTAATGTAGTATGTTAAGGCTATTCTCACATATTACATAGATTATGGATATATGTTTTTAAGTTGTTTAGTACTTATGTAGCATATTAGGACTGTCCTTACATGCTACATAAGTATTAGATTTATATTTCTAAGATATCAAATACCTATGTATCATATTATAAATGTCCTAACTACTAAATTCTATTTTTTTCCTCTAGTATTTAGTAATACACTAATATTTATAGGAGGGTTAGGTATTGGTAATAAATGTAGACTTTTGCAGACACGGATAATGGTATGTTTGAATCCATAGTTTCCCATTAGTAGGGGTGCTAACAAGTAGAGCTGGATCGAGTTTTTGCCTCATGTAGCTCAAACTCAAAGTTAGAATACTTGACTCGAACTCGACTCAAGGCTCATACGAACTCAAGCTTACTAGCTCAAACTTCACTCGAACCAAAAACTCGAGCTCAAAGTCGAACTTATTATATTACAATGGTAAGCCTAGCTCGAATTGAACTTGATATGTATATAGAAATAAACATAATTTGAATTCAAAATTTCAAACTAACATTTAATGAACAAATCAATCACATAGAATAGGTTGATTATTTTAAAATTATATGAAGTTACAAATAAAAGTTAAGATATGCTTATAGCAAACTTTATCAAAGCCTCAAAGTAGGTTGCACTCGAGTTTTAGTTGCTCCTAACTCTCAAGTATATATAATATCAAAATGTCATTATTAATTGAGCATGTATAAAAATATAATAACTTAGATATATGATACATCTAAGTTTCAACATATATCACATGTGAACATATATGTATTATGTGTTTTTAAAATTTTAACTTATTAATCTGTCTCTATATACATATATACACACTCAATATATAGACATTATATATATTATAATATATAAAATATAAATTTGTTGTATATATATTTTGGGATTGATAATTGTGCATATTTACACATGGTTAAATGTTTTTATGTATATTATAAAATATATTTATAACTTTCATTCAAGTTCGAGTTGAGAATGAGTCGAATTCGAGCGGAGTTTGAGTTTTATTCAAGTTGAGTTGAGTCGAGCCAAGGTATGCTTGAGCTCGAGCTCAAATATGTTTGAGTTCGAGCAGAGCTACTTCAAGTCGAGCCATATTTGAGTTGAGTTGAGTTGAGTTAAGGCATATTTACTCAACGAGATAGCTTGGCGAGTTAGTACCCTTACATTTATTAGGGCAGACAAAAAACTTAGTCCATGTCTGTGCTAGATATAAAAAATTATCCGCTCTATATAAAAATAGATGCAGATACATACGGACATTTAGACTACCGATGTCCATGAGCACCCTTAGGGTCTAGAGATAGAGATAGCCCCAAACAATGGGAAACTAAACCCATGATTGGCACTAAGGCTCAATTAGAAGGAAGAGTTTTTTACTTGCTCACCATAAGCCCCCATTAAGGAACGTTTGAGGACCGTTTAGTTTTAAGATCAATGATGCATATATTAATGTGTGTTAGCATGTGCTCCTATTGATACTAATATGTGTTAGCATGTGTATTGTCAATCTCATAAATAAACAATTCTCAAGTATTATTTACGTCAGGCTCATAGTAAGTGAGGAATATTAAAAATTCTTCCCAACTAGAAGTGGCTACTTAATCTTAGATAATGGGAGCTCACTGAATGTGAGGTGTGTACTCAACCAAAAGAGCATGTCATCCCATTTAAATCAAAGCTATGGAGTCTGGGCAACAATGAAGGTAACTAGACATTACAACCAAAGTTACGATCCCACTGATTGAGTGTCAAGCCATATTAAACTATCAAATATAGCGGCATGCTACATTGCTTGTACAAATGCCCCTCTTGTTCTAGTTAAGTGCCGATTACCAAACACTAAATAATGTTTGATTTAGTCCAAAGGAAGAGATATTCCAACTCCAAATTCCAAATGCCTCTCAATTTTCCATATTTGAGTGCCTACTATCAAGTGCCCATTAATGCCTGATTCAGTCCAAGATGCCAAATTGTTTAATTTAATAGGGTATCTTTCCTGTGTAATTGTTTATAAAGAACATTTTAGGTTTTCTCCTTTGTTGTTTTGCTATCAATTTTAGGTTCTCTTTGCTGTGAAATTATTTTTAATAAATCTTCAACCACTAACTAATCCATGAAACAAAAGTTCAAACAAGTAATTAACCAATCTATTGAAACAAACATTATTCTTGAAGTAAGGGATGCTATCTTTTATGAAAATAGATTCACTATAATTTTAAGAATTGTGGACTCAAGTGTTAAAAGTGAAATATCAAAGGAAATTTTATTAGATGATGAACCTATTTGCACTAGAGAAATAAAGTAGACAAATGATCAAGTAGAACATAGAAAAACTAAAATAATAATAACATAAAAGACATTTGGTCTAGATTTTGTGATCTACTTGATTTGAGAGACAAGAGAAAGCACTTCTTAAGAAACAAAATTTATCTTATTAATTGACTCGAATCCTCTTATATTTGAAGAAGCTATGAAATTTAAAGATGTAGGATTTTGAAAAGAGGCTATAAATGAAGAGATGGATTCCATAATGAGTAATAAGACTTAGAAACTTGTTGATCTACCCCTTGACTCAAAAATAATTAAATGCAAATAGATCGATGGAACCATTGATAAATTTAAGGCTAAATTAGAAGTAGAAGATTTTACCTAAAAAGAATGTATTGATTACTTTGTTACATATGCCCCGATAGCTAGAATATCTACCATAACGATATTAATAGCCTTAGTCTCTATTCATAATTCTAAGATTCATTAAATGGATGTAAAGATAACTTTTCTCAATGGTGAGTTGGATGAAGAAATATACATGGAGCAATTGAAAAATTTTGTAATAAAGGGACAAAAACACAAAGTTCATAAATGTATAAAGTCCCTATATGGTCTCAAGCAAGGTCCAAATGATTGACATGAAAATTTTGACTAAGTTGTAATAACAAATGGACTTAAAATTCATAAATATGATAAGTGCCTCTATAGTAAGTTTCATGATGGTAAAAGTGTTATAATTTGTTCATATGTTGATGACATGTTAATTTTTGGGAATAATATTGATAGTGTAAATGATACAAATATTTTTTGTCATCAAACTTTGAAATGAAAGATATGGGTGTTGTTGATGTTATCTTGAGAATAAGAATCTTGAAACAAGATAATAGACTACTACTTTCTCAAAGTCATTACATAGAGAAAATATTAAAAAATTTTGATTACTTTAATTACTCACCTTTAAGTACACCTTTTGATTCAAATATGAGGTTTTATCCTAATACAGGTAGATGTGGTTCTCAATTGCAATATACAAGAGTAATTGGTAATTTGATGTATATATGTTATGACATACACAAGACCATATATCACTTTTACAGTTGGAAAGCTAAGTAGATATACCAGTAATCCTAGTTATCTACATTGGCAAGCTGTAAATAGAGTATTAAAATATTTGAGAGGAACAATGAGCAATGAAATTTTTTATAGTAGATATCTTATAGTATTAGAAGGATTCTTGGATACTACCTAGATTAATGACCATGATGATTATTCATCAATGAGTAAATGAGCTATTTCTTGGGGATTTAAGAAACAAACAATTATAACAAATTTTACTTATCTTTGAGTTTGTAGCTTTACATGCTAGTAACAAAGAAGCTGAATGGTTGAGGTATTTATTGTTAGAAATTCCTATTTGGTCAAAGCCAATGACACCCATTTTTATACATTGTGATGGTGAGTTCACACTAGCACATGCATATTGGATTAAGACAGTTATATTAGAGAGTTAATCTCCAATGGAGTGATAATTGTAGACTATATGAGATCAAGTCAAAAGTTGAAGGATCCTTTCATAAAAGGACTTAAAAGGAATATGATGATGCAAACATCAGCTGGAATGAGATTGAAGCTCATTTAATTATTATTACTCTTAGTGGAAACTCAACTTGTCACTTGAAGGGATTCACGTTCTCAAGTTAAAAGAGTAAAGTACATCATAAGTTGTGACGACAAGTACTTAAAGAAATGTTAAGTTTTCATTGGCATATGTAATGTATAAAGAGAAGGTTGAGATTTGTTCTCTTAATAGACTTATAACAATGTGGTTTGGGTGTTAAAGTTATAGGGACACCTTTGATAAGTATTCCAATATAAGTGTTGAGGCCGCTACCTATAAGACTAGGGTTTGTCTCTAAAGCATTTATGAAATAAAGATACAGACACAAGGCCGAAATAGTGTTGGCTATATCATTACAACCTAAAGAAACAAACGACTTGATGCGTAAAACAAGCCAGGTTGATCAACATAGATAAATAGTTCAAGGATGTTGCTCTACTATGCTCTCTGATTAACTTTGGTAAGTATACCCTAAGTGGAGGTTCAAGTTGTAAAACACATTCATTTACACATCAATCTGAGCCATGTTTTACCTTATCAAAATGGTAGGGGAATTGTAATATTTTGAAAATGGTGAGGGATTGTTAAAATTTTCAACATTTATAAGAGCAACTGATCGAACCACAAAAAAAAAATAGTCGTTTTATTGATCAATTTGGGAACTAATCGATTGATTCATGAAAATGATTTAACAATGGTTTTATCGATCAATTGGTCAGGGAACTAATCAACCGATTTGCATAAAAAGTAGAATGACTGGATTACAATCATTTTGATCATTTGATTGACCCTCATGGCGATCGATCATTGTAATAATTAAGTTTGAATTTTTTAGTTAATTTAAGTTTTTTTCATGAAAAGTTGCATCTTTTTAAATTGGAAATTCATCCCAAATCATATAAGAAGACATTTTTCACTCATGAAAAATGTGATTTTGATTTCCTCTCTTGATTTCGTCAAAATACCTTGTTCTCTCTATCCGGAAGAATAGAAGATAAGGTTTTGGCCATTAGTTCGTAAAGGAGATAAGAGCTTTGTCTTCAAAAGTATAATTTGTAGACAAAAAAGGAAGGCTTCATTGTATCTTGAAAATAAATTAGTAGAGCTCCAAATTACACACCAAAATCAAAGATTTGATGGGGGGCAAATACTATTTTTAGGAGAGTGATTTACGCCTTGAAGCACAACCCATTGCAGTGCTTTTCTTACAACAATCTTTAGGATTTGAAGTGATCTTTTCAACAAGGAATTCATCATCTACTTCAGCAACTGTACAAGCTCACTAGTTTGAAGATTGAAGCATTCCTGGCATTGATCAAGGCACAAGGTACAAGAATTTCCACCAAGAAAATAGAACATCCAAAGAGCAAATTTAGTTGGAGGATATATGTTGAGAGGCCGATTAGTGCTCTATGCTTCTCTAATAGCCAAGATCAAAAGATTAAATTGGAAATTATAAAACTATTGGCTTCTTATAAAGGTGCTAGACCTTACAAGTTTGGAAGCATTTCTATGCTCTTTACTCACAATGAGTGTTGCAAAAGGAACTTAGGGTGCTGTGATATCTAATGCTAACATGTGGTAGCATGTGCGCTATCGATTTCAAATATAAACGACTCCCATACATTCTGTACGCTAAGCTCACAGTCAGTGAGGAACAGAAAAAATGCTTATGACAAATTCACACTTCAAAATGTCCATTGTATGATGCTAACCCTGACACCAAGTAGGACACCAAGTAGGCTTGTTCTGCACCAATTAGTGATACATGCCATATAAATTTTCTCTTTCCCCCCCAAGCATAAGTGCCTTATAAGTTACAAAGAAATTGTTTTCGTCACTTGCGTTTTTTTTTTGTATTAATTACAAATGATTTTTTGGGTACTAATTACTTACAATTACTGATAGATAATCTCATCTTCATTGGATAAAGCAACCATTATTGCACGAGGATGAGATTAGTTATTACGTCATTAGTCATGTTTTCCATTTACAACAGAAATAGTCAGCCGTAATGTTTTAAGCAAGTGTTGGATG
Source organism: Saururus chinensis (assembly GCA_035235625.1). Classification (NCBI taxonomy): domain Eukaryota; kingdom Viridiplantae; phylum Streptophyta; class Magnoliopsida; order Piperales; family Saururaceae; genus Saururus; species Saururus chinensis. The sequence continues at coordinate 7,697,846 of CP141143.1, forward strand.
TCAAGTTTAAAGGCAGCTTTGTTTTTGTAGTAACTGCACATATATAATTTTTTCTTTTCTCAACAAAGAAGTTAACTCACAGGAAAAAAATATAAGGTAACTATTTCTAATACATAGAGCTCCATTAAATGAGATAAATCATCAATTCAAAGAGTTAATAACCAAAAACTTATATGTTTTGCTATGTTGTACATAGCCCAAGAAAATGCATTTAATGTTTTTATTGCCTAATTCTTCTTCTTAGGCTTGGGTTTGCAAATAATAACTCTACACCCTAAACCTTCAAGTAATTAAGATTAAGCTTTCTTTTCTTTCATAGTTCATATGGAGTAACCTTCGAGTTCTTTTGAATAACTCTATTTAGTATGTGACAAGCTGTTAATAATATTTTCCTTAAAAAACCTTTGCTTAAAACTAAATATGATATCAAGGACTTTAACATTTCTATCAATGTCTTATTCTTTCTTTTGGTCACTCCATTTTTTTGTGGAGTGTATGAAGTTGTGGCCTCAAAGATTATACCAACTAATTCACAATAATTTGGAAAGTGATACTCACTTCCTCTATTGACCGGATGGAACCACACAGATTTTCTACCTCAGCTTTGTAAGACTTAAATTTATCGAAAACATTATTTTTACCATTCAACAAGTAAACATAAAAATACCTAGAGAAATCATTAATAAAAGTGACAAAATATTTATTCCCACCTTTAGTTGGATTAGCATGCATGTCACACACATCACTATGTATTAAATGAGTAACGAAGATGTCCTTTGAAAATTTGAAAAAGGTTTTCCAGTGATTTTTAATTGCATACAAATTTTACATTTATCATGCATATCATGCTCATACTTAGAAATTAAATTCAACTTAACCATATTATTCACTTTCTTAGTATTCACATTTCCTTAACGACCATGCCACAAAGAAAGAGAGAAGCATATAAGCACAAGCATTCTTCTTATTAATATTAAGCTTAAATATCCTTTAACATAAATAGCCTTTTTTAATAAAGGTTCCACCCTTAAACAACACAAACATATCAATTTCAAATACAAGATTAAACTCAAACTTATTCAAGAGTCCTCCTGATACAAGATTTTTCCTAATCTCATGCACATAATACACATTTGCTAGTCAATATTTTTCAGAAGTAAATACAAGTTTCACATTTCCTTTGCCTTTCACTGGAGCAGTTGAAGAGTTCCTCATGTAGAGGAAGGTACCATTCTCCACATTATATATTACAAATGATTTATTATCTTTGTACATATGCCAAGTTGCACCTAAATCAATCCACTAAGAAACATTATTATCAAGGTTATTAACCTCAGATATCACAACAACATACTTCTCCTTGGTGTCTTGTGTAGATTTATTTTTTAAATAGAATCAACATTCAACTTAGTAATGTATCAGCTTCTTGTAATAGAAGCACAAACCCTTTTACTTCTAATTTTAGTTGGCATTGTTATTGAGATTCCTCCTCTTTTGAGTATTTTGTTCACCCTTGTTTGAAATTCTTGGAGTTTTGTCCTTCCTCCATAACATGCACATTAGAGTTATTGTACTCTTCTTTATCCTCATGGACTCTTGTTCCTTCCTCAAGCATGAGGTGGGAGGCTAATTCCTCAAAGGGAAGTTCCTTCTTTTTGTGTTTAAGACTTTTCCTAAAGCATTTCCATGAAAGAGGTAGCTTCTCTATTCTGCTCGAGACCACAATAGATTTGTCCATCGCCATTGTATTAAAGTTTGAACTGAATGAGTAAGCGTTGGAGCTCATTAAATTATTCCATAACAAGCTATTATCTATTATTTTTAAATTAAAAAATTGACCAACTAAATATTTCTTACTTGTAGCATCTTTCACGAGGTATTTTGCTTCAGGTTGGTCCCCATAGAGCTTTGGCAAATTTAACACCTTGCTAAAGATCAAATAAGGCACCAGACACAACATTGACAATATGACCCTTACATAAATAGTCATCTTGCTTCCATTTGGCATGCTTGCATGTTTGTCTCACCATTTCATTTATATGTAATGGGCACGTAAACGATCTTCAATGTAGTGAGAAGAAATTGTAATTTCCTTTGTCCACATAAAAAGTTTCCATCATCAAACTTATCAAGCTTGATGAAATTCTCTGTTATGGGACATGGAGAGTTGGTTGCAGAATTCTCTTCCATTTCCTCAAGTCAAAATACTATTTTTTGATTGTTGGTGGAAATTCTTGTACCTTGTGACTTGATCAATGGAAGGAATGCTCCAATATTCAAACTAGACAAACTTGTATGGTTGCTGGAAAAGATGATGAATTCCTTGTTGAAAAGACCGCTTCAAATTAGAAAAATTATTGTAGGAAATGCACTATAACAACCTAAAAAAAGTATTTGCCCCCACTAAATCTTTGATTTTGGTGTGTAATTAGGAACACCGCAAATTTGTTCTCAAAATATAATGAAATCTTCATTCTTTGTTTACAAATTACACTTTTGAAGACAAAGTTATGATCTCCTTTAGGAACTAATGGCCAGAACATTGTATTCTATTTAGTAGGATAGAAAGAACAAGGTATTTTTATGAAATTAAGAGAGAAAATCAAAATCACTTTTATTGAGTGACAAAATGTCTTCTTATATGATTTGGGACGATTTTTCCTTTCGAAAAGATGCAACTTTTCATGAAAAAACTGAAATGAACTAAAAAAATTTGAATTTAAGTGTTACAACAATTGATCACCATGAGGGTCGATTGATTGCTTAAAACAATTGTAATCCAGTCATTTTGCTTTTAATGTAGATTGATCGATTCCTAGACCAATCGATAGATAAAACGACTATTAAATCATTATCATGTCTCAATCGTTCAATCGATAAAACTGTTGTTAAAGAAATTTATGTGGCTTGATCGATCACCTCTCATGCTGATCGATCGCTCTTATATATTTTAAATTTTTTAACACATTTGTCACTATTGAAGAATTTTCCAAATTGATTAAACGTTAAAGATCTATGAATTTAAGCTTCATTAGATCTTGAAAATTCCTTCTTACTATGAAATTTTTTGAGTTCTATGTATCAGATGTTGGTGGTTGTGCAATACATAGCTATGACTTCTTCGGGTGCTTGCACAATACAATGGATAAACATGCATGCCAATATGACAAATCAAAACAAACAAAATAATGCATTTCTATACCACAACTAGGCTAACACACCAGCTTTTCTCATTTGTATATTCTCTCTCTTCGTTATATCTATAAGACTTTAAAAAAAGGAGATCTTAAGGACCCACCTTTCAATGACTGTGAAGAATTCTACCAGCTCAAAATTGTGAACCCGCACTTCTATTATAGATAACTATTTGCAATTGCATTATTAATTATCCCCTTATGTGGTTATGTGATAAAAAATGGTCATTCGTTTATAGAAGTGTGATTCAAATTGGCCTATCATATATTAGAAGTAAAAAAATGTTGTATGATAGCAAGCATCACCAAAATATATGACCAGCGGATATGTGGAGAGGGGAACCTAGAAACATGTTGGATTGGTCACCAAGCCTTGGTCATGAAAATTTGTCTTGCTAAACAAGTTTTTAGAAGTACATATGAGATTAATAATCATGTGAGTCTTAGGTGTTGGAACTTATCACCAGATACGATTTCATTCTTAGAACTCAAATGCCATGCTAACTAGGAAAAGTGTAAATGAACCAAACAATAGCTTTACTAGCATTTATTTAATAGCACTACTTATAGAAATGGTGATTTTTATTAAATGATGAGATCCACATGGAAGATAGCTCATGAGATACTTATTTATGCACCTAGCCACTTAAATTGCGCCAAATGGAGATATTAATAGTGTCATAACCCGAATTTATAAAACCCTTTTTAAATAAAATATACGCGATAAATCATGATTTTTTTTCTTTATTAAACACAAAACAAATCATCTGATTATATATTCAAGTCGTGATAATTGGGGCAAATACAAATATCAAAACATATGATATTATTACACATGTCAAATTTTGCTAAATAACAAGTTAATCCTCTAAGTACAAGTTTATCATATGTCCGAAAATAAACAACCAAGTAAAATTGGCTCTCATGCCAGTAATTATAATTACCTACATGATTGCAAAAGCAAAAAACTATATCCCACTAATGCATATCGTCCTCAAACTCCCACTAACGTCCTGATCTCGTAATGTCCCCATCTAAAGAACCTACAAGCAAACAAGACCAAACAAGCAACAAAACATCTCCTCCCCTTGGAGGAGCATTTCAGAAAAATAAAAGTAAATTTTAATATTTTTTGGATTGGGCCAACATCACCCGATGTTAGTTGCCTACGTACTCATCAGACAACATCTCCAATATTTCTAATAAGATCGGAGCAAAGACCCCATCTATCCAGACGTAGTTCTGCCTAAAACTACAATATACTAAGAAGCATAGCATTACACATGTAATGCTTAAGTATTTTAAAGCAACCTATATTTTATGCAAGTCCTTTAATCATTTCACTTATTCTAATTAAACAAGCAATATCAAACAATGTTATTAATTATCTCCGAACCATTATTTGATAATTAATATCTTTGTCTAATCCCAATGATAGACAGACTCATCAGATGTCAACCTAAGTGACAAATGATAAACTCACCATAGACCACCCTCAAAGGTAAATCCATGACGAAACACCATGGAATCCACTATAAAGTACCATCACCCCTCCTAGCCCACGAAAGACCTGACCGGAGTTGAAGAGCACAACCCACAATTGCACTTGAATAGAAGTGGCGGGAAAAGCCAACCAAACAAGATGTCAGCTAATCCAAAAGTGTGTACACTAAAAGATCTTCAATAGATCTGTGGTGAGCCTGGCTCACGCAGAGCTCCCTATCTTGCTCATCATTAAGTCAAGAGTTTGAATGACTATCTCAAACCCTATTAGTCCCTTCTAGACAAGGGTTTTAAAATTCAAAACTACCATCGGTTCATCAACCAAGGCAAATCGTTAGGTCAAAAGCTTTGTTCACTATATGAACTAGTCTTAAACCCCTCTGAGGTATTTTAGTCTTTATCTTAATTGGGTATTTTTGCCCAATCCAAAGCTATCCACCCAATTAATTATTCTTTCAATAATCTTCAACTAGTGATAAGTTACTATCATAACATCAATAATCAATATCGAAACAATGATCAACACAAATAATTAGAACCACACAGGTCCAAGCATATTATAATATCAATAATCAAATTCAAAAATGATATTAGAATTGTTCGAGCTCACATGCCCTAACCCTCCTTAGGTTAACTTATTAAATCTCTTTGAAAACTGATCGTAATGCACCTAAGAGCATTAAGGTAATTATTCTATAATGAGCAAGGTCATCTCTGCACTCGGTAAGTCTTTAACCTCTCAAAAAGTTTTGGTATCTCATTGGCCTATTAATTTCATTTACGCGAATGTGGGCTAGTCTACATAGGGGTATTTCTATCTGTTTTTAGGGCTTCCTCGAACCTTGATGGGTCCAAAACTAATTTCAAGGGTACAATTTGACATTGTGAACCCGAGGTAATCTTTTTTGCTATTTAACGAGGTCGTAAACCACTTGAACCAACCCTGGTTAAATTAATCATTTTACCTTAACCCTAGGGGTAAAATAGTTAATTATTTAATTACTGAGATTTTTTCTCAGCTTATGGATTGGCCCAAATTTAGGATATACATTAAAATATCACTAAGATTTTTCTCAATTTTTGAATCCACTCATAGGACCCTGAACCGGAGCCCCTAAGTCTGATCATTAGTATCATTCTACGATTCAACTCATAAGCGTAAATTAGTCATTTTTGGACATTGGAATTTTTCCCCTGTCTAAAACTTGTTAAAGGAACTCATCATATTCCCATGGTTGTTTGTAATTTTTTCACATTTTTCTGACTATTTTATCCTATTGAATTGGACCTGGTTCTCTTAGTATACTTCAATTTTTTTAATAAAAACCCAAACCGGACCGGGTCAAACCCATTTGGGCCCAGTCCTGGCCATTGTGGTTCGGGTCGCATGGCCCAAAACTGCTAAGATGACCCATGATGTGTGGGTCGTCTCCCTCACGTCCGACCAAAGGATGGAAAGCCTTTGGCGGCTACGCCAGCTATCATGGCGGAGCAAGGCTAGGCCGCACCAAATCGCCACAATACAACGATTCCAATGGGCCTGGACATGCCGTCTTGGTCGGTGGCCGGCCGGGGCAAAAGTTCCACTTTTTTTCTACAATTGCGGTTAGTCCGAAGCATGGCAGTGGCAGGGAGCCAAGGCTGGGCGATGGGTTGGGTTCGATCAGATCGCCGTATTCTGGCAATTCCGGGACCCTCAATCCCGCCTCCTGCCAGGGTCTACACTGCGTCATCGTTGTCCTTTTTCTTCTTCTTTTTTTTGCTTAGCGGCCGAACCACCATGGCAACTGCTCTACCACCTGGACCGCCGCAGCCATGACTAGGGCGGCCCCTCCTTTACTACAGTTCTGATCAATAATTGGTCGGTCGCTGGCCGATCAGCGGTTGGCCAGCAGGATGAAAAATAATTACAACAGCACATTGCTACTCAATGAAATTACAAAATTGCAAATTATTGTTCTTAAAAATTACAGCAAATCACTTTCTTAAAACACTCAAATTTATCCTATTATACACTCAAATTTATTTAATAAAATCATTATTAATCTACACTCGAAGGTAACGACAACGATCCTACCTTAATCGCCAATTTGTGGTTGATCCACCACCGCCGGAGCTTCGCCGTTCACCCCATTCTTTCCTTCAATCGGGCAAAGACCCCTTAACTGTGCCCTAAGAAGGCCTTTTATAAATATGGGGATTAGGGTTCCTAATCCCTCTAAAATTTTGGTCAATCCTCCTTACTTAGATACCCTAATTAGGCATCTAAAAATTAATTTTGGAACTCTAATTAACTGGGCCCACAAGACGACTTAAATAGGCCAAATACATGCCTAAATCGGGTAAAGTGGCCCTATACGATACATTCAACTTTGAATAGTCGTATCTCCCTCATTTGAACTCCGATTCTGGTGTTCTTGGTGGTGTTTTAAAGCTCTATTTGTCTACTTTCTAATAGAATTAATTTCAGCCACAAATTCTATCTATGGATGAAGTTATTCTACTAAGAATATCAATGGGTCAAACACCATGCATACCCCTCCCCACCCCATTAATAAAAAATTACTCGTGCTTAGTCAACAAAGACAACGGAGGTGATGGTGACGACGACCTTACTCCTCTTCCCCCCTCCCTCACCTTTTTGTTTTCCTACTACCCGTTGCCAAATTTGGTCATGCCCAGCAACCAGGTCAAGATCGCATGCACAACCAGTGCAGGTTGCTGACAGCAACCAACCACTACAACATTGTAGAGATTGCCAATAGCTAGATTTGGTCCTGGCAGTGGCAGTCGTCATAGCTGCCTACAATGAGAGCCAATGACCATTAGCTATGGATGGATGTAGGTTGTGGTCGTGCCTACTGGACAATAGAAGAAGAAGAAAAAATAGTCAACATAGGTCGTGTGCCACCATTACTGGAGAAGCAGGGGAAGAGGAGGTATCAGTGTTGGGGGTGGCCAATCGCAAAATAGTGGGTAACCATTTGGGGGAGGGGGGAAATAGACGTGTTCCATTAATTTTTTTTATGAAAAACTAAGACCAAAAGTAGTTCTATATAAAATCAATACTATACAATAGCCTATGGGTGTTGTATTAGAACATATGTGTCATATGTTAGGATAATTGGTTAATTTTTTTGTCAAAATTATATTATAAACCTTCAATATGTATTAATCTTAAAATTTGATTACATGTAGTTGTGATTAAGTTAAGTTTGAAATTGATGGACTTGAAAAATAGGAGCAGACATGTTCTTATGGATCAAGACTAATGACTAAAGGATATTGATGGGTTAAAAGCTTATTCAATTTACATTTTCATACCAAAATTACTAGGAGATTTTCAAAAGTGATTGCAAAGGTTTAAAAAGGTTTTAGGATAAAAATGACATAACTATATTTAAATAGTATCATTGGTCGATCGCTAAAAGAGTGTATTGATTGAATCAATTGATCGCTTATGGAACAATTGCAGAAAATTGAAGAATCGATTGATTGCCATTGGAAATGATCGATCGACACCTAAATCAATCCTTTATAAAATGAAGCTGAGTTGATCGATCGATTGGCTAATCACTCAAGGAATCGTGTGTTAAGAAAATAGTGAACAATCAATTGCTATTTGAAATGATCAATTGACAAAAATTTAAGAGAATAAAACCTAGAAAAAAGCTTTTCTGAATTATATTACTTTCCTTGTTGAAGTCAAAATGTCAAATCATTTTGGAGAGCTATATAAAAGACACGAAGTGATGAAATTGAAGAGAAAAAAACCTAAACAAAATTGGAGAAGAAAATATAATTATTTTTATATTATTTCTTTGAGAATTTACAAAGGAGCTTGAAGATATTATCAACGGTGAATCCATGTTGATGCACAATTAAGAAAAAAAGATTTCAGAAAAAATTCTTAGAAAATAGTAAGCAACGTTCTTCAAATGAGTTGAAGAATCTCAAGAGGTATATTAAAAAATAAGGAAGAAGTTCTTATTTGAGTTGCTAGAAGAACATAAAGAGGGATCGAAAACTTTAAGGGTTCGATGGAAAGAGACATTTGAAGGCCAACAATGAAAAAAATCAAACAAAAAGAATTTGTGTCAAATCTTAAGGTTGGTTGGTTGTTTTGTCTTGTAAGATGTATATCGTTTTAGTGCATTGATTTAGCCTTTGGATTGAGGCTGCCATAATTTTTTACCCAAGTTTAAGTTTTTTATCTTAAATTCTTATGTGATCCTGCATGCTTTATGGTTTGATTATTAATAGATTAACCATGAATCCGCATATTTATTAGGTTTTTATTTTTTTCATTATATAATTTTTTTTGTGGAATGAGGTGATATCTTGTAGTTTTTATCTTTGTTAGATAATAAGACTATAGGCAATATAGTAATTTGTTAGGTCAATTAAATTTAAAAAATATACTACTTAGTTTATTATGTATTTGTAGGCTGGTAAATATGGATTAATGCTTATTAACCTTTATAAAATTGATGTTTCATTTTCTTTTGCTAGCTAGTTAGTGACTCAATCTTTCATGTTCCTTTTGTCCTATATTAATTGTTTGGATTAGAAAGCAAAAATAAATTTAAATTAATCCTACTTTTTTAATCTAGACATTAAGTTGAGGACATAGGGAGTATACGGTTCCAAGGACGATCAAGGCATATTTCTTCCATATCAAACCTAAGAATTCACATCTCTTTGTACAATATTTTTTGGACAACAAAGTTATCATCTATATATGGAGGCTTGATTTAATAATTTCCTATTTGATTTTTTCTGAGTCAATTTGTAAAGCCATTTGAATTGATTGAATCATATTAATCCTTGAGTGAAGACTGTGAAGTATAACTGGGGAAGTAATTGAGATCAGTTGTTAGCCCCTTAACTTGACAGATGTTGAAAGCGGACAACCAAGTTTGCTTGGGCGACGGACAGCCTAGGCAGCCCCTTAGGCACGGACGGATGCTGGAGCAGCGCGGGAGGTGTTCTAGATGGACTACTCGCCTTGCAGAGTAGGCTGAAGATGAGTCTTTGTGCGGGCGGGACTCTAGCAGCGAAGTTGGGCGCTACTTGGACTTAGGGATAGACTCCTAAGGTGAACAAGATTCACTTATACGACAATTGCACTATTTGCTAGAATAGGAGTCGAGGCAGCGAGTTCCCTAGACGGATAGGACTCTTAGAGGCAGCACGACACTAGCTTCTTAGTTGAAGACATACCCTTTTTGGTTTCCTAATTTAGGCTGGGGGCAGACTACTTGTAGGGTTGAGAGTTGCCAGGGTGAGAACTCTTCTATGGGTGGGTTTTGTAACTCCTAATAGCATAAGGACTGGCCTTTGGGCTGAATTCTATATAAGGGAGAGAGCAAAGGTGGCTAGCTGATCAGAAGACAAATTTGTTTATGCACAACAAACGAGGGAGCTGAGAGAGAGCTTTCAGTCTAGTGGATTAACCTGGCCCTCTCTCTACCTTGTATATTTTGACGGACAAAAATATAACTTGGGTGGAGACCCTTACACCAGGACGACTTGTGTTGTTTGCTTGTATTTCATTTATGCATACGAGTGGAAAAAGATGAAAGTGGTTGCTTGTTATACGGCACAGCCAGGCCATCACGTATATAAATACTAAGCAAAATTTTATGCCCGTAATATTAATGTAAGTAAAATTAATTCAAAAATTCGAGTTGTCCAAATGTAGTCTAAAAGCTATGGACCTGAGAAATACGATGTAGCAATTTCTCCTTGTGTCTATGAATGGCCGTGAACGAGGAAAATATGAATTTCATGAGTGGAACTTTTTTGTCTGCTGGTTGATTGGAATTTGGAAAGAACTCTAGCTGTCTGCTTTTATGTTGGTTTCAAAAAACAGAGGAACATCTTGTGGGCACGCTGGATTCGTGAATTCAATACTACTAGCCATCGTGCCAAATATAATAGTGGCACCAACAAGTTGACCTATGTGCATGGTCCTAGTAGCAATCATTGAACATATCTTCGTTCTTAAGTCACAGCACCATTTGATCAACTAAAATATAAAGGCCACAGAATGAGAAGCCACGCGTGTCGTTGGTTCCTATCTTGAGTCCTCATCTTGGTGCCACATCGACGTATGATGCAAGAGAGGACGTCCCAACGCTAAACTCGCAGTGAGCAAATGAAAAGCTTCTACAGGTGGAACTTTTGCTGTCCAATTTTACACCATCCAGCTAATATTTTAAAGAGCAATATCCAAAAATTATCCTTCCAAGGAATGAGACCACTCATATCAAATTGTTGCAGCAACTTTGCGCCCACGTTGCGAGTGCATTCTGAATAAATTTATCGCTTCCCTCATCACCGCTGGACTGAATCATAGTACTTTAAGATTGTGTATCCATCATAATACACCGTGCCAATCTAGCAGGATTTCTTCACCCAAATTCTGCAGTACCGTTCAAAACGACACGCATGTGTTGGAGTGGTTGATGCTTCGTTCATTTCTTGACTAGTTCAGCCGCAACTTATTAGTTCGTGATATCAATGGAAGATCAAAGTGTCCCTCCGTTTCGAAATTAGTTCTTAGACTGAAAAGCGCTTGTCCAATTCACCATCAACTATTCAAGTTATCTCTCATGATTAAATCATTTTTTTAAGTTTTAATCCTCCAGGCAAGAACGTGTTGATGATGCAGCATGGCGGTGTGGTGGGACTTGAGCTGACCCCGCCCTCAAAGCAGAAATTCGAAAAGAAAATGAAAATGGATCGAGGAGGCTGAAGTTCGCGTGGTTAAAAGATGGAGCTCTAAAGGATGTGAACCTAATTAAATTTCCGAAAAAGTAGCTAGCAAAAGCTAGTTCATCGTCTCAGAGGTCTTATTTCAATTTAATTGAGGTGGGAAACAACAGTGAACTAAAGTGGCCGATCTATACACATATGTTTTCCTTCGCTAGAGGGCAACAAAATCCATTTGAACGATTGGACCCGTGGCGATTCTTGCTCAAAACTGATCAGGAGATGATATAACTGCTACTAGTGTAATCTTTTGATCTCAATAATGAGTTCGTTTATTGTAAGAGTAATTAAGAAAGTAAATGAAGCTGTATCTTGATGAGAACTTATTGTAGCTGCCCGACACAGCACCAACGTGGAGCGCAAGTGGTGGACCGACTTGGCGCCGTCTTCACACCTCCTTGGAGACATCTCCATCTAGGACCCAATGGAGGACTATTCAGAAAACAGCTGGCTTTCTTTCACCATTAAACGTCAAAAGGGATTATTCTGTGATGGTTAAGCTCTTCTGCAATCTCGGAATAGCGAATTCAACCACCCATTTTAACTGTTCATCTACGCAGATGGCCGTACGTGTTCCTTTTTTTTTTGGCTAATTAAACGGATAGTACTATTCGCAAGTGAAGACGGACTGATTCTAGATGAACATGAGCTTAAGCAACGTGTGTTAAAAGATTGAATGGTCGACCTTGCCAATAATGCAAGGGTATTTTCGTGTTCTTAGATCCCAAAAATATCAATCTGGTGGATCAAATAATTGAGCTGGAAGGGCGATGATGGCTATTCGATCCAAAGGAAAGGGAGGTTCCAGTAAATTCCTGGGGAAAGATTGGATGTGGAAACTTCCAAATTTCACCACTACCAAACTTTTATTTTTCTAATGTCAGAACAGTTTTCTTTTCTTTTCTTTTTGTTGACGATCGCCCTTTAAATTGAGCCTCTCTCCTTTCAAGCTCCAAGCAAAGCCATTTGCCTTCCAAGCTCCTTCCCTTCTCCATCTATCTGGCTCTCTCCCACTCTCTCATGATCACTTGGCCCCAAAGAAATAACAGACAGAAGCTACGACACCTATACGTATTTGATTAGAGTTCTCCTTATCCTCTCGCTCCTCCATCTCTCTATTAGTTTCAGAAACTACACGTAGAAAATGGAGGCGAGAGCTCCGGTTATAGCCAAGAGGCTGTGGCACATCGTACGGGTCGTGTTTTTCATGCTTCGCAAAGGAATTTGCAAGGGAAAGCTGCTGATGGATCTTCAACTGCTAATGAAGCGTGGGAAGTTGGCCGGCAAGGCACTGAGCAATTTGATGTTCCACCACAATTCCAGCTACAGCTTCCACTCCCACGATCCACATCCTGCATTCTCTGCCCCAAGGGAATACGAGTTCAGCTGCAGCAACAGCCCCGTAGTGCCCGTTCACCTCGCCGAGCGCTCCAAGAACCACCACCTTAACTACAACCACAGCCACTATTTCCCCTGCGTCCACCCGACCGCTTCTAATGACAACGTGGCGGCTTCAGCCCTTCAGAAAACGTTGGAGATGTTGCATTCTGCTTATTCATCAGCCTCTGCCTCGCCAGCGCCTGCTTCCTGGCTTGCTGGCAGTCCTGCGGTGAGGCAGCTGAGGATTACCGACTCTCCGTTCCCAGTGACGAACAACGATGAGGAGTACTCTTACGTAGACAAGGAAGCAGAAGCCTTCATTCAGAAGTTCTACGAGCAGCTGAGGTTCCAGAACAGTATGGCAGCCTCGGAGGACACTTACGCTGAGGATATTGCCTAAGACCGAAGCAGTGGCCGAGGATGGGTTTTTGCTCATGTGATGCTGACTGCAGGAGATGAGGAGAGAGGCCGGAATAATTACCGAACATCCTGCCAGTGTTCGGTTGGGGTTAAAAAACCGCTAACCCAGTTGCATTTGTGACTAATGCGTCGTATAGTTTATGGTTAACACGAGTGAAAGGAGAGTTAATTTCCACATGTAAAAAGTTTAGAATAAGTAGCACGTCAATAATCCCTGAGAACCCAGAAACCCCATAAACCGCTTCATGAATTTAGGAGTAAAATGAGGTATTGAGAAGTTTATTGAGGTGCATATAGACCCATTCGAACGTTTACCTTTTGGTTTACGGGTTGAATGTGTTAACGGTTAATAAGTTCTTTTGTCCTCCAATTAAGTCTAAGCAAAAGTTACTGATTTCTACTAATTAACAGCTAATATAGTTCAGTTAATAAAGCATTTAATTTTGTATTATTGAGAAAAATATTTTCTTCACCACCCACATAATGCATAACTAATAAATGTGTGGAGGGAGAACTTAAGAACCTATTAGATCATGTTTTTAAATTTCTTTCTCGCCATTTCTTTGTTGATATGACTGTTTTTTATTATTGTCACTAAAGTCAGATGAGAGATATGTCACCCACTCTTTTAGCCGGCTCACTCTTATTTGGGTATTAAATTTTTGTGAGGTTCTATTAATTTTGTCTTAATTTTGGCTTAAATTAATAGAATTATATTTATATATAAAATGTGGACAAAATTAAAAAAATTTGTCCAAAAATTGATTCCAAGCTGTTTTGAATCATGCGATCGGAATCGTCAAATTACTTCATGAGGTGGTTCGGTCGAATTCGGCTCCAAACCCCTATTTTAAAAATTATAAATTTTATTATTTTTCAATAGCTACCTCTCATATCAATTTAAACCTCGAAAAATATGTCATATAGGTGAGGCTTACTTTAAAAGTTTTAAATTATGTACTCTTATGGGATCTTGTTTGATAGAGCTCGAATTTATGAGCGTAATAATGACAATAACGTGCATATATGAGTTTAAAAGAGAGTTATATTAGTTTAAAGTTTTAAAATTGGGTATGACACAACATCCGAATTTATTCTACAAATTTTTGTTACCAAATATAATTTAAATTTAGCAGTAAAATTTTAAAATTAATTCTAAAAAATTTCACTTCCTTTTCTAAAAAATTCAACACCCAAACAACCTAACACATTCGATGAATATTCATTGTATATGTATTTCTGGAAGATAGATATCTATTGCTAAGGTTGTCAACAAGTACCCATATAGCTGACTCACCCTACTATGTGTTCTGGAATTTGTGGGCAAGTAATTATAAACAAGTACCATGTAAAATATATAGGTAAGTTTACCCTCTCATTTATTTAGTTAGTAGGGTATGGGTAATACCTTGGCCTTATCCATTACTCATTACCCGAGTCATATACATATCATGCCCATTACCAAAATCTAATGTATAATTTACTCTTATGACCCATTTAGCCCCTTTTATTTGGCCCATGTCATCCATCTTAGGAACAAACATTTTTGTGATAAAATTTATGTAAGTATTTCTATCAAATGTCCATATTTATTGCTCATTTTAGGAGGTTTTGAGGTAATGTTATGAATCTTTTATTTTTATATAATTATTTTGTGTGTGTTATTACTCATTTATCATATACCAAAGCTAGCCTTGTATTAGTTGCCATCAATACTATTAACTAAGTATTTATATAAAAATGACATAGTTGACACTTATAGGCATAAGCTTATGGACAATCCTCATATTTATGAAATTGTACATGTTGCCTTGCATGAAAATGTATTATATATGGAATAATTTATGTGTATTAGATAAGATTTATTATCAGTTGACTTTTACATAGTGGAGAAATATTAAGTAATTTGAATCATTATACATATAGATTGAACTTGCTATTAAAATAGACTTATGAAGATATGTATTTAATAAGCTTTTAAAAAAATATATTATTTGTGGCAGTTTACTTTTTATTAGTCTGTCGGATGTTACTTGGGTAATAAATAATGGGTAGAATTTAAATAATAAATAAAAATTGGTAATGGGTAAAATATGAGTAAAATTTTAAGAAGTGAAAAAAAAAATATATATATATATATAGACCCGTTTATATGAACCCGGGCTCATATAAACCTATGTGAGCTCATGTTCTATGGGTCGTCGGATTTACATCTGGCGGTTCATAATACTTATGGGTTATATTTATTGGTTAAACCCATGAGTATTATGGGCCGCCGGATGTAAATCTGACGGCCCATAGAGCACTCATACTCATATATATATATATATATATATATATATATATATATATATATATATATATATATATATATATATATATATATATATATATATATATATATATATATATATAGAAAAAATTTATATAAGCCCGGGCTCATATAAACCTACGTAAGCTTGGGCTCTATAGCCGTTGGATTTACATTCGGCGGCCCATAATACTCAGGGTTTAACCAATAAGTATAACGATGAGTATTATGAGCCGCAAGATGTAAATTCGACGGCCTATAGAGCCTGGGCTCATGTAGGTTTATATGAGCCCGGGCTCATATAAACGGGTCTCATATATATAATCTATACCCTACCCATTTGACAACTTTATCTTTAGAGGTGAGGTATCTTGGATAAAATAAAATTGGTTCAGATTAGCTGGGTGGGCACTCCCACCCATTATGGTGGGAGTGACTACCCAAAGCATATCAGAGCTAGACGCACTTTGTGTGTTTGGCATTGATTGCACACTCCTACCTAGCATGGTGGGAATGACCATCGAAAGCATATTATAGGTAGACATATTTTACTTATGTATTCAGTATTGATTGGGCACTCCTATATACCCAGCATGGTGGGAGTGACCACCAAAAGTATATCAGAGTTAGACATATTTTACTTATGTGTTTGGCATTGATTGGTCACTCCCACTAGTTATGGTGGGAAAGCCTACCCAACTGAACCCTAACACAAATAGAATAAGGGATGGAAAATTCCTAACATGCCTACATCCTCACAATGGGCAGCAGGAAAAACGAACTTGGAGTATTTTGACATCTTGTGCTCTTGGAATATAGTTGTCCATTATTTCATATCCATTGTCCTTTTGTACAGTACGCTACTTTTCACAGAGCTTCCTAGATAAGATTTTTCTACGTTGGTGATCGTATATATATGGATCAAGCCTTCCATCTAAGAAAAATCTTCTCCGTAATGCATGGAAGGCTCTAGTTATATACCATTAAGATTGCTGATTCTATGCTGTTAATTGGTCTTGTAAGTTGTAACAAGTCGCAGCTCTAGAACAAATTACTTTCTCTATCCTATTTTAATTGTTTGGATTTAAAAAAAGAAAGCAGCTACTTCCCCCCTACAATTCACTTAGGGCCCCCCAAATTTTACACACCTCAAATAAAATACAAAATTTACTTCCCTACACCCCACTCTTACCATAAAAAATATTTTTACTCAGAATATCTGGACCATGCCCCCCACCTCCAGTTGTTCTATTCCCCCCTCTTATCGTTTCTCTAGCTTCCCATCTTTTCTTCTCCATTTTCATCCCCTCTCCTCCGATAAGTCCCCTCCCCTCTCCTCCCATCCCGTCCTGTCTACTCTCCTCCCCTCCCATCCCGTCCTGTCTACTCTCCTCCCCTCCCCTCCCATATTGCACATTTGATATGTTAAGTATTTTTAGATCAAGAGATCATCAAAAGTGTTGTTGTTTGTGGAAAATAATATAGCTTTTTAATTGAATCATGAACAGGCAAAAATTTTCTACTTTTGATGTTTTTTTGGTCTATATGAAGGGAAGAAGGGTGGGGGATGAAGGGTAATGCACTTCACGAGTTTGCAGGATGCGATTCACGAATTTTTTTTTATGGTTTGAACCTTCTGGACGAGTTTTGGCGGGGATCAATCACTGCCAAAGTAGTAAGAAGTTAATGAGGACATATGGTCCCCCTATGAATTCATTTTATATAGCAAGGGATACCCCCCGCTAGACAACTTCTAGAAGATTTTCGAGGGTGTTGAAACCTTCTAAACGAGTTCTAATGGGGATCAATCACTGCCAAAGTAGTAAGAAGTTGAGGGGGACATACGATCCCCATATAAATTCATTTAATGTGGCGAGGGGTACCCCTCGCCACACAACTTTCATAAAACTTTTGCATCCATTGAAACCTTCTAGATGAGTTCTAGCGGGGATTAATTACTGCCAAAGTAGGAAAAATTTGACTGGGACATACGGTCCCCATATCATGCATTGAATGTGGCGGGGGGTACCCCCCACCATACAACTTCTAGAAGATTTTTTAGGGTGTTGAAGCCTTCTAGAGATTTCCTGACAGTGGGTACCCCCCATCACATAAAGCAGAATGACGCTTTGACACCTTCGTGCACATTAAAGTTTAGTTAGCCATGGCGCACTGTAAACTCAAATTCTAATCGTTGAAGGCCCAAAAACATCAATAAAGATGACTTGCTAAGCAGCCAAAGGAAGGATTTTTTTAAGTTGGATGGGAAACAACAATTTTTAAGTACATGCAGACAGTTCTTTAATTAGAGATGTAGGAGAGAGGATAAACTTCTATAATCAACCTTCTTTTCAAGCATGGAGAGAAGCAATTGGGAGGGACAACCATTATAAGCAGGGAAGAAGATAGGAGGGACGCTCACAACCTTCTTGTTGCCGGAGAGAACATCATGCACATTGAGCATAGTGAAGGGGACATAAAAGGGTTTTTTCTTTTTCTTTATTAACTAGGGCGCATCATAAGAATAGTGTGAGAGGTGCTAAGTAATAAAAAAATTACCTACATATTTCTTATTTGGGGGTCTTTGAGTAAATTTTGGGGGGAAAATAGCCGCATTTTTAAAAAAATATCTTATAAATATCACTTTTTTTTAAAATAAGAACAATTAATATAAAATGAAGGGAATACCAACTATCGCCTTAGAAAATTAATTTTCCTGTATGATGATCATATGGAACTATCTGAGGTACAACTTAAACGTTGAAGATAAACATAAAGAGCACCCACATCTCTGTCTAACCATAGAGTTTCACGTCAATGAGTGAGCTGGAAATTTACATGAAAAGATTGTACTTGAATGATTTTTCCTAAAGATGCTTGGACGAAGTTTAACATATGTACTTGAGACTGTATTTCTTAATATACTTAAACTGGGTGATCAACAAGGCGATGCATAGACGGTTTTGCTTAAGGTTGGAGTTCATCTCAATGGAAGTGGACCTAATATGATAGAAGGAACGACGAAGTGGAAAGCGACAGTGTAAAAGAGTTGGTGGTGTTGCTAGCGCTCAATTATTGAGGGACCTTTCTGATGCATTAGTAAAGGCTTTGGAGTTTGTACTTGTAATTTTTTTCTTTTTTAATGCTTTACAAATTCCCCAATCCTGTTTATGGCTTATTGATCCTTTTATGGTGTACACAATAACAAATGTTTTGAAGTATCCTCATTCAAAGGGAATTATATTTTATGAGTAATGATGCATTAAATGTATAGAAGCTATTTATTCAAAAAATTAATGACACACACTAGTGTATGTTGACATCATTGGCTTTTAACACTAAATATGCACTACCATGTTGATTTCATATATTCAACGGCTTTATATATCCTAGACTGGCCAATGAGCATAAAAAAGATTTCACATTCAAAGAAGTTGGCATGTGGCAAGAGGAAAAGCCTAGAAGCTTCTAAAAATGATAACTTGATTAAAACATATTAATTAAATATTAATACAAGGCTATGGCAAGGATGGCACATGGATATCCCAATAATCAGTATATTCAGTACTAATTGTGGGCTTGCAAGGATGTCACATGGATATCCCATTTAATCAATATCCAGTACTGATTATGAGCTTACTTGAATATTGTGATTGTTGATACTTTTGCAAAGCTAACACGTCCAAGCGATCAACATTAAATCGCAACTTCAGTGGGTCAGCCGGGTTTTTCCATATGAACGCTTCATCCTCCACTTCATGAGTCCAAAGTGAATTTTCACCGCCAAAATTATCTTGCCATCCAAACGATGGAAGGTGCGCATACATGCGGGAATGAACCTCATGCATCTTTATTTTGTTTTCTACTAACCAAATCTTCCTTACATGTATGTGAAAAAACCGATGTTTTGTGATATTTTAAGTTATTTATTAATATGTTTAATACATCACAACACTCTTCTTACGTAGGCAAACATTTGTCATTTGTCAAAGTTTATTACGTGGACGTAATAAGACATAAACTAAGACCATGTGGACGGGATTCGAACCTGGCCCTAGTCTCCATCAAATCAGAGCCTAGTCATGTAAACATAATAAGAGAAAAGAGGAAGACAATAAACAAAGACAATGATGAAAAGGTCCTAATTCGCATAAACGAGAGAAAATTGTACCCCACAAGAGTAAAATTTTTCAATAGTTTAACCTGCTAATTAATGGATTATTAATACATTTTATCAAGGTCACTTTATTATGTTCAACTCATAAGAGAAGTCCATAAAGTGTATAAAATATTTATTTAATAAATTTATTAAAAAAATATTAAGTACAGATAAAGTATTAACATGGTCGTGTCTATCACCAATAAAAAAATTGACTCATTCACACTCTTTTTAGTTAATTCTTTAAAAATAATTTATTTAATATAAAAAATTATAATATCTTAAATTATGATTAGTGATTAGCATGCTACGTTGGTACTTTATTGGTACCTAATATCTTCTTATTCTTTAATTTTACACCATCAAGTACGTCGTACTTGATAATACACACGAGAATCATTTTTTTTATTTAATAACTTATTTTTTAAATTAATAAATTTATTTTAAAAAATAAATTAGTTTTATATTAATAATTTTATTTTGTTAAATTTAAGTAATTGAGTACTTAAAAAATATTATAAATTTATTTTTTCCCTTAAATATAGGTTTTACTATTTAATAAAAATTAATAATTTTTTAAATATAACTATTAATAGAAGATAAAGGGAGTATGTAAAGCTGTAAAGCCTATGCCCTATGGTACAAAGAAATAAAGTACATGAATATCACTATAAAAAAACACTCCATAATCTTTGTCTTCATTTATCTACATGCATGTGCAGCATTGACATGGTCCTACGCAAGGGGGCGTGTACATTCTGGTGCTTATACGACATTCCTTCCTTTTTTATGCACGCCAATTGACTGTATAATGCGAGTCTTACTCAATTAACCTGAAAAAGTTGTTCACTGTTCTACCGGCGTAGATATGTTCTTTTAATAAGTGACATATTTAGTTAATTTATATATATTTTAAAATAAGTAAATTAAGACATAAGTTAATAAGTAAATTAATACATAAGTTTCAGTTTACGTATTTAAACATAAATAAACATATGCACAATCACGTATTAGAAGGGTTCTAATAGATACTTTCTCGCTGAGCTGGGGGTTTGGCGTGCGTAATTCAATGAACCCGACCCAGTGTTCGTCGCCGACATGACTCGCAGCCCATTAGTTTCTACTTTCTACCCGTCCTTCGATCTGGGCCTACTCGGCCCATTAACGTGGCAATTGGTCAATATCTTCTGTTCTTACAAGTGCCTGTCAGTAGCCTGGAGCTTACCAATTTCGATTCTCATGCTCTCGTTGCCAACTTCTCCTCTTCCACGACTATGAAACCATATCCTCCGTCCGACGTATAATCGTACGGTCATAAATAACTAAGTTCCTGTCATACAAAAAAGTTTAACCTGCGAAAATTTGGAGCCTGATTTTTTTCGGCTTCCCTCCCTTCAAAACCCCGCCCAAGGCACCATGCGCTTAAATCAGCCGTAGATGCAATTATCATCCAACGGTTCCGGTCTCTCCAGTACGCCCGTAGATTCATATTCCCCGATGTACCCTTCTTCCTTCCTACTATAACGCATTTCTCATCCCGAGCCAGTCCTCACCGAGTCGAATCCTTCTGGCTCTCTCGCGTGCACACCCGAAGGGAAGGAAACCCTCACCAATCTCGCCGGGGCCCCTTCACTCTCTGACCGGACTCTGATCTGCGTCGCGCTTTGACTCCGATTGCAGCTGCTGCCGTTCCGATTCACCCACCAGCAGCTGGATTTGTGGCGTTTCGTTTGTTTCCCTGTACCGGTGGTTGGGTTTTCCGTAGAATTCGTGTGGTTTGATCGGTTTCCGGTTTCTAGGGCTCAGGGCAGGTCGGAGCTGGGTTTTTGTGGCGATGAGATTGGATGGATGAAGGATGCGGGAACTGCGTAGTGCTGCGCGGAGGAACCGTGCGCAGCAGCATCAACAAGAACAACAACAACAGCAGCAGCCGGTAGTGGCGGAGCCGGAGAGGGCGGCCGCGAGGAATCGGCGGAGGAAGGTGCCGGCGAAAAAAAATACGCCGAACCAGCCGGTCGATGAGAAGAATTTTGTGAGGGGTTCAAAGGAGGAGGCCGGGTGTTTGCAAGCCGGAGGAGAGTTTCGGGAAGAGGTTGCTGAGAGGAAGATGGATGATTGCGACAGCGGCGCGAGGAGCGCGGACAAGGTCCCGGCGGCGGAGGATGAGGGGAGCACCGCTCCCCTTCCAGAGAAGGTATCAATTTTTGTATCAGTTTTTTTTTTTTGGGTATAAAGATTGGTATTTACGGTCGATAAAGAATCTGTTGTGGAGCAATGCACCTGTTTTATGGTCCTCATAGTCTTGCGAGCTTAGTTTTAATTGGAGATGGAAATCTGCTTGATGTCGCTTTTTAGTTTCTCTGCATTCATGCTTTACATAACAATGAGGGCCTATGCCGGAGATATACTGGTAATATGTTGTTTTCTGGTGGAGTGCTATTCGTGATTTTTCCTTGTTCCTTTCGGGAAGCTTTCTGAATTTAAAAAATGACATGTTGCATTCCTTCTGTGAAGTAACAATTTTTTGTCCTTTTCCCCTCTGTTATGCGGATCATGTACTGGGCATTATTTTCGGAATTAACACTTAAAAAATTTAGGTTATTTTGAAAAACCAGATAAACAATTACTTTGGGATGGAAGGAGTATGAAGCATGATATAATGCAAAAATTACAGCGAACCTTTGTTGCTGCTTTTACCTGTTTTGTGTCATGCGTTCACTTCTGAGGAGGTAAAATTGTTGTAGGTCCAAGTTGGTACCTCACCTATATACCGAATCGAACGGAAGCTGGGAAAAGGAGGGTTTGGACAGGTATATGTTGGCAGACGTGTTTCTACTCCCTCAGGGGGAATTGATCGAACTAATGTCCATGGTGCTGTGGAGGTATTGCTCTTTCAATTTGCTTTCTTACATTTGCTTCAGTGGGTCATCTATTTGTTATGCAATGTTCATTTTTTTGGCAATGTAGGTGGCTTTAAAATTTGAGCATAGAAGCAGCAAAGGATGTAATTATGGTCCTCCGTATGAGTGGCAAGTTTACAAGTGAGTGTCACACATGTTAGCTGTCTGCGCCACACATTTTGAGGGAAATTTTGGAACCTTGTTTTATTATATTTTCTTAATCATGACAAGTACCTGATGCTGAATGGATTTTTTTAAGTGCTGGTTACCCCATTATTATGTTTTCACCTCTTTGCTATTCTTACTTATATGACCTATATCTGACTCTTAATTTTGTGGTTATTCTGGCTTCATTTTGCTTAGCACTCTTGGTGGAAGTCATGGGGTGCCTCGAGTTCATTACAAAGGCCGCCAAGGGGACTATTATGTCATGGTACATCAGCATTTTTGCTCTTATAAATTAGTATATTAGTAGCCATTGTATTCTTGTTTTTTGCCTTTTCAATTTGTTGGAATTTGTGTGAAGTGTCATTGATATTTTCAGGTTATGGACATGTTGGGGCCGAGCTTGTGGGATGTATGGAATACCAATTCCCATTCGTAAGTTTTTTGTTCTTTATATTTGATTTGTCATGAACCGTAAGTAGGGCGAGAGCCAGGTAGTGGCTATTATGGACAGTTGTATCCCCTAGACTTTTGCATCAATACTAAATTATACTTAGGGAGGTAGCTCGCAATTGAACTGCAAAACAATTTTCCAGGAACTTCATCTTCACTAGACAAAAGTTCTGGCTCCGCACTTAAGCCATTTCTCTTTGACAATCTCATAAGTCGCAGTGTTTAATTTAATTTGTGTTGCATGTTATTCTCAGGATGTCTGTTGAGATGGTTGCATGCATTGCTATCGAAGCGATTTCCATTTTGGAGAAAATGCATTCGAAAGGGTGGGGTGCTTATTCAATTTGTGGATATGAACAATTTTTATAACCATGTGTATTTTCCCAACAAAATTTAGTTATATCTTTGCAGTTATGTGCATGGAGATGTAAAACCAGAGAACTTTTTGCTTGGCCCCCCTGGAACTCCAGATGAAAAGAAGTTATTCCTTGTGGATCTTGGATTAGGTATTCTGTCTGTATCAACATTTTTTATGGCATCATTGCTACGTGCCTTTTTCTAGTTTTTTATTTGTTAATTGTCAGCTACAAGATGGCGTGATAGTTCAACTGGCCAGCATGTTGACTATGACCAGCGACCAGATGTCTTCAGGTGTGTTTATCAATAGTCTTGTAGTTGGGTCCTTTTGTTTTAGCTCTCATCTGTCTCTTAAAGCCTTGTCTTTCTGCAGGGGAACTGTTCGTTATGCAAGTGTACATGCTCACCTTGGAAGAACTGGCAGCAGAAGAGATGACTTGGAGTCTCTTGCTTACACCCTAATTTTCCTTCTTCGCGGACGTCTTCCTTGGCAAGGCTACCAGGTAAAGTGTGTGAATGCAAGCTTGTCATCTTCATTATGCATGATACCCTGTAGTTTTATAGCTAATGGTTCACATCTTTATGCCAACAGGGGGAGAATAAGGGTTTTTTAGTTTGCAAAAAGAAAATGGCTACATCTCCAGAGAGTCTATGTTGTTTTTGTCCTCTTCCATTCAGACACTTTGTAGAATATGTGGTTAACTTAAAATTTGATGAGGAACCTTACTATGCAAAATACATCAACCTTTTTGATGGAATAGTGGGTCCAAATCCAGATATACGGCCAATCAACACTGATGGTGCTCAGAAGGTAACCTTATGGTTGATACTTCATTTTTCTATTTTTTTTGGAGTTTTGGATGATTTTTCATGAATGCAGAAGTGACTTAATCTTTATTGTTATATGCTATGAAGCTTATGTACCAGGTTGGTCAAAAGCGAGGGCGATTGACCATGGAGGAAGAGGAAGACGAACAACCCAAGAAAAAAGTTAGAATGGGGATGCCTGCAACTCAGTGGATCAGCGTTTACAATGCTAGGAGACCTATGAAACAGAGGTTAGTATCCTGCAAAATTTGATCAGCATTTACAATGCAGTTTTTGAAGGAATCTGAAAATTCTGTAATGGCTTGCCTTATCATCTTTTAGGTATCACTACAATGTTGCAGATGGAAGGCTTGCACAGCACATTGAGAAAGGAAATGAAGATGGGCTGTTCATCAGCAGTGTGGCTTCATGTACTAACCTATGGGCTCTTATCATGGATGCTGGCACAGGTTTTATTGCTCAAGTTTATGAGCTCTCCCCCTATTTTCTTCACAAAGTAAGGACCTTTTTGCGTCTATGAATTCTGACCGCTTAATGCAAAGCAGCTATATGCCCTGTTTGGGAATGAATTACCCTTTTAATAACTTATCTGTTCTAATTAATTCTTGCCTTTATGATGAGGTTTTGTTGTTGTCTGTATTCAAAGGAATGGATTATGGAGCAATGGGAGAAGAATTATTATATCAGTGCAATAGCAGGAGCTAGCAATGGGAGCTCGCTGGTGGTTATGTCAAAAGGTATTCTCGTCTTTTTATTTTTCATGTAGCTGTTGTGTCTTTTGTTTTGCATGATGTTTTAGTGTTCTGTTGATTACTATGATATATTTGTAGGTACACAGTATGCTCAGCAGTCATATAAGGTCAGCGATTCATTTCCATTCAAGTGGATCAACAAAAAATGGAGAGAGGGTTTCTTTGTTACTTCCATGGCCACAGCAGGCAGTAGATGGGCTGTTGTAATGTCTCGCAATGCTGGCTTCTCGGACCAGGTTTCTGTTTTGTACACTTTGTCCTTTACAATAATGCATTCTGTACACTTTGTCCTTTATAACTATGCATTTTTCAGTGGACTGTGGACACAATGGCATGTGAGCTCTTTTGTGCTTATGCTGTAGGTTGTGGAACTTGACTTTCTTTATCCAAGTGAGGGCATTCATCGTCGGTGGGACAGTGGTTACAGAATTACGGCAACTGCTGCAACATGGGACCAGGCTGCTTTCGTTCTAAGCGTACCAAGAAGAAAACCTCCAGATGAAACACAAGAAACACTACGAACTTCTGCCTTCCCTAGTCAACATGTCAAGGTACAAATATTATGATTACAGGTTATCTCCCTTATATTGCTATTTTCATGCCTCTAACCAATTTTTTTTTCTTGCAGGAGAAATGGGCTAAAAATCTGTATATTGCATCCGTTTGTTACGGTCGAACCGTTTCTTGATTTCCACCTTTCATCTCAAAGTTGATTTGCAACACCTTTGGAGGATCATAAGGGAAATTTGCTGATCATGCTTTGTTCAGTAGACATGTTTGTAAACCTCTGATTATGAAGCCAAATTGCTCATTGTGGACTGGGATGTGAGATGTGGGATGAATTTTGATGTGCAAGCGTTACTAATTAAGACAATGCTGCCTATCTCTTGCATGTTTTGCTGACTCCTGACTATAAAGTGTCAAAGATTGTGGAGATGCTCCGTAAAAATTTAGACAAAAGGATAAAAGTGATTCTTCATGACTATGTAATGTTGAATAAGTCAGTTATGTAATTGAAGCAAGTTCTTTGTATTTTTAAATTTTCTAGGCAGTTGATGAAAAGTATGCAGTCTGTGGAAACAGAGGTAGCTATGAGTAACAGTTGTTTTGTGACAGTTGATTGTTATTCCTGTCAGTTTTGTGCTCGGTTGCTGGGGCTATTCATCTTTCGGCTCTAGGTTTTGAGGCAAGTCTGATTTTGAGTTTTATGTGTATATTATTGTGTTATGGTCTATTTTTGTACTAGTTTATTTGCATCTTGCTTTCCTCTCTTTTTTCATTAACTGATCCAATGTCTGTTATCAAGCATGATGATGACAATGGTTATGAACATAAGTGTTTATATTTGCAATAGCATTTGGGCCGTTTCTATTTTAAAAGACTTTACGTTGGGAATTTTGGTCATGGTGTTAAAGTGGCTGAGGTGAGGATCGAGGCTTGCTTTTCCTGCCCGGTGGTTGCAGAATTGTTTCAAGCAGCACAAACTAGATGTTTTGTTGAATCTTTTATTTTATTAGTGTTTCTATTTTGTTTATTATTATACAAGTTAGGTTCTTAAAGGTCTTTTGACATGAGCATTTTTTTGCAAATATTTTTTAATAGCTAATGCTATAGCTACTTGTGGTTTTTAACGTGTCTGAAATTTGGTTTTTTATCTCACATCAGGACTGCAGATACGAAGTAACTTGATTGTCGTTGAAGGCAGGTTTGTTTTTTTGCAAGATTTCTGCTGTTGTGTGTTTGCTGTACAGTCACAATTTTTCTTCTTATCTACAGGATTGGCGTTATTTTGTAGTCCATCTGCGCCTCTTCAGGAGAGTGGAAAATGGAAGAAATGGCTTCTGATCCACATGGCTGCCTTGTACTCTTGGCATTGCAAACTTGTGTCTATTCGTGTTCATGGTTACTGTTAATGCCACATTATCTTTATTGTTTCACGCGTTTAATGTCATGATAGCAAACAACCATGGGTTGTATAAATATAGCGTCAACTCATCCTTAAGTGGTAGCTACTATCTGGTTAGTTTTTCACGAGATAAAATTGTGCTTGCTTTGTATACAAATATATACTGCATGAGTATCCTTCGAAGCAACTTCAGTAAGTTGTGCTGTTTCAATTTGCGGGTTTGGCTATGCTTATGATTTTGTCCGTATAATAAATTGTTTGTCTCGATTGACTTGGCTTTTAATGCGTTATGTTTTAATTCACATTGTCTGAAGAGTGTGCTGAAGTATTTGAAGCATACTTGATTTTTGTTATTTGTTGCAATTTGGTTGACCTTTACGTGCATTGTTTTTTAAATGGTTAACACGCTTCTAGGCAAAAAATTCTGTTTATATTTTGTGAGACCTTGGTTGTCGTATAGCATTATCAGATTGTGATGCGGCCGGCATGTTCTTGGAAGGCGGCGTGTTAGAATGTTGGTGATCAACAAGCAGAATGTTAGCACCTAAATTTCAGGGGAATCTGCAGACTTCATAACTGGAAAAATTATATTAGTGCAATGAGTTATGCTCGGCGGGCCAAATTTTGCAGCCCCCATAAGTCTCATGTCGAGTTATTGTCGAACTTGTCATTGGTAACCATTGATCGTCTAGGCATTGCTGGTACACCCAATGAATCTCAAGGATATTGATTGAATAGATTTATTTGGGCCCCACACAAAGCTTACTTTGAGTCTGTTGCTGGAATAGAATATGCAGGCCGCACACAAAATTCACTTGAACTAATGTGTTGTTGGAAGGGTTTGTTGGGAAGATTGTGTGGTTATTATCATCTGTGGTTCCAATTGGTGACCTGTTGACTTCGTTGCGGTTGTTATCTGTTGACAGCCAATAAATTCAAGCAGAGCTTGTGTAATAGACGATGATATGCAATCAACTCTATTGTTTCAATTAAATTTTAAATCAACAGTTACATGCAAAAGCGTATGTTATCCCAGGGAAGTAGGTATATTGGTGGTTTGCGCTTTTGAGGCGTAGTGTTGGGGTAGTAATGTTTGTGTATGTAAGTTGTTATTCTTACTTTGTTTTTTATATGTGTGGCCTTATACAACTTGAGATTGATAAAGAAAAGGGAATTTCATTTTGTTAGGTAGGATTTACTCTCTATCTTTATAATTAAAGGTGGTGTAACGTTTTTATCCAATTAAAGGTGGTGTAAGGCAAATAGTGTAGAGAAATTGGATTATTAATATTATTTTCCTTTGGTAAATGTAACCTATTTACCCATCTCTTTTGCATTTGGTAGGTGGTCCTGCTAGGAGGTTGTATGCTAATTTTTTTTCTTTCAAGCCGATCCCTTTGTTTTAATTGTATAGATAGGCCTTTTTTGGGTTGTCCGAATGTTGATTTTAGGCCATTGTGATTGGAATTTGTTAAATTACTTTGTGAGGTGATTTTGACTTTTAGCTCCCCTTTTGGGAATTAATGATTGATTTAGTTGTTGCCTTTAATATTGATTTGAGTACTGAGAAGTTTATTATATAGTAGGGTTTCACTTTAAAAGTTTAAAATTACTTACGTGGGATCTTGTTTGATAGGGCTTGTTAATAAAAGCGTAATATTATTGGGAACATAATTATCCAAGTTCAGGATAGAAAGTTATGTTATTTTAAAGTTTTAGAAATGGGTTTGATGTGACATCCTAATTTATTCTAAAAAAATTTATTACCAACTTTAAGTATTATTCAATGATAAATCAATTGGATTAATTCTAAAAAATTCTATTTTCATTTCTAAAAATATTGTATTCCCAAAGAGCCCTTTACTTAAATTAGGGGTATTTATGGGTAAAAATGGACACAGACATAAGGTTGTTTGTGTTTGTCATTTGAATATCTTTTGTTTGTGTTTGTCTGTGTCTACCTTAAGTCGTATCATATTTCGTCCAAGTCTATTGCTACGGACAAGGACGGACTTGGTCAAATATTTCACCAACCTAAAATTTTATCCTCGTTAATTTTTTTTAATAATTTTGTAGTATGTTAAAATTGACTTTACATGTTTTCAAGTTTTGAATTCATATTATGAAATTCTCCAATACTTATGTAACATGGTAAAACTATTCTAACTTGCTACATAAGTAATGGATTCATATTTTTAAGTCGTCAAGTGCATATGTAACATATTATGACTGTCCTAAGATGCTACATAAGAACTAAATTTTATTTTTTTTAATAGTTTGTAATAATTATTACTATATTTAAGGGAGTGTTAGGTAAGGATAGCGGATGCGGATATCTATGGACAAAGAGAAAGGTATGTTTGCATCCATAACTCCCTATTAGTGCAGATAAAAAACTTGGTTCGTGTATGCCTTAGAACAAAAAAATTATCCGTGTTATAAAAAAAAAATGCGGACACAGACAGCCATATGGACAGCAGACATTCATGAACACCCCCAACTTGAATAGTTAACAAGGGGATTTTTGGCTTCTGTATCTAGGTGGTCTTGGATGGTGATGACACTTATGGCGTTTGTTGCTCATTGTTGTTCCTTCTATCTCCTTTACTTTGTGCCTTCATCACTTGGGGGATTTTAGGCTTCCTTTTTCTAGGGGGTCTTGGATGGTAACGACACTAATGGAGTTTGCTACTAGTTGATCCTACTATCTCCTTAACTATCTTTGTGCTCTCATCACTTTGTTGTATGTAGTCATTAAGTAACAACATGCACATATTTATCATTCAATATCTAGTATCGTGGGACTATCTTCTTCATTCTAAACTCGTTGCCGTACGAGCATGGGTATATGTCGTTCCAGTATCGACGATATCTAGTGAATAATGATTTATGCGATTTTAAAATATTTATCGCATTCTAGCTACAAACGATTTATCCGAGTTTACTGGATTTTGTGAAAAATTATTTTATCTAACTTTTTGTATAAAAAATGCATTAGATTTTGTTAGTTGATAATATTAATTTAGGCTGACTTTTGATTATGTATTATTATGAGAATATTTTATGTATATTTATTTATGTTTTATGTTTTAGTATACTAATAGAATTTAATTATATCTACTAAGTATAATTATACTCACCTACCCCTAGACAGTGCAAATATAACAAAGAAGATCATGTCATCAAAATCTATGTTTTAGATTTATTTTGTCAAGTCATTTTGTTATGTATTAACTAAGTATATTACATATCTTTGATTTTGTTAAGGCAAGATAAGCTTTGTTTTGTAAAGTTTTTGTAATTACGTAAATTAATGAATAGTTACTCTTCTATATACGGTTGATCTTTACCTATATTTTATTATTACAAATTGGTGGCACTCCGACCTTTAAAGTAACTTAAAAAGTCATGGCGTTACAAGAGCTAGCCTCCATCTTATTATCAGCCCTTCCTTATTTTAAAAATGACTAAGGTTTTTCTTTTTAGAATATGGTTTATGGGCTAAAAATTAAAGTATTGTGCTAAAAAATAAGTTAAAATGCGCTAAGTGACTATTTAAGTATATTTTAACTTAAAAATAAATTTAATTACACTCAAACCTACTTAGACAAATCAATAGAAGGTTTAGATGCCAAAATAGGTAGTATGCTATCCCACATGGACATGGGTCCCACAGCGGGGCCCGCTCCTTTGACTAAGGAAAAATATAAAGAAATACCTTTAAATAGGTAAAATTTTGGGTGATTTAAGCTTGATACTAATATTCTTAAAATGAAATTAAACCCTAATAAATTTATAATTAAACTAACTCATTACCCCAAAAATCGAATTAAACTTAAAAACAAACAAAATTCTCAAAATTAAAAAAAGGAAATTTAAAGATCTTACATGTGGTGTTGACATTCCTTCAAGTTCAAGCATATTTGTTCTAAGTTTGTTTCCCTCTTCCATGTTGCAAAGAAAGTAGTAAATTACTATTACTTTAGTTCTATAAAATAAACAAAAAATAGTAAATATTAAAGAGTACTACACATAGTATAAAAAAATTCAGCCTTGCATATGTTTCTTGGAAGATCTCTTTATTTGATATTTCTTACAAAACAGTTTCAAATAAAAACTATCACAACACAATCAAAATGACATATATATGCAACCATTCAATCAAAACCACCCAACCGTTGTAGCTCTAAGAATGAAAACATCTAATTGGTCCAAAGATAAAGGTAAAAACTACTAAGTTTCAAGGAGGCCATCCTTGCAACATAGTTGTCTTGAAAAGGCTGGAATTCATGCTTGATCAATTGGGTGGTGCCGATATCTTCTTTAAGATTGATCTTAAAAATCAGGGCCTCGGCCCAGTGACAGTAAGGGCCAACACTTCTGGCCTGATTCCACCTTTGCACCTATATTTTCCCCTTATGCACAACCTAGAACATGCAAGAAGAGTCCCCAAATCCTGATTCTTCTAAGGGGAAGTTGTAACGACCAGACCCGAGCCGGGCCCACAAAATAACTAATAGAAAAATTTTCTTTTCTTTTCCTTGAGCCAGGAATCAACATCTGTGTGTGAGATGTACAACATTCGTCTACGCACTACGGAGCTTTAAGGCTTCCCTATACATAGACTCAGATTATAATGAATGTATACACACAACGGAGCTTTATAGTTTGCCGTGTGTAAAACAAAATAAAACATATATTTATAATTAATTTGGATCGGGCCAACGTTGCATTGCCGTTGGTTGCCTACGTACGCATTAGATATTATGCCAACACGATCGGATCTGAATGTAGTTCTGCCTAACAGCTACTACATACAACAATCGTCACAAAATTATATACGTCAAAATACGTATATACTGATATTTACAAAAAATTGTCATATATCGGAGTTAAGCGGAAGTTTATAAACCAAAAACGTACATCTCGCTCTACCACCGAGCGGGATCATAATCACACATACACGTCTCACTCTATCACTGAGCTGAGACCGAAAATACAATTTACACGTCTTGCTATACCCTAGAGCGAGACCACACACATTATCACATATAAGTGTACATCGTGGCATATAGATCACACATCATGGCATATAGGCTCACAACATAACATATAGGCACATAACACAGCAAGCATATAGATTGTAGTATAGCACACATCATAACTAGCACATGTCATTCTATAATTAAAACGGGAGATCAGGAATACTTACTCCCATCATGTCTCATAAAGTAACGATATTTACGAATAGAACGCCATCTTGCTCTGGGTTTCATTCTCTCGTTCTGGTGTTCGAGAATAACGGGCAGGTCCTCTCCTTGTCTCAGAGCATTTTCTCTTGATACGGTTGCCAACTCGGAAAACATAGCCCTCCATCGCGTAGAACATACTCGATTTAGTCAAGAATGCCTCTCCTTGTCTTTGGGTGTTTCTTTTCTATACGATCACCAACTCAGAAAACAGAACCCTCCATCGCGTAGAACATACTCGATTTAGTCAAGAATGCCTCTTGAATCGACTAAATCGGAGTTAGGATGGCCAAAAACAAAGAAAACGAAGTTTGTCGATGCTCGAAGGTAGCAGGCAGAACCTCTCCTTGTCTTGGAGCATTTTCCTCTTTATACGGACTCCAACTCGAAGAAAGGACCATTCCATTGCATAGAGCACACTCGATTTAGTAGGAAACGGGTCTTGAACGGCCTTAATCAGTCTCAGAACGGTCAAAAATGGGGGAGGAGAAGTTTGCCCCGAAAAACAAAGAGAATGGGGGTTTTATAGACCCTAGGCGTGCCGAAACCGCGGCGCCGCGGTTTCGGCGGTGGTGCCCGCCAAAAATGCATGTGGCACGGTTCGTGCCCATGCGCGATGTGGGTCGTGCCCGCATAACCATGGCGCGTGGAGATACACCGCGGTTCCGCGGCGCACACGTCCCGCGTTTGCCCGCGCGCCGCCAATTTCTTTTTTTCTATTTTTTATTTAAATCCAAATTTTCAAACGCGCATATCTCCCTACCCCGGAATCGGATTTGGGCGTTCTTGGTACCGTTGGACTCGTATCAACGAGCCCTTTGATACAAACCCCCTTAAAGAAATAAATCGTGCTCTTTCTAAGTAGGTCCCACCTATATTGCACGTTTCTCAAATATCGTAACTTCCGGTCCTGACCTCTGTTTTGCCCATTTTTTAATTTGTTACGCTCAATTCTTCGAGTTCTTCTCAAATACAGAGGTTTTAATGGTTAAAAACATCTATAATTTATTAAAAAAATTACTAATTACCTCTAACCCCCTTAGTTAGACGTAATCAAAAAGCGGGGTGTTACAGAAGTACATTGTTCGCCATTAGCCTCGGGCCAACGAAGGCTTGATTACTATCATGTCCATATCCTCTACAGTAAGTCATGCTTGATGCCCAACCACCGACACAATAGTTTTGGTTGTAGGTGGTGATTGGAGATGTTTTAGCTTTTGTTAGCCACCTATTCCGGGCCTTAGTGCCTCAACTTTTGTTAGGGGGGTCACCATTGGCAAACCCCACCTCTTCCATGATTGACAACCCCAACCTCCTAAAAGACTACCCTTTTTAGGGTTGGCTATGGCAACACATGTATATATTGTTCGACAACTGATCCCACCCGTGAGTGGTTGGATCATGCTCTTCAGGACACACCGACAATGAGCAGGAGACTTAGGGGATGCAGAAATTTAGAAAACTTAAGGTTTGTAGTGTCTTTGGGGGACTATGAGTTAGTCAGAGGTGGCAATATAATTATACATGCATAATGTATGTAATATAAATTATAATAGAAGAATAATAAGTAAGGAGTTAGTAAGGGTTTGATGACTGGATTTAGGTTTAAAGGGTTTCATTTGAGGAGTTCAAGTAAGACAATTTGGTTCTGAGGCAGATGATGTGGGATGTAAGGCCATAAGTAGACGATAGGAAGAGTATGCTGGTATGAAGTTCGAGTTTGACAAGTAAAGTTATGCAAAGATTTGTAAGACGAAAGTAGATCCAGGCGTAATTATACATGCATAAGTTACATAATGTGAACTTGAATTGTAAATAACCATAATTCGATAACATTGTGTAACACCCTTCATATTCATAATGAGTTTTTGAAAACATAATGAATTTTAAATACAATTGCCAAGGATCACTGTGTACCAAAAGAGTAATTACAATGAACTTTGTATTATACAAAGATTTCCAAAATTAGGCATAACATGCCTTTATACATCAGCCAATATAAAATTTACAAAAAAATATAAGAAAAATATGAAAACTATAATTTTATAAAGATAAGCTCTTCGTCGACTTCTTCGTATTCAAATCACACACTTGCAAAATTTGAGGGTGGGTGAGTAAATTTATACTTAGTAGGCTGAGTTAAGTTCTAAAAATGTGCACGTAGAAATATTGTGCCATCTTTCTTTCAAAATATGAAAACATCATCACAGAATGTTGCAATACCAGACGACTTACACTCGCGCTCATGGGGCAACGAGAGACGAAAGGAAAGGGAATTTCCCATGATATCCCAGTCTTGTGCACGCTAGAAGCCAAATTTGGCGGTATCCAGAATCATCATAATAATCCTTAGTTTTGAGAAACGAAGGACTATCTAAAGGGTACGATTACCCAAAACTCGGAGAATTTTTCGAAAGGAGGAGAAGCTTCTAAAGACAGAATTTTCTTTTAGAAAAATCTTTAGTAAAGCTTAGGCGAATCAAATTTCAGCATACGATTAGAATTTAAAGCCGCCTACCTATAATGCGTGTGGAGTATAAGAAATCTCCTTGTAGAATATAAAGAAGATCCTTCTTTCGAGTGAGAAAATTCGGCAGAATAATGGTCCCAACGTGTAGAACACCCTCGATTTGGTGGGGTACGGCTTTTGAACGGGCTGAAAAGGGTTTGAAATGGTCTGGAAACAGTAAAAAGGAGAAAGGGGAGGATTAGGGACATGGTAGGGTTTTTTGGATTTTAGAGAGGTCACCTCCCAAAAATAACACTTCCAGTGCATAGAGCACTCTTGATTTAGTAGGAAAGGGGTCTTGTTTTGTGAAATTCGGACTTAAAACGGGTCGGGAATGGTGAAAACAATGAGAGGGTAAGAAATTTGGTTGTGGGTGAAGAATGACCGGAGAATAGGTATTTATAGGGGAGGAGGGTATGTTTTCTAGCGGGCGCCGCCTTCGGAACAGGTGGGCACCACCAAAAATGGCAGCGCCATCGTTGAAACTGTGGGCGCACGTGATGAATGTGCGTTCGTGCGCCAAGCCGACGAGTCGATTATTTTTTTATTTTTTTTTAAATAAACGTAACTTCCTATCCTGAACTCCGTTTTGCGCATTCTTGGTACCGTTGAGTTTGTATTCACGAGCCCTACGAGACTAGACCACTTATGGACTAGTTTACCAGCATTTAAGAAGTGGGTCCCGCTAATTTTTTAGAGCATGTTTCCCGAGGCCGTAACTTTTGTTCCTAGTCTCAAATTTCTATATTTTTGACTTATTATGTTCGTCTCAAAGAGTTATAATCAGACTTAGGAAAATAATAAAATTTATAAAATGTCAAAAAATAGGGTTATTACACATTGTGAGTTGAGACTAAGGGTTTTGACGAGTTAAGTTTCATATTTGAGCTAGTCGATAAGTAATCAATTGAGCCTTCTTCCATGTCTAGCCATGGTATTATCCTACAGGTTTTGCTCTTGGTGCTATATTTTGGCTCAGACATTTGATGCTCTGTTGAAAGTGATATAAGTTTCTGCCATTTGCGGACATTGCATGTCTTTCGGCTTATAGATGACACTGTATGTTTTGCTTAGGAGTGGCACTGTAAGATTCTTGCCCTTAGTTGGCATTGTAAGGTCCTTAGTCGGCATTGTATGGCCCCAGAGAGTGGGCATTTGTGCGTTCAAGTAAATAGTATCATGGACCTACGCTTATCTATTTGATCATGTGCCCCATGAGCATAAGTGTGTTTTGCCTTCGGAAAAGTTCATGACATCTAATTGTTCCCCGGAGGTTAAGGTGACGCCCTAATGACATTTCTTTCCTTTTCGAACCTGGAGCTTATTAATTGTAATGAGCTTCAGTTGTCGATATTATGTGTACGAGAGTAAAAGTAAGTTGTACGTATCAGATTTTGAGTAAATGATATGTGTAAGATTCAGAGTAAGTGTAAGTGTGAGATTCTAAAGAAGACAATAAGAATAAGCTTATGAGTAAGAGCAAGATTATACGAGTAAGATCGTACAAATATGTGTATGTTATATGTGTAAGCATACAATTGTACGAGTGAGTTGGTAAGTGTAAGGTCCTTGATTTTTCTACGATTTTTTTTGTGATTTTCCTGCTATTTTTTGGTCATTTTCGGCGGGAAAATGTGACTCTTTGGCATATTCATATTTATATATTTTCCTCCATATATATACCCATAGAATCGGGTGCGGGGCTTAGTTGCAAGCCGCGGGCCTTACTGCGCGCTTACAACACTAATTTTGGAGCTACAACGCATAACCGGGAGGTGAATGCATATTAGGGACATAGATGTAAAAATTAAAAAGAATAAATAGTAAAAATTGACTTAAAAGTTGATCACAGTAAGTTTCGTTCCTGAAACTTATAGAAGAAAGTTTTGACGTCCATAGAGAAGAGAAAACCCGAGCCCATTTCCGGTCGTTTCGTTCTCCCTCCCACATCATCGGATTCCACCAGTTCTTATTAGGATCTTCTTTGCCTCACCACCACGAGTCTGTAGGTACCGGCTATGACCTCCGCCATGGACTCTTCGCTCCTCCACGAGGTACTGAACTTTTCTTCGGGTTTTTCTCTCCTTTAATCCCATTTTTGAGCTACGGGGGTATGATTTTGATGTCGTTTGCGGCCGCCCTCAACTAGACTTATGTTTGGTTGGCCGCTAGGAACCCATAGGCGCTGGCTAGAGCCACCGCCATGCTTTCTTTGCTCCGTGGTGAGCTACCAGCACTTTGGTCGGGTTTTGTTTCTATTTTTCATCTCACTGTCCATGGGTTTTTGAGACGCCGAGGTATTTTGGGTCATCGTTTGGCCACCGGACGGACTCCGTCCAGCCTACCTCGACCTAGTATCGGTAGGGGGTTATCGTTTCCGACCCCGCTTTGCCCTATTGACTTGCTCCGCCCGATTAGACGCTTTAGGTGCGTCTCGGGTTGTTGCCATCGACGAGCTGTGGGCCATTTGGCCATCGTGGGCTCTGCCCTGGCTCGACAATAGTGAGGGTCAGCCCCACTTGGCCTGATTACACCTCCGCTCAGAGTAGGTCACTTGTCATTGCCCTATACCATGCGAGATGCATAGCCACATGCACCATGGGTTTTGGTTGTGGGTGGCTATCGGCGATGTCACCGCTTTGATTGGTCATAGCTAGGGCCTTAGCCCTGTTGGCCTTTTGTGGGCTTTGGGCTGCCACCGTCCAACTCTCTCCCCCTCCCCTGTGGGTCATGTGTGCATGTGGCCACACGTGTACTTTGTGGTTTAGGCACCACATTCGCACTGCCTGACCATCGGATGGCTTTGCCACATAGTGGAGTTGACCACTAGAGCCTCCACCACCTCTCCTTTGTCCTCAAGCGTTGCCCCACTCTCTTCGCCCGTATGTGGGCCCTTGTTGATGCGAAATCATCGCCGTTGGGTGCTGTCCATGACTGATTTCGATGTCTTGCGGCCGGCCAAGTATGTCTTAGCCACCGGCACTTATGTTGGCACGACATTTCTCCTGGCCGCCCTAGTGTGCCGCCGTGGATCGCAGATTTTGCTGCATTGACTTTTGACACCCTGTTTGGTTGTGATTGTTTCTAGCACTTCCTAAAATCCTCGGGACAACAGCTCTCTCCACTTGGTAAAGCTTTTGGCTGCCAACTTTGCCGCCGCCACCGTTGTGTGCTCACCATCAAACGTCCTGATTACGAGGTAAGGGAGCTTTGAACTCGTAATTTCATGATAGCATGCTTTGAATGAGTAGCAACATGCTAGGACTGTGATTGAATGCTATGGATGTTAGATTATGATCCATTTGCATGATGTAAGAAGATGAATTATGCCGTGTTGAAATGCATATGATGTGCATGTTGGCTGTAAGTGTGTTGGATTATGCATGTGCTAGTGATGACTAGCGTGCATATTTGGATTATGCATGTGCTAGGGATGGCTAGCGTGCATGTTTGAAGTATGTATGGATTATGCATGTGCTAGTGATGGCTAGCGTGCATGTTTGGAGTATGTATGGATTATGCATGTGCTAGTGATGGCTAGCGTGCATATTTGGATTATGCATGTGCTAGTGATGGCTAGCGTGCATGTTTGAAGTATGTATGGATTATGCATGTGCTAGTGATGGCTAGCGTGCATGTTTGGAGTATGTATGGATTATGCATGTGCTAGTGATGGCTAGCGTGCATGTTTGAAGTATGTATGGATTATGCATGTGCTAGTGATGGCTAGCGTGCATGTTTGGAGTATGTATGGATTATGCATGTGCTAGTGATGGCTAGCGTGCATGTTTGAAGTATGTATGGATTATGTATGTGCTAGTGATGGCTAGCGTGTATGTTTGACATATGTATGCATGTGCTAGTGATGGCTAGCGTGCATGTTTGATGTATGTATGGATGTGTATGTATGTGCTAGTGATGACTAGCATGTATGTTTGAAGTATGTATAAATATGTATGTATGCACTGTGATGACTAATGAGCATGTTTGTAAGCTAGGTATGTATGACAGTATGTGCATGTTATACATATGTGTGATAGACATACGTATGTATGATGACTATTTGCCTATGATATAGATATGTGTAAGTGTATGTGGGTAGAGGTATGAGCGATGGACAGTAAGAGGTGACAGAGGTTTTGTTTGGATTTGGATATGGATGTGTAAGTGTATGATGGATGACAGAGGATATGGGTATGATGGGTAAAGATTGTTAGACAGTAAGAGTGTGCATAATTGTACAAACCTAATGTATAGATTATGAAGTGAAAACTAAGCATAATAAGTGAGATATAAATAAGGGGGTGACAACTGGGTTGGCTTTGAGGAGCTTCATTTGATGATGTCAGTGTAAGATGATTTGGCCATAAGGTGGATGGCGAAGTATGTAAGACCGTAAGGATTTTGGTGTACGATGTGTTATGTTGTAAGATGGATGGGTTAAGTGAAGTCTGCTGCCCTGACGAACTAGGGTTTCAAATCGGGCTCAGCTTCGGTTTGATTAATGGAGCACGGTATGCTTGAGTGCTTGTGTAGCATAATTGTACCGCATAATATACTTTATTCAAACTTAAATTATAAGCACAACTAATGATAGCGTTGTGAGTTGGAGACCTAAGGGTTCGACAGATTAAGTTCCGTGTTTGACCTAGTCGATAATGAGTCGGCTGAGCATTTCTCATGTCTTGCCTTAGTGTTTATCCTGCAGGATGTTGTTTGTGTGTTGTATAGAGCACCGGACGTCTGATGCTATGTTGAGAGTGACATATGTTTTCGATTTGGTCTGCGTGCTGTATAAGCCCATACGTTTGATGCTATGTTGAGAGCGAAGTACATTTCTAACTTTGGTCTGTGTGCTGTATAAGCCCAGACGTTTGATGATCTATTGAAAGTGTTGTATGATTCCGCCCAAGAGTGGCACTATATGTTTTTGCCCAAGTGGCACTGTATGATTTCTGCCCAAGAGTGGCACTGGCACTATAAAACCCATTATAGTGGGCAATTCTCTTGCACTATAAGACCCATTATGGTGGGCGATTCTATAGCACTAGAAGACCCATTATGGTGGGCAACTATATGACCCCTTATGTGTGGGTGTTTATGTTTGCGCACTCAGGTAAGTAGTATCATGAATCTACTCTTACCTGTTTGATCCAGTGCCCCATGAGCATTGGTGTGTCTTACCTTCGGAAAAATCCATGGCGTCTAGTCACTCCCCAGAGGTTAAGGTGATGCCCCAATAGCATTCTTTTCCATTTCGACGTTGGAGCTTATTAGTTGTAATGAGCTTCAATGGTTGATAGCATATGTACGATTATGTGTATGAGTAAGAGTATGTGTATGAGTAAGACTGTAAGAGTATGAGTATGAGCACGACTGTAAGCATATGAGTATAAGACTGTAAGAGTATGAGTACAATTATGAGAGTATGTTTCCGAGTAAGACAGTAAGTGGGATTTTGTGTAAGCTGTACGAGTAAGGTCGTACGAGTATGACTATACAAGTAAGGTCGTACAAGTATATATAAGTTGTATGTGTAAGCATATGATTGTACGAGTAAGGTCATACAAGTATGTATAAGTTGTATGAGTATGCGTACAATGGTACGAGTAAGTTTGTAAGACCCTGAATAAGGGTGTTTGTGTAAGTTTAATTTGATGGTATGATTTTGGCACGATGGTGCATTTGGTATGATTTTGGCACAATGGTGCATTTGGTATGAATGTATGCATATGTGCATGATTATGATTATATTATGTTGACTGCTTCATGTTTGAGTTACATGAACACATGTATTTATGAACTTAGTGAGTTCACTGTTTTGGATTCCTCTACTGGGTGTTTTCCTACTGAGTATGAAAATACTAATTACCCTACTTTAAGGATATTTGCTTTGGTCGTATGATGTTTGACCGTATGATGGAAATATTCAGATGGAAAATTGATGTTTAGTGTTTTAAATTATAAACTATTTTATCAGGTTTTGATTTCGTCATTTTTCCTCCGATTTATAGACATTATATTACAAAAATTTTCCATGAATTTTAAGGAAAATGTATAAAAAATCTCAGGCATTACAATAAGACTCTAGGGTTGCCACTCGGGTCGGGTAAATGGTAAACCGACCCGACCCTAATAGGTCGGGTTTGGTTTTTAAAAATAACCAGAATAGCTTATTCTGGTTGGGTTCGGGTTTTAGGTGATCCAACCCGACCCGACCCAACCCGAATATAAATATAAATATAAAATTTATATTTTTATATTATATTCAGGTCAAACGGGTCGGGTTCGGGTTCGGGTCGGGTTCAGGTCACAGTTTTGGCAAAACCCAACCCGAACCTGACCCAGCGACATCACTAGATTTATAGTGTATCATAAGAGTAAGTTTAAGTTTAGCTAGTGCAATGGTTTGTGTGTGAGACCCTGTTTATGTTTAATATATTTCTTGCTTCATGTGTGGTTGCATGAATGTATATATGTATGAACTTATAAAGTTCATTAATTTATTTCCCCTACTAGGTATAAAAATAGTAATTTCCCCTATTTTTTAACCCTTGGTCCATTAGCTTTTGCAGGTTTGATCAAAAGCTTTTTGGATTGGACTCTATTTCTCATGGTGAACCGTTCTTCTTCGACCTTGGTGTGCACTGGACTCGTAAAGAGGCTATGTTATTTTTGTGCCACAATCTCATGTATTGAGTAAGGTGAGAGTGGAATGTGTTATTTTTTGGACTTGTGCTTATGTGTATGATTTAGAATTCAAAATGTTGAAGAACTTGTACTCATAGATGCATTGGATGTATTTGTTTTTAAAGACCATGGTCATGGCAGGTTTTACTTTTATGTTTTTGTTTTGGGTCACATCTGAGAATGTTGGTTTAGTTGCACAATGAATTAATTTACAAGACTCATTTTTACATGTTTTGAATTTTGTTGTTTCTTTTGATTTACATCAGTATTTTGAAACAAAATTTTAGTAAAATTTTAAAGTAAATATATGAAAAAAACTTGGGCGTAACATATTAAGCAAGGGGATGAATGAAAGACCGCCTTTAAGACTCACAAAGGGCTCTATGAGTGGTTTGTGATTCCCTTTGTCTTTCTAATGCCCCTAACACTTTTATGCAGGATAGAAATAGGCCTTATGGCCTTTCATCAGGCAATTCATGGTTGTTTATTTCAATGATATCCTTGTCTATAGCCCTAACCTTACTTCTCACATGCAGCATCTTCTCCAGGTACTTGAGACCTTGAGGAGTCATAAGCTCTATGCCAACTTGAAGAAATGTGTTTTCTTTACCCCAAAGTTTATATTATTAGGGTATGAAGTTTCTAGAGATGGTCTTAAGCTAGATAATTCGAAGGTTAAGGCTATCATGGATTGGCAACCTCCTACAACTATTTTAAAAATACGATCTTTTCATGGTTTGGTTAGTTTCTATTGTCATTTTGTTCATGACTTTTGTCAAGACCCGGATTTTTAAAACCCTTTTTAATACAGAACCATCGATAAATCACGATAATTTTTTTTTAAAAATCAAATCAATTCAGCCGACTAAGTATCCAGGTCATAATCATTGGGGTTCGTAAATACGGATAGCAAATCATATAATATCATATAAGAGTAACCAAAAATCCACAAATAAATGAACCATCCATCTAAGTTCAACCCTTACATCTGTCTGGAAATAAGCAACTAATCAAAGTTGGCTCTCATGCCATTATTATAACCATTCAAAATGTACTGAAATAATGGAACTAAATCCTACTAGAGCTAAGTCGTCCTCAATATGAAAGTCCACTCCTGATCCTGCTAGTCCTCACCAGAAGATCGTGCAAAACCAGGTCGCTGAGTATACTAATACCCAGTAGGAAGCTGAATAATATGAATGCAAAATGTTATTACATTTTATGCAAAACTGTTAGGTTTTCACTTGAACCAATTATCAAGACAATCCTCATTATAATTTTCCTTTTAGTTTTTCCCTCTTGGAAAAAACCAATAATCCACCTAACTTCATAGACAAAAACATACATCAGATGTCATCCTAAGTGACAAATGATACCCACCATAAACCACCCCTTAAGGATGATCCACAATGAAACCCTGGAATCCACCAGGACCCTGGAATCCACTAGGAAGTGCCATCTCCCAACCTAGCCCATAATGACCTGACCGGAGTGGAAGGACATGGCCCACAACTGCACCTGAACAGAAGTGGTCAGAGACGCCAACCAAGCAGGTTGTCAGCGACCCTAAATACGTGTACACTATGTGTAAGATCCCTGATCTTAAACCGGTTTTTGGTTTTCTTTAATTATTGGTTATCGTGAGATTAACGTATTTTCTGATCTTATTCGGTGATTTCGTGAATAAATAGTGTTTGTGATGGTTTTAACCAAAATTAACTTTAATATTAGTAGTTTTAAGTGATTTTAAAACAAATGTGAATTTTTGGGATTTTTCAGAATTTTTACTATTTTCCCAAAAAATTAGGGTTTTGGCGGGAACCCTATGGGCCCCACCGTAGAAATTTCGGTTTTTGGGTCAAATGAACCTAGACATCTATTTAAGGTCATACAAAAATTTTCAGAATTTTCCTACACTTAATTAGTGCTTAAATTTGTGAAATA
Source organism: Saururus chinensis (assembly GCA_035235625.1). Classification (NCBI taxonomy): domain Eukaryota; kingdom Viridiplantae; phylum Streptophyta; class Magnoliopsida; order Piperales; family Saururaceae; genus Saururus; species Saururus chinensis. Next base: position 7,741,343 of record CP141143.1, read on the forward strand.
CCCATTTTTAGCCTACTTTTCCTATTTACACCCCATAACTTACCCATACATACCCCAACCCTTACTATAAAAGGGCAAACCTGAGCCATTTCCATTTTTGGGAATGGGCTGAGGAGGGAGGTCAGGCCTAATTCCTAATTAGGCCCAAATTAGAAGCGGTTTAAGGTAAGCCTACTCTAATTAAACACTAAACTATGACTTTCTTCTTAATATCTTCTAAACCTACTATTTCCCCCTTGTTTCAATTCACTTTTTGACATTAAAAACTACTGATTTTTGTTTTACTACAAACCCTAACATTCAAAATTCGATTTTTACTATCAACAAGCCCTAGATCTAAGTTTTAATTAGGGATTTCTTGGGTAAATCGATTTTTAATGGAGGTTAATTCAAACTCAATGTGTTTTTAAGGTTTTCAAGAAGGGTGACCCTCTAATCCGAGCTTAATCAAGTATTGAGGTAATGGGTCTTCAAATTTTCTGTTTATCCATGGTAAAACTCTTAATTTTTGGCTTATTTCGAATGGAATTGCTTAATTTGGTGTGTTAATGGTAAGATTAAAAAATAGAATTATTTAATCCCGATTTCTTAGGGTTTTGCATAATTATGATATGGTTTAACTTTCTGGAAGTCAAGAAGGACTTTTGATGATGATTAGGTTGTTAGATGTGGATTTGAAGTGTTATCAATGGTGTTTCGGTTTGGATTTGCGAAAGGAAGAAGATGGTTCAGTTCTGCCTTGTTGGCATTCGAACGGCCCTTCTGGGCGTTCGAAAGGCAACACTGCCGAAATGACAGTTTTCCAGTTCAGCCGATCGAACGGCCTACTAGGCGTTCAAACGTCAAAACTGTGAATTTTAAATTTTTACGTTTAGTCGATCGAATGGCTTGAAGGGCGTTCGAACGGCTACACAGTAAAATTGTATGTTGTGCATATGATGTTTATTTCTATGATTCCACTTTAACTTGCTAATTTCATATGAATGTGGAGTGTTTTAAGCTATATCGTGCTACTGGAAGGGCATGCTATTGAGGTTATGGAGTTGAGATATATGCTTAGAGAATTGTGGAATGATTTATGTTTTGTGACATGATGTTGGAATTGTCATCTTGAAGTTGTGAATGGTTGATTTCCTATGGTTAAGCATATTTTTAGTAGGACTACAACCTATTATTGGACTTGTTTGTCATGATAGATTGTGGTTAGTTAGTGTGTGGATGTTGGTGAATGCTATGACTCAAGGATGAAATGAATGATCTTATATGTGTTTAACCTTTGTGGTTGAGTTTTGAATTGAAATATGACTTCAACGATTCTTCTCCTATGATTTTCACTGAAATTCATGATTTGATGTTAATTCACATGTGTAGTGTAGTAGTAAGTTAATTTTCAAGCATGTTGAAATGCATTGAGTGAAGTACTTCTACTAGATACACACACATGTGGGGGTTAAATGATGATGTTGAAGCTTGTTATTGTGATTATGAATGATGCAATAGGGGCTGATGAGAGCACTTGTCATGGATTAGGATTCATGTATGCCTTGCCCAAGTATGTACCATGCTGCATGCATCATGAAAATATATTTCCAATTGAGGCTTCAACGAGGTTAATCGAATTTGACTGATTGGATGCAATGTGGTGAAATTGTGTGCCAGATTGATCGGTCGTGGATTAATCGTAAGTTGATTGGTTTGAAAGAACATGTTTTGATTTTTCCTGTGTGGAACGAGTGCACACCTTGGGTTGAGTCTAGTTAAATGGAGTTAAGTAGGGATGAGTTGTGTACTTGTCTTACGAATTGAGATTATTTATGATTCGCTGGACCCTGAGAATCCAGCTGGTTTGTTCGAGTGCACCGGCTTGCTAGGTGTTGTTGCTTGAGACTTTAGTCTTGACAAGCAGGGTTGCCCAGGAGTTTAGACTTGATAGGCAGGTGTTACTCGAAGGTGTTGGCCTTGAGGAGCAGGAGTTGCTCGAAGGTGTTGGCCTTGAGGAGCAGGAGTTGCTCATAGGCGTTGGCCTTGAGGAGCATGTCTATTTGATAAGTGTTTGCTCGAGGGCTCCGGTCTTGAAGAGCAGGTTTATTCTCTATGGGTATGGACTGGCATGTTGGATTAGTGTGTGTGTGTGACACCTATACATGCATGATTAATGAGAATGTTGATGCATGATGGAATATGTATGTTAGAGATACATTCATGCAGGTTGTTATGATGTGATGCATGATGAAATATGTATGTTAGAGATACATTCATGCAGGTTATTACGATGTGATGCATGATGGAATATGTATGTTAGAGATGCATTCATGCAGGTTATTATGATGTAATGCATGATGAAATTTGTATGTTAGAGATACATTCATGCAGGTTATTATGATGTGAGGCATGATGGAATATGTATGTTAGAGATACTTTCCTGTAGGTTGTTATTGTCACGCCCCGGCGATGCCCGACCCGAGCCGAACCCGGTCCAAGGGCCGGTCAAGCGCGCGGGGGCGACGAAGTGAAATTGAGAAACGATTCTAGCGGAAGACTTAATCCCTAACCACGGGCGATTAACAACAACACGGAGTGCGCACAATCCTTTGAGCAAGAGTAAATAAAAGGGGAAGAAAAGGTGTTGCTTAACACAAAGTAAATAACAATCTCAAACCCACAAGCTTAGTTAAGTAAAGCCCACACCGGCTCAAAATAAGTCATAAGCAAACATAACTGTAACATGTGACATAAAACCACAACAAGAACCCTACACAAAGGTTTGAACATAAAGCATGAAAGAAACGATGATAAGTCACGCAACGATCTCCATCATCACACCCAAGCTACCTCTGACCTTTCCTCAAAAAGGCAATCCTGTCCGTCTGCGTGTCGCACCACGCAGCCCCAAATCAAAACACAAAAGATGGGTGAGTTTTAACACTCAGCAATGTTTTTAATATCACTGTCAACGTAGAAAATACGATAGCTTAGAAATGAGATCGTTTCAGATCAAAGATTTACATGGTGCATCACTTTCTGATCACACATTCATATCACTTAACACTGCATAAAAATGCATAGTTCAACCTGCATGGATGTATCTCTAGCATACATATTCCCACATGCATTCACATCATAACCAATCCCGCATGGATGTATCTCTAACATACATATTTCACATGCATAACATCAACATCAACATGCATGGATGTATCTCTAACATACATATTCCACATGCATAACATCAAAATCAACATGCATGGATGTATCTCTAACATACATATTCCACATGCATAACATCAACATCAACATGCATGGATGTATCTCTAACATACATATTCCACATGCATAACATCAACATCAACATGCATGGATGTATCTCTAACATACATATTCCACATGCATAACATCAACATCAACATGCATGGATGTATCTCTAACATACATATTCCCACATGCATAATGTTATCACAATCAACCTCCATCAAGGAGTAATCACACATTGACGTCACACGTACGGCAGCATAGACAAGGCCACGAAGGCGTGTCATGGTACAAAATTCTACACAAGAATTCAAGAAAGATCGGGGTTGTCAATCCCTAATACTGCTCGCCCGGACGATCCTGGCCAAGGATGTCCCATTCTCACACGCAGAATCTAGAGCAGGGGTGTTCGCCCAGGGACATCTCCTGCAGAGGGAAGAGCCCGAGTTCTCACACAGAGAACCCTAGAACACGTGGTAGCGGGGTGCACACGGCATACCACACTGGATTCTCAGGGTCCAGATGACACACATAAAAATATTCTCACGTGTCCGCAAGACAAGTACACAACTCGTCCCCACATCATTCCATTAAACAAGACTCAACCCGGGAGTGCACTCGTTCCACACAGAACTTCAAATCGTTCCACACAGGAACTTCAAATCAAAATATGTCCTTTCGGACCAATCAACTTGCGATTAATCCACGACCGATAAACCCGGCACACAATTCCATCACATTGCATCCAATCGGTCAAATTCGATTAATCACGATGAAGCCTCAATTGGAAATCCATTTTCATGATGCGTGCAGCATGGTACATGCGTGGGCAAAGCATACATGAATCCTAATCATGATAAGTGCTCTCACCAGCCCCTAATGCATCATTCATAATCACGATATTAAGCTTCAACATCATCATTTCACCCCCACATGTGTGTGTGTGTAACTAGTAGAAGCCTTTCACATGATGCATATTAACATGCTTGAAAATCAACTCACCACCACACTACACATGTGAATTTCTACCTAAACATGAATTCCAGCGGAAATCATAGTAGAAGAATCGTTGAAATCTTAGCTAGATTCAAAACTCAACCACAAAGGCTAAACACATATAACATTACTCATTTCATCATTGAGTCATGACATTCACCAACATTCACACACCATTAATCACAATTTATCATGACAAATCTGTCCAACAATGATTGTAGTCCCTCTTGAAATATGCTTAACCAAAGGGAAACAACTATTCATAATTTCAAAATAACGATTCCAACATCATGCCACAAAACATAAGTCGTTCCACCATCACTAAGCATATATCTCAACTCCATAAACTCAATAGCATGTATTTCCAGTAGCCTAACATAGCTTAAAACACTCCACATTCATATAAAATTGGCAAGCCAAAGTGGAATCATCAAAATAGGCATCATACACTCAACATGCAATTTTACGTAGCCGATCGATCGCCCTTCAGGCCGTTCGATCGGTTACACGCAAAATTTTGAAAATTTCAGTTCAGCCGATCGATCGCCCTGCAAGGCCGATCGATCGCCAACACGGCAGAACAATCATCTTCTTCCTTTCGCAAATCCAAACCGAAACACCATAGAAAACACTTCAAATCCACATCTAACACCCTAATCATCATCAAAAGTCCTCCTTGACTTCCAGAATATCAAACCAAACCATAATAATGCAAAACCCTAAGAAATCGGGATTAAATAATTTCATTTTCTAATCTTACCATTAACACACTAAATCAAGCAAACCATTTCGAAATAAGCCAAAAATGAAGAGTTTTACCATGGATAAACAGAGATTTCGAAGACCCATTACCTCAGCACTTGATTAGTCTCGGATTGAAGAGTCACCCTTCTTGAAATCCTTAAAAACACAATGAGTTTGAATCAAACACCAATAGAAATCGATTTACTTAAGAAATCCTTAATTAAATCTTAGATCTAGGGCTTGTTGGTAGTAAAAATCGAATTTTGAAAGTTAGGGTTTGTAGTAAAACACAAATCAGTAGCTTTTGATGGTCAAAAATGAATTGAATCAAGGGGAAAATGGTAGATTTAGAAGAAATTAAGAGAAAAGCCATGGATTAGTGCTTAATTAGAGCAAGCTTACCTTAATCGGCTTCTAATTCGGGCCTAAGTGGGGATTAGGCCAGACCTCCTTCCTTAGCCTATTCCCAAAAATGGAAATGGCTCAGGTTTGCCCTTTTATAGTAAGGGTTGGGGTAGGCATAGGTAAGTTTTGGGGTGTACATATGAAAAGTAGGCTAAAAGTGGTTATTTTGCAAATTTAAGCACGAATTAAGCCTAATAAAATTCTGAAAATTTTTGTGTGACCTTAAGTATATGTCTAGGGTCATTTGACACAAAAATAAAATTTTCGACCGTGGGGCCCACAGGGGTCCCGCCAAAACCCTAATTTTTGGGAAAATAGTGAAAATTCCAAAAAATCTCAAAAATTCATATTTGGTTTAAAATCACTTAAAACCACTAATATTGAAGTTAATTTTGGTTAAAACCATCACAAACTCTATTTATTTACAAAATCATCGAATAAGATCAGAAAACACGTAAATCTCACGATAATCAATAATTAAAGAAAACCAAAACCGGTTTAAAGATGAGGGTCCTTACAGTTATGATGTGATGCATAATGAAATATGTATGTTAGAGATACTTGCCTGCAGGTTGTTATGATGTGAATGACATTACGTGGATTATACACTAAGATGCAATTTTAGGTGATGTGTATGAGTGATCAGAAAATTATGCACCTTGCCAATCTTTGATCTGAATGATTATATTGCTATGCTGTCGTATTTTCAATGTTGATAGTGATATTAAAAACCATTGTTGAGTTTGTTAAACTCACCCCTCTTTCTTGTGTTTTGTTTTGGGGCTGCGTGGTGCGACATGCAGACGGACAAGATCTCCTCTTTGAGGAAAGGTCGGAGATGACTTGGATGTGATCGTGGAGAACGTAGTGTGACTTAATTTCCTTTGGTTTTATGCTTATGTTTAGAACCTTTGTGTAGGGTTCTTTGTTTTGGATTTATGTCACATTTTACAGTTATGTTTACTTAAGACTTATTTTGAGCCGGTGTGGGCTATAGTTAACTAAGCATGTGAGTTTGAGATTAGTTGTTTACTTTGTGTTAAGCAACTCTCTTTCTTTTCTTCTTATTTACTCTTGCTCAAAGTGGAATGTGCGTACTCCGTAAATTCTGTTAAGTCGCCCGTGTTAGGGTTAAGTCTTTTGCTAAATCGTTTTCTAAATTTCCCTTTGTCGCCCCCGCGCGCTTGACCGGCCCTTGGACTGGGTTCGGCTCGGGTCGGGCATCGCCAGGGCGTGACACTATGTGATCCTCAATAGACCAGTGTGAGCCTGGCTCACATACAACTCCCTCCAATGGGGAGGTGCAACTACACAGTCAAATCAAATAGCTCATCAATAGAGCTTAACTCACAGGTCAACCCTAACCTCAATAGCCTCATCAGGCTGGGTTAAGGTTCCCCCCCCCCCCCCCCCCCCAAAAAAAAAAAAAAAAAAAAACCATCTTTGGTTCTTCAACCAATTCAAATGCCAGGTCAGAACCCCCATTCAATTTATAAACAGGTTTTTGACCCCTCTAAGGGTAATTTAGTCTTTATCTTGATTAGGTGTCAACCCCCAATCCAAAGCCTTCTACCCTTAACCATTATTCGGTATTAATTTCTATGCATTAATTCTCAAGATGCAACTATACACATAGAACAAATTAATAAAGTCTAACAACTCATAAATAATTTAGCCATAACTATTTGTGTTTCAGACTTAACAATCACTAAGAAGCCCAGCTTCACTGTCTGCATAGGGCTCGGGCCGACAGAACGGTTGAATTCCACTTAAATTTCAAAAATAGTTCCTATGTACCATACTGCATATATATGTACTAGGTAGGATACGTTATATATATATATATATATATATATATATATATATATATATATATATATATATATATATATCTACGATTCAATAAGCCCAACTGGCACCTTTGCCCAGAACGTGTTTGACATAATTTACTCTAATGTAAATTTCTCTTTTTTTTTGGGTTTGGGCCCTGGAACCCGGCCCACTGGGCCCAGCCTAGTGGCCCGGTTCGGGCTGGTCCGGGTTGATGACCTCAGGCCAACCGGCCTGAGATCGTCTTCAACCTCCAGCGCATTCCCCTTTTTCTCGTTTCCAAACAAGAGCTCCAACGGAGCTCTCCTCGCCGATGATGTCCGGCCTTAAAACGACGGGGCTTCGTGGGACGACGGAGAAGCGCCTCGGCACGCGCCAAACATCCACACTGCCGGCCTCCCCTCTGATGTTCAACGGTTACACAGAACCCCACTGAACCACGGAAGATAGAAAGCTATCCGGTGAAGGAAGGCCGACCCTCATCCTAAATCTCTGATTGCTAGTAGCTAGTTGAAAATTATTTTTGAGGTTGTTAAATGAATTTCCGCTGCTCAGCCGCATCTCGATTTTCTGATCAACAACCATCCGCCGTAACCCCGCCATCCTTTTTCGGGAATTCTGCCGCCCATTCTGAGAGGCATCAGGACGTTACAGCCAGTGGCAAAATGCGGCCAGAGAATGGGTATAGCTAGTACCCTCACCTAACTTCTTCTCGCCGGGTACTGGCCACTCCCAAGCTGCTTTGGCCCGAAACAGAGCAGGGCGACCAGCAAGTTCTTTTTTTTTCTTCTATGCATACGATTCTCTTCCGGCAACCAAAGTTTGGGTCATAAGCAAATATCCGACCACTCGTGGAAGAAGGGTCAGTCGGCCGTAGGCCGGCCGACAATTGGTCACTCAGCCACAAAAATTTATTTTCTTCCCTTCTGCAAATTTATTGTTCCTCGTAATTACGGGAATAGTGATCTCTACAATGGTTTTAAAATTGAGAAAAAAACATTACAAAGATTACTATTCACCTTATTTACAAAACATCATGCAGATTTTACTAATCATGTAATCTACAACTCAATTATCTAATGAAACAATCACTAATCTTAACTCGAAACTAAGACAGCAAACCTACCTCAAATGCCGATTTGCCATTGATCCACAATCACAGGAGCTCTACCATCAACCACCTTTCTTCTCTAATTTTTCTAGGGCAAAAATTAGAGTTAGAACTAGGGGAACATCCAAATTTATAAAGAGGGGATTAGGGCTTAATTGGGTAAAGATTAAACCAAGTAGGATAGGGACTCTTAAGTAGTTTAAACCCTCCCAAATTAAGTAGTCCGTCCACCAATTAATTGAGCTTGCAATGGGCTCTGCAAATCTTTCTGCACAGCCCAAAAATTATTCTGTATACCCCAAATTTTGTAAATTCCTAAAAATTCCAAAAAAATAGGAAAAAATCAGGAAAAATCTAGAAAAAAATACCTAAAATTTCCTGGACATTACAACTTTAGCACTATTATGATCCCTATAACTAATTTATTGAAAGAAGGGGAATTTACATGGTCTTTTGAAGCCAACAAAGCTTTTATTGAAATCAAGACTTGTTTAACTAGTGCACCTTGTCTTTAATTGTCTTTTTGAGCTTGATTGTGATGCTTCCATGATGGGTATTAATGTTATCCTTAGCGAGAAGAAGCTCTCAGTAGGTACTATAGTGAAAAGCTAGGGGGTTTTGTACTTAATTATTGTACTTATGACTTGTAATTCTATGCAGTTATCAAGCTTATTGCCTTTTGGTGTCATTTCTTATCATGAGTCTCTCGAGCATATTAATGGCCATTATAAGTTGACTTCTCGACATGCCAAATGGGTTAATTATCTTCAAAAGTTCACTTTTCACTCAAGCACAAGGCCGACATAGAGAATAAAGTGGTAGATGCAATCAGCCATCCTAACCTCTCTGCACATCAATGCTTTTGGTTTTGACCTTCTTAAGGAGACAATAAGCCATGATGAGAACTTTGGTCCTATTTTCGTGCTAGTTGAGGCTAACACTAACTTGGAGTATTCTTTGATAGATGACTTCTTGTTTAAAAGGATTTATTTATGCATTCCTAATACCTCTCTTTGACATCTCATTATGTAAGAGGCTCATCAAGCGGGACATTTTAGGAAGGACAAAACTACTGCTTTAGTTTGTGAATGATTCTTTTGGCCCAATATTGATCAAGATATATCCTTTTATGTGCAACAATGTTGTATTTGTCAAACTTCTAAGGGAGTAATACTAATGTCGACTTATATTGACCATTGCTTATTCCTTTGTGCCCTTGGATTGAGGTTTCTATGTACTTTGTCCTAAGACTTCCACGTTCTCCTCGTGGGTAGGATATTATTTTTGTTGTGGTTGATAAATTCTCCAAAATGGTTCACTTAATTCTTTGCAAGTTGACATTTGATGTTTACAAGGTTGCCGATCTCTTCTTCAACAAGGAGATTGTTCATTATCATAGCCTGCCAAATACTATTACTTATGATTGTGATGTTAAGTTTGTATGTTCCTTCTTGAAGAACTTGTGGAAGCATCTTGGTACTTCTCTCAATTTTGGTTCTCTTTATCATCTATAGTCCGACAGTCAGACCGAAGTGGTTAATCTCTTCCTCGGTAATATGTTGCATACCCAGGTGAAGTTCATGGGAAATTGGGATTTAGTTCTTGCGAAGATTGAGTTTGAATTCAATTGCTCTAAGAATAGATCTACCGAATTTTCTCCCTTTTAGATTGTTCTTGGTACCAATCCGTAGGGTCCTTTTGATCTTGTCCCCATTCCTCATGTTGGTAAGCCTAACAAGAAGGTGGACACACTTTTGGCGGAGTTATGCTATTTATGCACAAGCCTGTGCTAATACTGAGGCTAGTTATGCTAAGTACAAAACACATGTCATTCATCATGGCCATGAGCTCTCTTTTTCCGAAGGCAATGAAGTGAGGGTTTATCTTCGTAAGGAGCACTATTCTCGGGGTGAGTACCATAAGTTGAAGCCTAATAAAATTGGTAATGTGTTAAAATTATTTTAAAGATTAATGACAATGCTTACAAAGTCCATATTATGGGGAACATGACATCGAGAACTGGAGGACGAGGTCTATTCAAGATGGGGAGCCTGATGCATAGCATTCCTTCTTCAACCTAAGCCCAAAAGAGGAAGCTACCTCATTTGATGCATGGTGGAATCACCCATAATGAACCCGAAGCTAGACTGTAAGGAAAAATTAGAATTTAGGGATTTTCTTTCTTCAATTAACTCTCAATTAGGAATTTATGTAATAAAAGAGTTTCTTAGTTTAAATTTGTCAAACTCCTATTAGTCTTGTAATTCATTTGAGCACAACAATTGATTTGGAATAAAAAAATTAAGGTGGGAGTTATCGTCGCATGAGACTGATTGATGAGAGTATGAGGATCAGCGAACAATGCAAGAGAGGAAGGAAGTCAACTACGGCAGTACCATATTACAGGGCTCAACTATATTAGGACATGGTCACGTGCGATAATAAAAAAGTGCGAGAGCCTTCTTCCCTCCAAATCTCAACTGCCTACCTACCTTAATCTCATTTAATTAAACAAAATTAACTGTTTAGATACTCAAAAAAACCTTCCTGCGTATGAAATGAAGAAATCCCGCGTTAAATGCCTTTCCGCCAGAAGGCAAAGTTGAGGAGGCAGGCCGCCCGCCCTTGCATTGATCCCTGACCGCCATTTTAGCCTGTGGCTCTCTGCTTTCCCCCTCTCCCTCGCCCTGCTCAAAATATAGGCCCCCCCCCGACCCGCACGCCCAGGGGCGAAACTCCGCCACCCATATGTCTCCGATCCCTGATTCTCCCCGACCTTCTCCTTTCATATCCACCCACCCGCTGTCTCTCTCCCTCCCCTCTCCCTTTGCTCCTCACTCGTCTCAACCCGTTTCAATCAGCTCAAATTGCAGCTCCTCCTCTTTTGCCTCAATTTTTACGAGCCGGGAGGAGCATATCTTGGACTTCCCGGCTTATATATCTTGCATGCATTTGATGCTGCATTGAAATGGATTGAGGTAAGCATTCGTTACGGGTTGATCTGACTCATTAATTTGTCTTTCTCAGCTTGATCTCTGTTTTCTTTTTCAACAATAAGAAATCTAAACGCAGTTTGTACTTTAAGCGATGATGAACACCGACTGCATTGCGTCCTTTCAGCTTTTTTTGTTCGTTTTAGCCACTTTTCTGTACCTATTTCTGTTGTATTCTGTGTTTTTCCCCCTGCCTGTTATGTAAAATGGGTATGTTTTTTTTTTTTCCAATTTGTATATGAACCCTTTTTATTTTTTTGTTTCAAAGATTGAGTAGTTATATAACCTGGGAAACAAACAACTAAGTAGTTGCATGTTTTTTGTAATCTGCAGACGAGCCCATTCTCCACACATGCAGGGATTGAGCTCACAAGAGGGGCTGAGGTTCATTCGTTAATTGAAACACCCTTGCTATGGTATGGGGGTATTTTGGTTCCTTGCATAATTTCAGATTCTTTTAATATCTTCTCATATTAAGTAGCTTGCCCGTAAGCTTCATGTGATGGCTTAAAGTTTTCTTCAGGTAGCAGAATGAATTCCCCCTCAGGTGAGCGAATTATAGAAAATGGAGAACGCTGGAGTTCTAATGCTGATGAAAATGGTACTGGAATCGTTTTCGGTACTTTCGGGCTTGAGGCGTACAAAGGTAGAGCAGTTTATTACACTCTTTTTCTTGTTAATAGTGTTTTATACTTGTGTTCCCAAGCATCAACTCAAAGCTCTCAACCTGATGCAGCCAATGAACGACAGAGTGTTATAAACTGGTTAAATATCTTGTTTCCTCATCTGAAGTTGTCTTCTGAAGCTTCGGATGAGGAGCTGAGAGCAAGCTTGTTAGACGGAACTGTCTTGATTGGCATTTTGAACCGTCTAAGTCCCAGTTCCATAGATGAGGTGAGCTTCTTTATTTATAATTAAGCAGAACTTTTCTTTCTAATAAGCCATGCATATACAAAGATGCAAATTTTTTATGTCCCTCTAGCAGCAGAATGAAGGTCATCTGGAAAAGATAAACAAGTTTATTGCCGCTATGGACCTGATGGGAGTACCTGTTTTTGAAGTGTCAGACCTACAAGAGGTAGTTGGCTTGAACCACATCATTAGATAACAAATATGTTCGGATTCTTGGGTGACATTTGAGTGTCCTCGAGCTTAAGTTTGTTATTTAATTGATGGATCCTTAATTACTAGGATGCAATTAACAAAGTATTGCTTCTGGACTCTGGCCATTCAAAGTCCTACAATGGTTTCCTTCTTTTGTTCGTCAAATCCTTCATTGCTTATCTTCTTTCAGGGATCAATGACAACTGTTTTGGAGTGTCTTTCAGTCCTCAAGGGTCAGTTTAGTTCTGACTCTAAGGGAGATGTTTCCCGTGCAAATTATCCGAGGAAAAAATGGAAATTTCTTGAAGCCATAAATACAGAGGGAGAATATGATTTTTTAGGTGACCAGCCATATGGGTGTATGTCCCCTAGAATTGGACACATATCCCCACGAACTGGGCCTGTGTCTCCTGCAGCAGTCGAAGATAGAAGGCGAACATTTTCAGAAATGAAATCTGAGCGTGCTCTGAGGGGTCCTGTTATGTCAGGTAATGTAGATTTGCAAAATCAGGAGACTACCACAAACGTAGGAATCTACGTTGATTCTAATAGGCTTAAATGTCATAAATAATTTCCGTTGGTGACTTTAAAATTGTATCACCATACGGAGAGAGTAGTTAATTTTCAGTTAAATCAGTACTCCTTGAACTTTTTTGGTACTGAAATATTTTGTTCAACTCTTATTACTACCATAGTCTGCTGACTATGTAGAGGCTGATTATTCCAAAATTTTCAAATTTAAGAACAGATATTATGACATAAATCTTAAGAATCACCATATAACTGGTGCCATTTCTTATGTGCTTGAGGTCGGCTTCATGAGTTCTGCTCCATCGCCTACCTTATCACACCCATTACACGTCTGTAGCTCTTTGGTACAAAAGTTCAGACGACAATGTTTTTGTTAAGCCAATGTGTAGGTTGAAGCAGTTCTATACAAGAAAAAGTTATTTGGCCATGGACTGTTCTGTTGAAGCTTTAAGTACACGGGAGATCATGTTTAACATTGGTTATGGAAGTTGCTTAATAGATATTTTAAATGGAAAATACAGCCTACGGCAGAAAAATGGTACCTCATTTGCACTAGAATGATTAAATAGCATTTGCTTACGATTAAATGTCATTTTCTTCAAATTGTTACATCTGCAGAGGAGCATATATTCCTCTGCAGTTGTTGTGAAATGGCATGTTGCAAATAGAAATATCAGATTAAATGGAATGCAACTATGTTGCAGCCTTAATTGCCGTATAAAGTTTATGTAAAGGTTGATCATTTGCACTTTAATCATAAATATTGCTTTTGTTTTTTTAGGATTTCTTCTGCTGTCCATAGTGAAACTTTACATTTTTACATTAGAGAGTTGTTTGCTTATACTTCCCAAATGCTCTTTCATGCATCTGGATGCTTTCATAATATATCTTTATTCTGTTGCAGAGCCATCAATAGCAGTATTACATCATAGTGGGCATAAGTTTCACGAGGTTTTTCAGTTGAAACAAGGACGCTATTCAGATCTTCCCCAGGCCAAGATTTCCGAGATGCTGAAATCAACAAGTTTAGACGTAAATGTCTGAAGCAAAAAATCTTAAGACTATCTATTTCTTTGAGCCCTTATGTTATTTCAGGACGCATATTCAACTCTTCTGATATTTCTCCAGAATATGCTTATTGCAGAATGCCCCAACTCAGTCTCTTCTAAGTGTTGTGAACGGAATTCTTGATGAAAGCATGGACAAGAAAAATGGGGAAATTCCATATGTATGACAATACATGTCTTATCTACAATATTGAATGCTCATTTGTTTTGTTTTGTTTAAATCAGCTAATATAATGTTGTTTCCAGCGGGTGTCATGCTTATTGAGGAAAGTTGTCCAAGAGATTGAGCGTCGGATTTCAACCCAAGCTGAGCATATCAGAAATGTTAGGATATCATTGAGGTTTGGTATTTTAGAAATTAATTGTGCTTAGAAATTATCCATATAATTGGTTCTTTTTGCAGCAAAATAACCTCATCAAAGCTCGTGACCAAAAATACCAATCAAGAATTAAATTGCTTGAGACTCTAGCAAATGGGACAGACGAAGAAGCTCAGGTTTTTTTTTCTCATGTGGATTAAAAATAGTTTTGTAAAAATTATGTGTTTATTTAATTAATATAAATACTTATTTGAAAATTCATTTCTGTTTTTCTTGCAGAATTTTTTGAGCCAGCTCCAGCAGATAAAGGTCTAGATACATTGAATTAATTTTTATATATGTCAATATCAACAGATGACATCTCATATTCTTATTATTCTTTGACGTATTTGTTGCCTTTGCACTGTCCTTATGTTCTCACCATCATTTCCCATTAAGCTTTACGTTTTTGCAATCAGTCAGTAGTCTTGCCAATATTCATTACTCCAGATGATGACCTTTGGGTAGAAATTTTTTTAGCAGAGGGCAATTTTTTCCTATTTTTCTTCTGGAGTAGTATTTTGCATTTACACTAGAGCATCTTTAATATTATGGAAAAAACTAAAATTCCATTTTTTTTATGTTGACAAGAAAAATTGACCTATTCCTGGTATATTCATTTTCTTGAGGCATTACAATGTCAGTTCTTTGTTACGTAGAGGATCTTTATACTTTTGACAGTCTGAGAAGATAAAAATTGAGGAGTCAAAGAAACTGGGAGAGCAGGATGTCGTTAGGCTAACGAAGGAGAAGGAAAATTGTGATCTTGCAATTGCAGATCTGAAGAAAGAGCTAGAAATTACAAAAAAGATGTATGAAGAGCGTTCCCTACTATTGACAGCACAAGGAACCGAAACTAAGGCAAAGCTAGAGGAGAAAATAAAGGAAATTGAACACTCTCTTGCAGAGTTGAGGAAGAAGAACAAAGAACTGGAAGCATTTTCAGAATCGAAGGCCCAATTTTGGAATGAAAAAAGACATAGTTATAAAGACTTTATAAATTTTCAGTTTCATGCTCTGCAGGTATGTTATATTGCTATGTTTTTTACTTTATTTGTTTGCAGGAAGATATTTGACCCTGTGAAACTGTTCAGGAGTTAAGGATGGCTAATGCTTTAGCCAAGAAGGAAATTTTGATTGCTCAACAAGTATGGCAGGATGAATTTTGTGAATTGGGTAAGAAGACTTATGACAATATCCTCCGATGTATATATTTATGTTCAGATATGCACCAGAATACATAGAAAACCATCACTAGTTAGACATAACCAACTAAAACTTTTAATTGAGAACTTATAGACCAAGGAAATTATGTAGGGTGCTTAGATTCGATAGGTAGGTATGGCTCCTAGGTAGGAACTCATAAGTCTTAGACTAAGAAGATGACTAAATGTAAAACCTAACAAGACCTTACTAACTAACAAAAAACATTCATATATGAACATTCTTCTTCACTTAGTATACTCCCATTAGTTCTTGAAAAGAATATTCACAAACTTGCATGTTTATTTTTGTAATTTGGATTTTTCTCTAGGAGTTGAGCTTAAAGGGTTGGCAAATGCTGCTCAAAATTATCATCTGATTCTTGCTGAAAATCGGAAGCTTTATAATGAGGTTCAAGATTTGAAAGGTATCTTTTTGCGATTTAATAATACCAGATGTAATGCTTTTTAAATACTATTTTATTTGTATCTGGTATCTTGTATAGGAAACATTCGAGTATTCTGTCGGATAAGGCCACTCCTTTCGGGTCAAGATAAAAAGCAATCCGTCATACAGTACATTGGTGAGGATGGAGAACTACTTGTTGTGAATCCATCCAAACAAGGGAAAGAAGGCCATAGGATGTTTAAGTTCGACAAGGTTTTTGGTCCAACAACTTCGCAAGGTTTTTTTCTGCTTCTGTATAATGTTCTAGATTCATATGCATTTTCATTTTGGTGATCATTTTTCTTAAAGATATCACCTTCTATATCTTAAATAGCCTTCTTATATTTTATTCCCTCCATCCAACATTAATAGATCCATTTGGTTTTTCAAAATAAATTAATTTTAGTTCATTTTGAAAAATCAAATGGAACTATTAATATGGAACAGAGGGACTACTAATTTATTTGAAAATGAGTAGATTCTTTGAAAAATTGCATTGTCCTGACCTTTGTCTCCCTTTTTCCCTTTAATCTACAGAGGAGATATTTTTTAATACTCAACCTCTTATTAGATGTGTTCTTGATGGCTACAATGTATGTATCTTTGCTTATGGTCAAACTGGATCGGGGAAAACATACACAATGGTACAATTGCAAACTCAACTTTGCTCCATGCTTTTAATGTTGAAATGTTATTGATATCCTTTCTTATATCACTATAAGTACCAGCTTATCTGTCTGCACGTCTTTTCCACAGAGTGGGCCTGATGGGGCTTCAAAGGAGCAATGGGGGGTGAATAATCGGTCTCTAAGTGACCTTTTTGCCATTTCTTATAACAGGAGCAATTCAGTTGCATATGAAATCAGCGTTCAAATGGTAGAAATATACAATGAGCAAGTGCGCGATCTACTAACCAATAATGGTTCACAAAAGAAATATCCTTTTGCATTTAATTGCCCAAGTTTTCTGTGGATTTAATTGTCTTATATTACAATTATGGTTAGTGATTTGACTGACGTCTAAACTACTTATATCTTCTGATGTGGCAATCTATGACTCAATTTTTTTATATAAACTGAATGCACAAAGCTTGCCACGTCATTAAAAATAAATGGAGCATCCATCATTATAACATAAGGAGCAAGAAAACCTTTTCAACTAATTACCCAGGTCATGCTAGTTTAATTTTAATTGGATAGAGGAATGCCTTTTTGTTATGTCAAATGTTCTTGATTTTCCTTTAACTTGCGCACACTTGGGATTTGGAATACTTCTCAAGCCAATGGTCTTGCTGTCCCTGATGCCAGCATGCACCTAGTCACATCAACTGAAGAAGTATTACAGCTTATGGAATTTGGCCTTACAAATAGGGCCGTTGGTGCTACTGCTCTCAACATGAGAAGTAGTCGATCTCACAGGTATTGTTGCTGTTATTATGATTTTAATCATGTGTTTATGCATTGATCATTCTAAATTTTATGTACAGCATTCTTTCTGTTCATGTTCGTGGCATGGATTTGAAGACTGGTACTGCATTGCGAGGTTCACTACATTTAGTTGATCTTGCTGGAAGTGAAAGAGTAGACCGCTCTGAAGCAACTGGGGACAGACTTAAAGAAGCACAGCATATTAACAAATCATTGTCTGCATTGGGTGATGTCATATTTGCACTAGCACATAAGACTGCCCATATACCATATAGAAATAGCAAACTTACTCAGGTCCTTCAAAGTTCTCTAGGTACTTGTTAGAACTCTCTTAGTTTTTTTATTTACCAAAGATGAAGGACTTAGATTTGATGTTTAATTTTATTTTAGGCGGGCGAGCCAAGACACTGATGTTTGTTCAGATCAATCCAGAAGTGGACTCATATTCTGAAACCATAAGCACTTTAAAATTTGCTGAAAGAGTCTCTGGGGTTGAGCTAGGAGCTGCTTCAAGTAATAAAGAGGGTAAAGATGTCAAGGAGTTAATGGACCAGGTTCTTTTCACTATCTTTTTGTGTGCTTCTTGATCTTTTTACTCATACTGATTTACTAATGTGAGGTAATAATTTTCTTTCGTAGATTAACATGGCAAATGCTGCATCATGCTGGCATGCAATTTACAATGCATTTACTTGCCTTGATATTGAGCACATCCACAAAATTAATAACCATTCATTGCCTTCATGGGCAATGGCTCATTGTCCCTCTTCGTTCATAGTCCAGAAAAATGTAACCATCATCTTTAAGTTTATGATACCTTTTCTGCTGCAGATTGAGAGAAATAGGAATCAGGATGATGACTAATTACCACTATCTCAAAAAATAGTGATGTTTTTTTTATTTTCTCTGTGATAAGCAGGTAGATAGAGGGTCAATCTCTGCCATCTGGCTCTATGTAGCTCTTTTCTTGCATCTAGGAATTTAGAATCTAACTACTTATATTGTCAATATATGTGAAAAGAAATTATGTATGCTGGAAGAAGCCATATAACTTAAAGAGCAATGCTTTCTACACCACCTGGTTTCACCACTTCTTGCACCACCTGACGACGTTGTTAATCATAATCTGCATCCACATGGGAAAGAGAGCTTATGGAGAGCTTATGGCAATCCACGTTATTTTTCTAACATAAGCTCATCAAATAAACATGAGTTAAAAATTTAGATAGTAGATGCTACTCAATTTCATTTTTCCTTTTTTGTTTCCAAGAAAGATATACAAATCTTGTTTGCTTAATGTTTATGGGCCTTTTAACAAATAAATCAAATGGATTTATCCCACTGGCCATGCAGGTGGCATCCCTTAAGGACATAATTGCAAGGAAAGATGAAGAAATTGTACAGTTACAACTTCTTAAAGACCCCAAAAATGCATCTCCAAATTCAGCTAATGTGAAGCGTGGAATAAGCTCATTGAGGTCCTCTGGTGGTGGTTCTGCTAGCCGAACTCGAAGACTGCCAGGTGGAAGATCTCCAGGAACTGTTGATAAAGTATCTTCTGATATTGACAATAGCTCTGAGTACAATGATAAACACTCTGAAACCAGTTCTCAGCTGTCTATTGATGATTCTAGACACCAAAAGGAACCTTTGATACAGACAACTCGTATTGATGGTGAGCTTGTGGGGTTGGAGGATGCCGATTCTGAGGGGAGATTAAGTGACATATCTGACAGTGTTCCTTCCATGGGAACAGAAACGGATTCCATGGGCAGTGCTGTTGAGGTTGTGATTGATCCTGAAGGTGCAGGAACAGAGGAAAACGTTGACAAGTGAGTATTTGGCTAATGCATATAGGGTTTAAATGTGTTACACTCAGGGTGAAACTCCCTCCAGAGAACCGACATAATATGCTTAGTCTGCAGAACACTTTCCATTTATGTGTTTTCCCTTCCTTAGCCAATGTCAGTCTGGTCAGCCAGTCATGGTTGTTCACACCACTTTAGTGGCCTTTTATCCAGTGTCAATCGCATGACCAAAATCATGAAGGTTCGCATCAAGGAACATCTGTTACGTAATTTGTTAATTATTTTGAAACTGCTGTTGCACCCAAGCTAGCCTTTGAATATGAATGGACATTTCTGGCTCTTAGAGAGTGGAAGTCAACATTCAGGATGTAGATGTTCTCATTATAGGGGTCAATATTACTGAGATCTCAGCATTATGTAAGATACATTAGAGAACTAATGTTAGGAAAAAAATATTACAGAAGCTAAGAATGAAATGTATACTCTTTCGAATGTAATTTGATACCCAAGATGATAACTCCTCTGATTTGAATATTTTTCATGCAGATCGAAGGTTTATGCTAAATTAACTCAAAGACCAAAAGTCAGGCAAGTATCTTCAAGTCTATTGGTACCGAAGGATTCTCCAAAAGCATTAGTAAAGGATGCTATAAAGGTGTCTGCAAGTACGTTTATTTCTTCAATCATAATTATTTTAGGTTCTACCAAGAATGGATCCTTAAGTAGATATAATTTAACTGAATTGATGACTGATTCTTTTGATAATTATGATATGTAGAACATAGTGATGCAGCCGCTTTTTATTTTAACAACCAAAAGAAATTAAAACCTTTGGTTTTGTAATGACAATATCTCAAGCAAGTCTTACTAATTATTAGCTTTTGGCTTAGATAAAATTTTGATGATAAGCCCTAAAAGGATTCTTTTATATAAGTTGCACTTTCTCATTTTTGCATCAAGCAAGATATAGTCACACGTTATGTACAAAATTTTGTGATCTATACTACTTTTTCTTAATTGTTTAGCATGATTCTGTGTATTGTTTTCAGATTTGAGAAAATCGACCCGCAACTATCCTGCAGTGTTGATTGCAAAGAACACAAAACGGTGGCAGTAAACTGGGAATAACTGCATGATACTATCCATTCTTGTTGCATTTTAAATAATTCTTGAAACTACAATAATTTTTTGAACCATTATATTTACTTATGTGTCCTCCGCTAATTTTAAAATCTTCCATTTGATGTATACACTTTACTCACAAATATTGATTGGATTAGCAAGTGTATATATTTACACAAGGGCATAGATGAAGCTTTATTAATTCTTGACCAGTTTGGTTTGCTTCACCTGTTACAAAATACAAACATTCTCATTGGTTATAAAGTGGTTTTGTTGCCCTGGCTTATAAGCTGCTATTGCGACCCTTGGGTTATGTAACAACTTTGACATGTATCATTTGTTCGAGAGGTTTGTAAATCAAAATTTGTGTTTTCGAATGAGTCTTCTATGTTCTTACATCCAGGCTGGCCATGAAATTGAAATCAGAAACTTGTCTTCGGTTATGAGCCAATTGCTTATATAAGGCAAATAGATTAGGAAGCCTTAACTAGCAAGGAAGAGATTTTTATGCTCCCATCTGACCATGAGCCCAAAGTAAAAAATACATGTGAGCCCTTGATATTTGAGATTGATGGTGCACACGTTAGTGCACATTAGTACTACTTCTATGCATTTCTTACACTGGGTTATGCATTTCTTTCACTGGGTTCATTGTTAGAGTAGAGCTTTAAAAACACTTTCAATTAGGAAACATTGCACTTCCGCTCTAGAGTCCCTACCGATATAGTTTAACCATCAGTCTAATTAGGCCATGACAACATACATGTGGTAATAGTGGTTGTCAATATATGGAGAATGTCTTACAATGTTCGATCAAACCACTGGATCTGAATTTCAAAATTTTCTTTCACCACTTCTTTATGATGTGATAGCTTCCCATTGTTCGTTGCCTAGCCTTAGTCATGTTAAACAAGTAATATATTCTATAAAAAGGAAAAAAAGAGTTATGCATTCAATAGATCCATGAAGTGCTTTTGATTCCCTTCTAATCTAGAAAATAGATGCAAAAAGTTTCTACTCAAAAAATGTTAATCTTACCCATACATCAGGTTGGTCCTCGGCCAAATAGTCAGTGGGCAAGGCTTGTCCATGTCTATGTCCACTAACAATTTATCTGTCGGCATTTTGTCTACGGACACAGCTTCTTTTTTGGCAGACATGGCTATTGCCTATAGACATAACCTCTTAGGCAATTAGATAAGGGTTGAAGTGGTTGAAGAGAATGAAAGCGGTATTAATGACTTTAACTAAGTAGAGCAGATAGGGTGAAGATCTCTAGATTAAATAATTTAGCATATAATAATAATTTTTAAACTTATATACTTCATCTTTTTTATTTATAGTATTATTATTAGACAAATTAGTTCATTTTGAAAAGCCAAATAGAACTATTAATGTGGGACAAAAGAAATATTTAATAGCTAGCTTTAAAGAAGAACTCAAATATAACATTAACATGATTGTATTTAAATTATTAAAGATTTAAGTATAAGAAAATAATGTTTAAGAATAATTAGAGGAGAAATAAAAATTATCCTTTATATAGAATATACATTGTATATAAAAGTTAACCAAACCTCAGATAAACGGCCGGATGAAGTCTATATCTATGGTCATGTCTAAAAATTGTTAGACAAAAAAATTCAGTCGGACACAGCCACAAACACCTTAGACACGACCTGAATGTTGGACAATGGATATCTACGACTAGCCCTACCCATATATAACTAGATAAAAAGCAGTTATGGACTTAAGCCAAAGCTTGCTACGAATCAAAGTCCACTTCTACCATAGTAAAGGAGACGCTTTTTTATTAAAAACTAAAAAATACTCCCTACTTCTCACATTAACATTTGGCTTTACAAAATATATTAAAATTAATTTATTTTAAAAAAACTAAATAAAACTATTAATATAGGAGAAGAGAGTGAAATAAAATAAAGGACAATCTTTCCTAGGTGAAAAAAATGTCTGACATCCTAAAATAATCCCACGACATGAACAAGAAGAAAAGAAACGATGTGTTTTAGGAAGGATGCCCATTAAGTGGGTAGGTGGGATTGTCAGATCATGTGAGCTCCACATGATCTAACGGCTCTCACCTTTGCACATGTAATAAACACACTATATAATAAGGGCACATTATTTAACATTGTTTGGAGACTCACGAGGTGAATGACGATTGAGAAAACAAAATAAAACCATGGATTAAACAAGAAACAACAATCACATGGTCATACTTCTACTAGTTATAATTGAAGAACGCAAATATGGCCTATTTCTGCCCATTGTGCCTACCGGTAGTTGGTACACAGGCTGATTGCTACAATACTCATATGTCCCGTGTATGATAGTTGTTAAAAATTTTAAATTTTAATAGAGTGAATCGGGTCACTAAAATGTTTTAACATCCATTTTATTGATCGATTGATTGGAACCAATCAATCAGGGATGGGAATGGTTTTCACAATCATTTTATCAGTTGATCAGTCTGAGGATCGATGGATCTAAATAAATGGTTGAACTACTTAATTACAATCGCTTGGGCAATCGATCAATCCTCTTAGTGATCGATCACTATAATAGTTAATTCATGAAATTTTGGTTTTATTTTGGATTTAATTTAAATGAAGGTTACAACTTTTGATAAGGAAATTCATTCCAAAATTATATAAAGAGAGTTTTTCACTCACAAAATAATAAGATCCTTTGATTTCTTCTAATGATTTTCATCAAAATACCTTAATTTCTCTTTCCTACATAAGAGAATACAAAGTTTTGGCCATTTGTTTAAAAATGAGATTAGAGTTTTGCCTTCAAGTGTGTAAATTCTAAACAAAGGAAGAAAGATTCACTCTATCTTAAGAATAGATTTACAGAATTTCTAATTATACACTAAAATTAAATATTGGTAAGGACAAATATTATTTTTAAGAAAGTGAATTTAAGCCTAAAGCAAAATGTGTTATAGTATTTTTTCTTACAATAATTTCCATGAATATTTGAATAGTCTTTTTTACAAGGAATATAACAATCATTCTACCTGTATGCTTTACTTGTTTGAATATTAGAGCACTCCTATCAATCAAGTCACAGAGTACAAAGATTTCCCACCAACAATAGCTTCACTAGGATCGGTCAAGTCCGATCACGTGGGTGTATTACCAAAGAAGGTCCTCTTTTGCCTTGGAATTGAGATGAAATTTCAGCAATAGAAAAGAATTTTGATTCAAATTGAGGTTCACTATGCATCGACAGACACAAATGCCTTCATCACTAGGTGTAGCACATTTTACATTTTGTATACGTACATCAGGAAATGGTAGACAAGCGTCAGACAGATTCCAACGACAAGCTGCTGCTGAAGAGAGACACTCTTGTCGCCGGTTGCCACAGCGGAAGAGAAACCACCCGCGGGGAGGCTCGGAGGAGAATACAAGAATGACAAGGATATGGAGTGTGCGCCTTCCCCATGGAAGACTGGTCTCCCTACTGCATGCTTAAATAGCCCATCAGTCCATTCCTGGGTGGAACAAATCAAAGTGCAAGTAAGACATCACATATTGATGGAAATTGTTTTCCTGACCACTCAATATGACCAGATTATAAGATTAGCTGATATGTTTTTGAAGTTTCTCTTTCACCGTTTCCTAGAATGTAGCAGCTTTTTATTATAAAAAAATATTAGGTACACATAAGGTACTTACATGACATGCTTATGTGGTGTTTATCACCGATTATTATAAAGTGACTCGTTCATATTTGACTTATAAAAACTATATAGCATGCTTAGGTGGTATTTATTATTAATTATAAAGTGACTCGTTATTTTCAATTGACTCTATAAAAATAATCCTTAGAAAACACGGTGACATATAACACACCCTGAATCATAATCATACTAGGCATGTCAGGTTGGTACCCTCTGCCTTTATCCTCTCTGTGCTTAGTAGTCCAAACCCGCCTAAGTTGTGAGAGAAACCCTCCACATGTCCAAAGGTCCAACTACAAGACTGGTTAGTTTTCTATAAACCTAATTGTCAAAAGCTCCTAAGTTGGTCATCACTCATCAGTCAAGCCAGTAAAGAACTCGCCTGCATTTGGTCTCCAAAGGTGACAATAAGAGCATCTTCATCGGGAGAGAAGGACATCCATCCCACCCTGGAAGAGTAGACGTGAAAGTCTGAAGCACCGCCGCAAACATGCACGCATAGCGCGTGCGGGTAGTCGGACCTCCTTATCAGCATCCGAATGACGTCTGACTTGAGGGAGCTGAGCTCCCGCCCGCCGGGGACATCCCGCCCGTGCTTGCAGAGACAGAGAACGGGGGCCACCACCTCTTCACATGCTCTTCTTATCTCAACCTCCTTGAAGAAGGGATCTCTTCGCGCTTTCTCTAGCAATGCCCGAACAACTTTACCGGCCACTTTCTCTATTTCCGTCCAGAGACTTTCTGTTATCAAACTGCGATGCCATCATAGAGAGTTACGGCATGATTGTATTAGTCTTAAATTAGTTTACTGATTTAGCCAGACTTTTTCCATGCACGCATGACCATGAAGGCATTGGGAGATTCTCATAATGGAAGCTCATGGATTATCACAATGGAACGTGCACGGGAAATGGTTCATAAGATATGCACGTAAGTTGTATGGCGTGTTAGTGCTTTCGTGGAGATGAAAGGGAAGAAGACGAGACGAAGTCGATTACCTGAAACTCGAAAAGCCGTGTGGCCATATTTCTTTCATCACCCTCTTCAGGCCTTCCTCCTCCTCGCACCTACACCAATAGAATTCTTCACTCGCTTCTTCCTCATCCTCTTCCTCCTCTTCGGCCAAGATCTCCTCAAACCCATATCGCCTTTCTGGTGATCTCTTCACCATGGCCTTCTTTTCGGGCGAGATCTCGAAAACCGCAGAGGCAGCGGTTCTGACTGATCGGATTAGGTTGCTGGAAATTCCGTGGTTCAGCAGCTGGAAGCAGCCAAAGCCACCTGCTGCTTCCAGAATCCTGGAGATGTGTGAGTCGTCTTCTGGATGAATCAAACTTTGGATGTCAATCTTCGGGGGGTCCACGACGGGGATTTCGCTGGGGAAGATGCGATCAGGTAAGATGAGATCAGGAGCATGAAGCGAGTGGTCCAGAAACTCAGAGAGTTCTTCGTCCTCTTCGGCTGTTGATCGGCGGACACGGCCATCAGCGACCGGGGACGGTGGTGGAGCTCGAAATTCTGGCGGTTCGTGTTTGGGCGAGGATGCCATCAGAGGAAGAGAAGTGAAAAGGGCGTTGGAATAGAGCAGAAGAAGCTAAGAGGAGAAGATGTGGGCGAGAACAATGATGCCATGTCTCGAATGTCGGAGACATCTCGAGGGTGCTCTTTCATAATGCGTTCCCTTTTCATCATCGACTCTTTAGCTTTGCTTTTTCTTTCTTTATACTCGTTCTTTCTTATCTTTTCTCATTTAGTTAATTTTATGTGCTGGATTCCCCCAGTGCAGGTGTTCTTTTTTGTTGAACCCCTCTGCTACTAGGTTCGGTATTCTAATGGGTTGAGTACTCCAATCGAAATGTTGGGAGATGAGCTCTCAATTGCAGAGAAGAACGTCAGATCAGAAGTTTCATGGAATGGCAAGGGGAAGGTTATGCATGTCAGCTGAGATGTATTACTTCTCTGGACGCGAATCTACTGGGGAGGGTATTTTGCTCAGCACCGATTGGCCACCAATGGTTGCTTACCATGTCACAAACGCCAGCAGATTCACGGAGACGCTCAATCTGGACGGCATTTGGGTTCACGGCGTGGCATTTGGGTTCACGGCGACATGGAACCGAGAATTGGTTCATGTTCACGGAATCAGGAACCCGGTTTTCTAACAACGACGAAACCAAAACAGAGAAACCCCGCCTCTCATACAGAAGACGCAAATCAGAACAATTCAGAAAAACCTAGGACTTTTTTCCCGCCTCTTGTACTTCCTCTTCATCGACCGTCGCCACTGGAATCATCCACCGTAGTGCCTCCCTTTTGATTGATCATGAACAAGAGCCGCCGGAACCGGACTTATCGCATAGATCGGAGCTGAGGAAGATACTCATTCATCTATTTTCGGCACCCATTGCACTCCACCTCAATGTGAGTCATCCTCTGGTTGTCCACCTCGTCTTTGTTCCTAAAGCTCTTGGTTCATCTTCTCTTTGTTCCACCTTCTCTTTGTTCCTGAAGCTCTTGGTTCCTTTGGACAAGGAGTAAAAATCCTTTCAGAAAAACAACAGCTTCCGGTGTCATCTCCTGACTTACCGCCCTCTTACTCTTCTTTTCCCGCTTCTCACAACTAGGCGCAATACAATCAGGGAGAAAGGGAGATAGAGTCCAGATGAAATGAGGAGAGGAGGGACGATGCCCTTCGATTCAAAAAATGCTCCTAGTGGCTGCAAATATCTGCTGTAGTTGAGGACGACAATTCAATGACTACGAGGGCTACTGCAATCATAGATATGATTATGCGGCTCTTTTATGTTGTTGTTGAGGAAGACAATTCAGGGGTTGTGCTACATATTGCAACATATCAACTCTACCACTTTTGAACTGCAGTTAGTGGTAAAGGTAAACATTTTATGTTTATAATCTTATGCAGGCTATATTTTTTTAAGATAAAGCTTGTAACGTGCTATGTTCATACCCCCTTTTTTTTAGAATAGATAATACGTATAAGATTGAGGATGATCTCTGCAGGTATATGTTGCTCTGTTTTTGGTGAAACGTTGCAATATTATCGGGCAACACTGCAATGTTGTAGCATTATTGCTGCAACGGTGCAGCATTAACGCCGCATCGTTGCAGCAATAACGTTGCAACGTTGCAAAGTTATTGCTGCAACGTTACCGAGAAACGCTGCAACGATGTAGCAATAACGCTGCAACATTGCAGCATTATCACTGCAATGTTGTAGCGTTATTGGTGCAATGCTGCAACGTTATCGGGCAATGCTGCAACGTTGCAGCATTATCACTGCAACGTTGTAGCGTTATTGGTGCAATGCTGCAACGTTATCGGGCAACGCTGCAACATTGCAGCATTATCACTGCAACGTTGTAGCGTTATTGGTGCAATGCTACAACGTTATTGGGCAACGCTGCAATGTTGTAGCATTATTGCTGCAACGCTGCAATGTTTTAGCATTATTGCTGCAACGTTGCCGCATTAATGCCACAACGTTGTCGCATTAATGCTGCAACATTGCAGCAATAACATTGTAGCATTATCATTGCAACGTTGCAGCACTATTGTTGCAATGTTATCGAGGAATGCAGCAACGTTGTCGAGGAACACAGCAACATTGTAGCATTATAGCTGCAACATTGCAGCAATAATGCTAAAATGTTGTAGCAATATCGCTATAACGTTGCAGCATTATCGCTGCAACGCTGCAACGTTATCGAGGAATGCAGCAACATTGTAGCAATAACGCTGCAACATTGTTGCAACGTTGCTGCGTTCTTCTATAATGTTACAACAATAACGCTGTAGCATTGCAGTGATAATGCTACAACGTTGCAACGTTATTTCTGGTGATACAGTGCTACACTTGGGTTCTGCCGGCCACTGAGTGATTGGGCAAGGTAAATTATTTTCAGTTGCGCATTTTGATTTATCTTTTACCCGTTGCAATGTGATTAAAAAAAAGTAGGTGGTTACAATGCATTGGGGAGAAAAAGAAGAATTTAGGGTTTCAACATGAGATAACATGCTGAATTTCTTATCACTTGAGTGTGATCCATTTTGTGTAGTATGATATTGAGCTAAATCGTTGTTGCCCATGAGTTGGAAACATGTATTGGCCCTTGTAGCATATAAAATGGAGTGAAGACTTATGAATATTTGGTTAAAAGATTTTGTTTCATGATTGGTTATTGGCTTCCCTTATTCCTTGTGAGAAGTAATACTTATGAAATGGTATGTGATTCATTCTTATTTAATTGTGTAGGCTTCAAATGGAAGAATTAGAAGTGGACCTCGGTAAATCAAGTGATCCTACAGAAGAAAAAAGAAGGGAGATATGGGAGCCAGAAGTTGGTATGAGATTTTCTTCCGAGGAAGAAGCATATGAGTTTTACAATAAGTATGCCCGAAATGTTGGATTTAGCATTCGTCGAGCCAGCTCCCGTACAAATGTGAAAGGTCAACGGTGTTATAGAAGATTTTGTTGCTCCAAAGAAGGTCATAGACTATTTGATAAGAGACGGGAAAATCCAAAGAATCCTCGACCAGAAACAAGAGTTGGATGTAAAGCCCAATTGGTCATCAATTTGCAACAAGATGGTGCATGGCGTATTTGGACTTTTGAAGAAAAACATAATCATGAGGTCACAAACCAAGTCTATGTTAATAGGCTAAGGTCACAAAGGAGAATGAGTATTATTCAAGTTGTTGCTGCAGACATAGCAGATGGTTCAGGGATACGCCCAAGAGAAGCAGTTGAATTTATGGCTAAGTAAGTGGGGGGGTTTGACAACCTTGGCTTTATTCAGGAGGACTATAATAATTACTTACGTATGAAGCGCCAAAAAACAATTGACCAAGGAGATGCTTTTGCCATAATCAAGTATTTGAAAGGGAGGCGTACTCAAAATTCCTCATTTGAGTATAACATGCAATATGATGAGGATCATAAAATAACAAACTTCTTTTGGGCAGATCCGGTTTCGATTATGGATTATCATCATTTTGGAGATGTTGTTTGCTTTGATACCACATATAGGACCAACAAATATTGTCGTCCATTTGGTCTGTTTGTGGGTTTAAATCATAATAAGATGACCATTATTTTTGGAGCAGTTTTATTATATGATGAAACCATCCAAAGTTTTGAGTGGTTGTTCAAGACATTCATAGATACAATGGGTAGTCATCCGAAGACAATTTTAACTGATCAGGATAAGGCAATGGCTAGTGCAATAGCTTCGGTTTTACCGAATACCCATCATCGTATTTGTGTGTGGCATATGTATAGGAATGCCTGTAAGCATCTTAACCACTCATTTAATTTAGTTATTGATGGCAAGAAGTCATTTGCCCATGACTTCAGCAAATGCATTTATGATTACGAGGATGAAGAAGAATTTTACACAGCATGGGATAATATGCTTGAGAAGTATGAACTTCATGGAAATGAATGGCTAGAAGGGCTATTCAAAGAAAGAAAGAAATGGGCAATGGTTTATGGGCGACATATGTTCACAGGTGATATGAAATCCACACAGAGGAGTGAAAGCATGAACGGTATTCTAAGAGGATACTTGAAATCTGAGCATAATTTATGCAGGTTTTTTGATCATTATGAGAGGCTATTGGCTGATAGACGTCGTAAAGAAGGGAATGCTGAATTTAAGATGAAACATAGCATGCCAATTGTGATTGTTCATTCTCAGATCATGAAGTATGCTTCAAGTGTTTACACACCAGTAATATTCAAGATGATCAAAAAGGAATATTTAGGTTGCCTAAACTGTGTTGTTATAGAGGTTGTTGATCATGGTGTGATGAAGGAGTGTACAATTGAAATGGATCAAACACATCGCAAACACATTGTCAATTATGACCCATCAACCAATGTAGTTGATTGTAGTTGTAAGAAGTTCAATTTTGTGGGTATCTTATGTCGTCATGCATTTAGGGTACTTGATCACTTCAAGATACATGAGTTGCCTCCACATTATGTTCTGAAAATATGGACCAAAGAAGCAAAATCCGGTAGTGTTATTGATCGTCGTGGTTCTATAATTGAAGCAGATCCGAATGTTGCTCTCATGAGGAGGAATAATGATTTATGTCTGGCTTTTAGAAATTTGACAACAAAAGCAACACTAACTGAGGATGCAACTTTAATTGCCCTAAACTATGTGGATACAATTTTGAAGGAAGTGCGAGAGTGTAATAATCGTGTACTTTCACAAGAACCCGATGTCATCTCACATGGTAGGGTTTGTGATAGACAACATGATTCTTTTGGAGTGGACATAACTTGTAGTGGAAGTGGCAAAGCACAAGTTGATGATTTTAATGATAGTGCAACTTCCCCACTAGTTAAGGGTTTCAAAGTAAAACAAGGAGGAAAGCGAGGTGGTCCTAGGATCAAAAGTTGTCTTGAGAGGATTAAGAAGAATAAAACACTACCCAAAAAGAAGGCCACCAGATTAAATATGGACAATTGTTGTATCGAGGTATTATGTTTTTGTTTTTAGTGATTGACTTGTACACTAACCTTAGCTAAATACATATGTTTGAAATACGCTTTTCTATGGTGTAGGAATTAACCAATGGACTTCCAAGTGATTACATGCAAACTCAACTTAGTCAAATAAATTCCCAACCGGAGACTTCTTTGCATAGCCAATTACCCGCAAAGATCACTGACCAACATGGTTGCAGCATGATGAATTTATTATTTGTAAAACTCCTAATCTTTTCCTTTTGGTTATCATCATTAATATACATATGTATAACTTCAAATCTTAGCAGCTGAATATGTTTACAGATGCAAGATGTTTCTATACCTATGCAAGGGGATTTGATCACTAGCAACATAGATACCATTGGAAGTAGGCATCACTACTTAGACCGAAGTAGTTCTCAACAACCTAACTAGGTTGGATATTGTATTTGAAAGATGCATATTATATGTTTATCAAATCTTAATCCTTAGATTGAGCATACTATAGTTTTGTTGATGCAGGTGGAAGCTTGTTTTTGTTAAGGGATGGAGTTGTCAAGACTGCTATCCTCATTATACGTACATTGCAGTTTTGTCTACTTATTGTGCAGAATGCTTGAACATACAATACTTGTGAAGCATTTTTTGGAGAGGATAAGGGATTTTTTTGTGATAGTCATGTATTTAGCAACTAATCAATTTTTTTGTAAACACTGCACATATGCAAGTAGAAACTTGGTAGTTTTTTGAGCAAAAAAGGATACAGATTAATAATCAGATATTGCTCGTACTTTCTATTTTTGTATTATTGTTTGGTACTTCACAGCAGTTAACACTTGATAATATATTCTATTATTTTTCTATATCAAGCAGCACTTTACTTACTCTCCCAACAGTGACCAAAGAAGACTAATTTGCTCATTAATTTCTTATTCTTTTTAGTGTTATATCATGCACCTTGCCTTCACCTGCTCTGAAACTTCATAGCCGTTACCTTAGGCCCTTTTTGTTTATCTTCTTTTCTTTTCTAGTAAATGAGGTTTAGTGGATGCTTATGGTGATATTCCATCAATTGATTCAGTGTGTCATATTATAGTATCTAATTTGCAATCTATGTATATATTTGGAACTCCCATGGTCTCACAGAGGGTTGATTTGGAATATGTGAAGTAATGACGTGATGGGGGATTTAAATAAAACCATTTCAGGACATGGCTTGGAAAGTTCTTTTAATGTTCGAGAAATGGTGTCTTATTGCTTCAAGAACCTTTCTCCAGGTAATTATTTATGTGTTTGTTGTCTTTTGATCTGTCATGTTTATGTTTTTCATATGTTGTACTGATGTTTTTCTCTGTTTAACTATGTTAATTGCAGTCATCAATTGCATGATGGGATGTTATCCATAAATGATAAGAATGTACTGGATATACCACTGCAACTTTTTTTTTTGCAATATAAACACTATCATGGTTTATCCAAATGACTGTTGTTGTTGGATTGGATTTTTTTTCCTTTTGGGATTACTTGAAATAAACTTTTCTTGTTTCAGGAACAATTACTGTTGGAACAGTTTGAAAAATATTAAGAGCTATTCGTAGCCATTTTCCTCAACCACCTGAAGATATTTTTAAAGAAAATTCAATTGACAAGTTTCTAGATGATCTTGATTTATGTGAAGACAAACTTTCTGATATAGCTGCTACAGAAAGTAATGTAGAATCTATCATAAATAAAGTGTTTTCTGATAAAAAAGGCCTAAAAATTTGTGAAGCGTTGGCTGCAACAAGGTACACAATTTATATAACTCCATTTAAATTTATATTGAAGTTTCTTATTCAAATTAGTCAAGATTTTCTCAGACCAAGTGCCTTTAAACTGACTTTTATCAGTTTATTAAGCTCAAAACATGAAGTCCAATTTTAATTTCAGATTGATTCAATGCATTTTTCTCGACGTGTTCAAATTTGCAGTTGTGAGCAGTATCTGGAGCTGTACAACAACCTTTACTACTTTCTAGCTCATGCTGTAGAAATTAATGTAACAAATAAATGGACTGGTTTTGTACTTACTAAAGAAGGTGAAGATTTTGTTGAGCAACATGTAAACCTATTGAAATATGATTTAATATACAACCCCTTGCGCTTTGACAGCTGGAAGTGGCTTGCAACTATCTATGATGAGGTAAGCAATTTTGTGTTCAGATAAGCATCAATTCGAGCTGTCTTTGCTGACATTATTGCCAAATGATTTTATAATTTTTCAACTATGACATAATGAGGCATTCTTATTCAAGAGGTAGATTTGCTGCTGAATGATGGCAGCAAGCACATAAATGTTGTGGAATGGAGAAAGCATCATTCTTTACCTCAGAGAGTTGAAGTTAGTTGAAGAAGAGCTAGGAGATGTTCATTAATGAGTGTGGTTGTAGCAACAACTCCTTCTCAGAAGGTACGTTTTACAACCTTAGTAATTTATTTCTGTTGATTGTTGTTTCATTTGCTTATAATCCCATCTGATTTCTTAATGTGATCATATTCAGAGTTAGATGCATGAGTTACTGGCGCTAGTGTATTATGACAGCCTTCATAATGTTGTTCCATTTTATGAGCAAAGAACTGTTGTACCAAAAAAGAATGAAGTCTAGATGTTTCTGTGCCAAAATTATATGAAACACTTCAAGAAAGCTTCAAAGTACAAGTATGCTATTGCCAATCCTGACTTGTATTCCTTTGCATGTCCTTGATCAACAAAGTGGAATGTTAATTTTTTTGCATCTTTTTATACTGTAGGCCTAACTGGCTGCATGCTTTCTACTTGGGTAAACTTTGTGAAAAGATGAAGTACCCAGCTGCAAAGGCATTTTCTTATTACCAAAAAGCTCTCAACTTGATTAATTCTGTTGTAGATACTGTTTATAGGATGCATGCTTTGCGTTTGAAGTTACTTTATAAAGGTGGAAAGCAGAATATGGATGCCCTTCAGGCTAGTTTTCTCAGAGCCTTTTGTTAATGTTTTATTTGTTGGATCTTCACTACAGGTGGTAATTAGTTGAGAAAAACAAAAGCTCATTAATTTCTTTTCCCCTATTTTGAGTAATCTATTGCACCTACTTTTATACTATATGCAAATGATGTTTTGTCAATATTTTAGTTTTTATTTTTAGCACCATCTTTCATAATTTTAGTTAGACCAACTGGAATTGCGCCTTGGCTGAACAGCAATAAGAGGCACCTTCACAAGGTCTTCAGTTTGAATGCCTAGTACTCCTAGTGGTTTCTTATTCTAGCCTGAATGGTGCTAAAACTGACAATGCATATAATTTATATCGACAGATATGCTCATCATCCTAACAACGTGACTTGATGAGAAAGGGTGTCTTATACATCACCTATTTGAGATTTTTTTATGTTGGATGATATAGATTGCCTATAGAATGTTGGGATGGATCTCCAATAATGTCAAGAAAAACCATTAGCTAAGTTACTGAATTCGTCAACAAAAATATTGGTAACAGTGGAGCTGTGAATGAAACTAACATTTCCTCAAGTCTGAGAGAAATGTCAGTGAATGCTGTTGTGTTTGTGTCTGCTAAACTTGAAATATTGATATTCATTTTTGACATAACTGTTGCCTTATCAGGTTGTTACTGCACATTCCTTCAGTCAGTCAACTAAGGATACTGTATTGAAGATATTTGGTTGGAGTGATGAGGAGCTTCATTTTCGTATGACTGCTAAAAACAATATAGAAGCTGGCTCTGAGAAGCAACCAAAGGATGATGAGCTACCCCAACTAGAAGAGGCCTGGAACATCCTTTTTAAGGATTGCCTTTCAGCTCTTAAAATTTGTGTGGAAGGTGAGCTCAAACATTTCCATAATGCGAGGTATAAGATGGCTCAAGGCCTTTACAGAAGTCGTCAAACTGGGGACTTTGAACATGCTAAGGATGAACTCTCATTCTACTTAAGGTCTTCTCGTTCTTCATTTACAATTAATATGTGGGAGATTGATGGGATGGTTAGAAAGGGCAGGTAAGAGTAAAACCATATTGATAGCTTCTGTTTTTCTATTTCGGTGATAAAGGAAAATATTTCACTAATTTTTTTTAATAAACAGGCGGAAAACTCTAGGTCTTGGTGGAAACAACAAGTTTCTGGAAGTCAGTTTATCTGAAAGTTCGCGAAAATTCATCACTTGCATCCGTAAATACACCTTGCTTTATATGAGCCTCCTAGAGAAGACCAGGGACTTCTGCACTCTTGATCGGGCATACACATCTCTTAGAACAGATAGAAGGGTAATAATGAAGGGTTTATGTTTGTTATGGTATTGACACATCTACTTAATGAGAATTTGCAGCTAGAGGATGATTTGATCGTATGGAACGGGAAATCTTGAGATATTTGATAGTTGTGGTTGGCTGGACTGATATCCCAATGGTGTTGTTATAAGGTTAGAGTGACAGACATAATTAATCGAGTTGGAGAATGAAGTCCTCACTCAGATTTAAAATGTTTGCTCTTTCAAACAATTTATATATAGAAAAAATAATATTATTGCAGATCCACGAGTATTAGAAGAAAAAATAGGTGACATAATGATCTGCAGAACCAGAGAGACCTTTGAATTGGAACTTCATTTTCTTTTCCAAGGAATCAAACCCTAATTTGCATATATGGTGACGTCTATAGACACAATAAAACAATCGCATGATAATATTTACTATAAAATCACTAAAACGTTGTAGCCTTACCGCTGCAACATTGCAACAATAATGCTGCAACATTGTAGCAATATTACTACAACGTTGCAGCATTATCGCTGCAATGTTGCAACGTTATCGAGGAACGCTGCAACATTGTAGCAATAACTCTACAACGTTGCAGCGTTATCATGGCAACGTTGCAACGTTATCGCTGCAACATCGCAGCAATAACGTTGCAACGTTGCAGCAATATCGCTACAATGTTGCAGCGTTATGACTGCAATATTGCAACGTAATCGAGGAACGCGGCAATGTTGTAGCAATAATGCTACAATGTTGCAGCGTTATCGCGGCAATGTTGCAAAATTATCGCTACAACGTTGCAGCAATATCGCTACAATGTTGCAACAATATCGCTACAACATTGCAGTGTTATCACTGCAACGTTGCAGCAATATCGCTACAACGTTGCAGCGTTATCACTGCAATGTTGCAACATTATAGCTTTATGCGGCTACTTTGTAGCAATAACGCTACAATGTTGCAGCGTTATCGCTGAAACATTGCAACATTATCGCTGCAACATCGCATCAATAACGCTGCAATGTTGCAGCAATATCGCTACAACGTTGTAGCGTTATGACTGCAATATTGCAACGTAATTGAGGAATGCGACAACGTTGTAGCAATAACGCTACAACATTGCAGCGTTATCGGGCAACGTTGCAAAATTATCACTGCAACATCGCATCATTAACGCTGCAATGTTGCAGCAATATCGTTGCAACGTTGCCGCGATAACTCTGCAACGTTGTAGCGTTATTGCTACAACGTTGCAACATTCCTCAATAACGTTGCAACATTGCAGTGTTAACGCTGCAACGTTGTAGCGATATTGCTGCAACGTTGCAGCGTTATTGATGCGATGTTGCAGCGATAACGTTGCAATATTGCAGCGATAACGCTGCAACGTTGTAGCGATATTGCTGCAATGTTGCAGCGTTATTGATGTGATGTTGCAGCGATAACGTTGCAACGTTGTAGCGTTATTGCTACAACATAGCCGCGTAACGCTATAATGTTGCAACGTTGTAGCGATATTGCTACAAAGTTGCAGTGATAACACTGCAATGTTGTAGCGATATTGCTACAACGTTGTAGCGTTATTGCTACAACGTTGCAGCGTTCCTTGATAACGTTGCAACATTGCAGTGATACCGCTGCAACATTGTAGCAATATTGCTGCAACGTTGTAGCGTTATTGATGCGATGTTGCAGCGATAACGTTGCAACGTTGCCGCGATAACGTTGCAACATTGCCGCGATAACGCTGCAACGTTGTAGCGTTATTGCTACAACGTTGCCGCGTTCCTCAATAATGTTGCAATATTGCAG
This sequence comes from Saururus chinensis, assembly GCA_035235625.1. Classification (NCBI taxonomy): domain Eukaryota; kingdom Viridiplantae; phylum Streptophyta; class Magnoliopsida; order Piperales; family Saururaceae; genus Saururus; species Saururus chinensis. The sequence goes on from CP141143.1 coordinate 7,778,050, forward strand.
TCATAACGCTGCAACGTTGTAGCAATATTGCTGCAACATTGCAACGTTATTGCTGCGATGTTGCAGCGATAATTTTGCAACGTTGTCGCTATAACGCTGCAACGTTGTGGCGATATTGTTTCAAACGTGATATGAGCATTTTTAGTTAAAACATGTGATAATTATTCATAAAATTATCATAAATAATTTTATCAAAATACGCTCATATCACATACCAATTGAGGACAATACAAAAAGTTTGAAAGTTTAACAAATATAAATATTTTCTAGTTCAATAAAAAAAATCAATAGTTAAATTAAGTTTTAAAGATGGATAAAGGTGAAAAATATGGGTACATAGGTAAAAATAAAAATTCCTATCGTTACTCAACCTGATGTATACAGTAATACAATTTATAAATATCAATTAAATTGGAGATAAAGGAATAGAGAAGGCCGAAAGAAATGGGAAATGGTGTACATGATTTGCAAAGATTTAAGCTTGTGGCAAAGTCGTTTATAAGTTTGCAGAATTTAAACCGAAGATCAGTCTGAACCAAATTTGCCGAACAAGTGAGAATTTAAAAAAAGGCACGTCCAAAGTAGATAGATAAGCCACTTGCAATTTATTGTACACTAATCTTTGACAAGCAACGCTAATTCATTTGGCAATGGCGCATTAATCAATTATCCCGTATCGATCAATATGATCAGAAAGAATTCACGGAAGGACGAAGACTGAACCAGTGCAACCAGAGTACGAGGTGGCCTTCTCCAGATCTTTATTAACTTGTGAGAGACCTCAAGCGTGATGCGACTTTAATCGGCCAAAAAGAAAGTATCACTATAGACGTCCATGTTTTGATGTTACACACCGTTAGGCCATTAAAAACCCCCATTTCTTTTATAATTGCTCCCTTACAGCAAAACACTGCAGTGGAAAAGATTCCTGAAGTTTCGATTACCACAAGGGCAAAATGTTTGAACAACTTATCCTGTAAAAGAGCACAAATTAAGTAGGTCTAGTCTGTAGATATTAAATTATACGTCTTTGCTGCAAATTCCGCTCAACAAATTCCAGAAACTCTGAGGCAATGTTTATAATGAAAGGACACTCTAGCACTGGGAAAACTTATTAGTCAACAATAGGAAAAACTCCCACAGCACCTTTTGTCTGCATATCTATTTTTCCCTCGGAATGACTGGAAATCCAGTTTGTACAACTAGCTGAATCTCTTCTGAAGAATTTCTTGGCCTATTCATACAAAAAAGGAACAATATGAATAAAAACGTGAAAGTAGCAACACCATTAATTGTTAATTAAGAGATCAACAATGACGATGACGCAGACTCAAATAAATATCTCCATATCTAACTTTAAGTTCAGAATATTTCTTTTTTCACATACAAATTAAATCAATACTAATTGCCCAGTTCATACTCAGACGTGTTGGTATAGTGTCAACAAATAAAAGTTAACTGGAAATGTTTCAGAAAGTATACTGGGAATTTAACTACTTGATTTGATAATGTTAACTAGAAATGTTTCAGAAGGTATTGAGATTATTGGGTCTGTTTGAACCCAACTCAATATCCAGTGGCTATGACCATAAAGCAAAACTTTCAGGGGATCAACTGACCAAAAATAAAATGCAAAGCAAAAATTGTTTAATCAATTTCCGACTCCATCTAAACATATCATCCTAAGTAGCTAAAGACAACAAATTCAACTTATATAGATAGGCAACATTTAAAAAGAAAAAAGAAATTTCAACTTGACCTGCTCCAAGGTCGGAAACATGATCACATTCCATGATCCAAGCCGACCAAAATTAGGGATAAATACTTTGTAGAATGCCAAAGGTCCCTGAAGAAACAACAGGGCAGCTATAGGTTACAAATTTCACATCCTATTCAGTTTCATGATACAGAAAATACCAACTACCAACTAAATAACTTCAAAGAAAGGAAGCTATCTCAAAATAGGAAATACGTCATTTTTCAAAGTCTTGCTGAAGCAGTCTAGTGTATTTTTGTATGTTGAGTTTCCCATCAACAGTGGAACCAATACACCCTGCAAAGAACCCTGCTCCTAGACCATCCAATAGATGCGTAATAACATTATCTGTAAAACCTGGAATTTTTAGAATTGTCTGCATTGAAAAAAACATTAAAAAATTGTGATAAATTGCAGAATGCAGAAATATATTAGGCTAACATAGAGTAAAGATCAAATATTGTATAAGTTATACCTCTTTCACTTGATCATAACTGGCAATCTCAGCAGCATTAATAATGGCATTTCGGGCAATATTAGGCCCAATTCTAGTCCATAAGGCTCCAAATCCTTCCTAAAATATGGATCATTTTTTAGTTATATTGTTACTTGTTATGACATGATTAGAATGAAAAAGTTAGTACATGTTTGATAACTGTTGAATAAGCACTTAATGCACCAGAATAACGCCTAGGTACCCCAGGAGGAAGCTTCCCATCAGATTGAAGGCGAACCTTCACAAGATCTGTTGGATTGGCCATAGTGATTGCTATAGCACCTGTTTGACATTAAAATTGAGAAAATCAATGAACAATGAGTTTACACCTAGTAGATTGCGCCAAGATTTTGTTTTTGTTGCTCCAAAGCATGAATAAAAATATTGCTAGTACTCATAACACACCAGTTGTAAGCGCAGCAAGTATCTTTTTGGATAATGGAGCATCGCCAACAAAATTCTTACCAACATAAAAGGATTTAACCTGCACAATATTCCAGCACGACATCAACACATAAAAAATGTCAATATAACTATTGAATGTGTAGGCAATCAACTGGAGAAAGGGCCCAAGACATACTGGTTCGTATAACCCAATCCGTAGCCCTCCATAGATACACTGACGATGCAACCTTAGTACAATGCCCTTCCATAGAGCCACCAAACCTTCTTCCCTTGCTATTGTTGCAACAGTACCCAACATTCCCTTGTATTTTGGTACTCCAACATCTCCTGAAGCAGCTTTTTTCTGAAGCTGCAATCTGACTTTTGCAGTATCCAAAGGGATTGTGCAAATCTGTACAATGGCCACAACAATGCATTCACAAAAATGCAGAAGAAACATAAGAAAATAATGAAAACCGCCTCATTTCAAAATGATAAAGATGCCAATGGTAGAAATGAGTATGGCAAGAAAATAATTACTGTCCATACATCAGAATCTGTGACAGAGATAATATGTCAAAAACATTTACCATTGGAATCAACCACAGGGGAACTCTCCTGTGTATTCAAGGGGCCAACACTTTGTTTCCAAATAACATTTACAGATGAAACTTCAAGTGCCATTATGATAGATCTCCTCAGGAAAGCCAGGAAGAGGCGACCATTGTTTCCTGGAGCCACTGTAAAAATGTTGTCTACTTCACTAAAATCTTGTATCCAGTTATAGTGAGGCTTCTGAATAGACAAGGAATAAAGCTGACCTTTAGTATTTACCATCTGCTTGAGCAGGATGAGAATGGTGAAAAACATTACAAATTCAAATGATGGGGAAGGTGAAAATAAAAAGAAATGGACAGAAATAGCGGAAAGATAAATGAGGAATGAAATGTAAAATAGGTTTAATGAGACCTCACATGGAGACTTCCTTGGCAATGATCTATAATAGGGGCTGAAGTGAAATAACAATTGGTCACATTCTCCTTGCAGCCTTGGCTATAGCCGAACCGATGGAGTACAGGCCTTGAACTCCAAAGATGATGCCATGCAGCCTATATGCAGAGTCCCCTATTTTTGACGTTGATATATAATGAGAAACTCCAAAATGCTTATGGATATTCCAACAATTTCGCCAGAGCCTCCCCTAGCTGCTTCTGGACCAAACAAAACTTCCACAACAAGTTCACCAGACCCTATTCTTGAAGGCCAAATTTTTAAAACTCTGCCTTCTGCGACCAAATATATCTGCTAAAGTAGTTGGTCATACTTGCATAATCAAACCTCTAAAAGTGACATTTCAATCTACTTAAGCAACAAATAAACCATCCATTGAAAACCTGAACAAGATGAGCTAAAAACTAGAGGTAGGTAAAGAAGTTACCTGTGCACTGTTTCCTTTAACTTCTTGTCCAAAAACTGTAAGATTAGAAATACAAAATCCTTTCAGAAAAAGATAGTTGTCTTCTTAGACTGATACTGAAACAATGCTATATTATATAGTAATATCAAAAGATAGTATAACAACAAAACGTTCCTATCTAAACAAGATTAACGTATATGAGTCACAATTTTAACTAATATGGTCCATTGGAAGAGAGATGAAACCTATTAAAATAAATTCTAAAATGTACCATCAATATAGTTTTCATCAGAAATATATAAACTTTAAGTTTCTTACCATCACGTAGAGGTTCCTATTCATTCAACATAGCCTCTCAAGATCTCTGCAGCCATTACAAGTCTCAAGCGCTGAGAGATATCTTCCTAAAATAGTTGAAACAATTAATATTGCATCCCCTCACTTTGAATGAAGGTACAAAGAAGAAACTAAAATAGATATCTACAATTAGGCCATATACCTGAGTAAAATCAATCGGCAGTCCAGAACTAATGCAATAGACTGTACGCACGAGGAAGAACCCACAATCAACCCCGTTGCCTTGATATGGTCCCTTTTGACTATTGATCTTCCACTTCTTAGGATTAAAATTCTTAAGGTGCTCCTCAAGTAATACTCTTATGTTTGCAACCTAGACATATTAGCTGAATTAGTTTAAAAGCCATCACTAAACAAAAACATTTTAACTTAATCATACAATTACTCACCAATTTCCTCACATTCGGAAGCCTTTTCTTATGGCCATACCCTGACATTGAATCAAACCATTTCACTTCACCCTCGGTCACATCTACCACCAACAAGTGGAAATGTGCATTGTCACATAGTGGTAAGAAGATAATGTCAGGGCAATCTTTATCAGCTCCAAAACAAGTGGTCGCCAGGTCATCCATTATGTCTTTTGCCACATCCTTCTGTTGCAATTGGTGTGGATTTGACTTAGTCCATAACCTAACTTAATCCAATAAATAGACATTATACTGTTGACCATACCTGGGTGAAATAATATTGCAAGGCAAAGCTCCCAAAGTGGCATTTGGGAAAGGCATTTCCAGTTGATCTAGAGGCCCTCTGCTCTAGCATATACATATATGCATCTATAACCTACATGCATCGAATCATACATTTAATATATAAGCAATATTGACTAGTTAAGATGTAAAAGGGAGAAATTGTAGTCTTACATTAGAGGATATGTACTCCGCCTTCAACATATCTATCAAGTCTTTGTCAGCGACAACAACCCCCGCCACGGAGTGGCTCCCGTCTTTAATGAATTTTTCAATAGTATCTTGGTCCCACTTAGTCAAATTAGAGAGGGGATTGCATAAATTTATCTTCAATGGCTGGCGAAGGCTGGTAGGGACTGTTTGCTTGGTTGAGGGCTGGGAAGAAACAACAATTGTTGCAGCCTCCACATCTTCAATCAATGCCTTATTCTCCCTCTTTGTTCTCTTCGTCTCTTGTGTAAATGGAGTCCCATACTTCTTGGTTTTATATTTCACCCGTACAGGCCTCTTCGATGGACATTCCACATTCTCAACACCCCTATTCTTATATCCATCTCCCTCCTCATCCTTCTTTCTCTCATCCCCATCTGGCCCTTCCTCTCTCTTACCCACCTCTTGCTCCTCTCCCCCCTCATCTCCTCCATCCTCTCCCCCCTCCTCTCCTTCCTCCTCTCCTTCCTTCTCTCCCCCCTCCTCTGCCCCATCATCTCCCCCTCCTCTGCCCCATCCTCTCCTTCCTTCTTTCCCACCTCCTCGCCCCCATCCTCTCCTTCCTCCTCTCCCCCATCTTCTCCCCCCTCCTTTCCCCCCCTCCTTTCCCCCCTCCTCTTTGTCCTCTACTTCCTCTCCCCCCTCTTCCTCATCTCCTTCCTCTTCCTCCGCCTCTTCCCCCTCCACACCCTCACCTCCCACATCATCACTCTCCTCTCCGTCATCTTCATTAGCTGCTTCACCACCTTCCTCCTTGTTCCCAGCTCTAGGGGGTGAGGCATGCCTCATCTTCTTCAGTGGCCTCTTCACCAAATGATTGGCCATGCTTTTAAATTTTAAAAAGTTTTCTGAAATGGTGTCAATTACACCATGTAGCTGGCCTGTATGGTAACCCTCCTCATGCAATATATACATGGCACTCTGCACAACTCTAAGTGCAGAGGACATATTCTCTATGGAGGACTTCAAGACCAATAGCCCTCCCCCACTATCCTTCCCCTGCTCCAGAGCCTCGACTCCTACCTTCCTTTTCTTTGAAGTTTTTCTTGCCCCTTCAAATAGATATGACTCATTTGCAGCAGGAACTAACACAGATAAAACCTGCAGTTAACATATGCACAATTATTTAACATCCAACTTTCAATAAAATTAAGAGTTGAACAACTCTTAAAAAACTCTCAAATAATTCATTATATATATTATCTTGTTGCAATTACCTCTTGTGGTCTCACATATTTGAACAATTGTGCATATCTACCCACCGACCTGTGGTGTGTTCCCTCTTTTTCACCCTTCACAAGGCCACAATTTGGCCATTTGCAAAATCGGGGTAGCTTCTCCGGCATAGGGGATATGAACATCCAAAAATGCTCAAACACCCACACCTATGACATATAATAGATATGCATTAGTATCTTGTAGCTCCCACATAAAAATGAAATATAATTATATGTACAAAGTATAAAATACCTGTAGGACAAATGCAGCTCCAATCAATGATCCGTATCCCTCAAACTTGCCTTCCTCCTTCAACACAAGCTTCCTATGGAGGGCTAAGGCTGAACTTACTAAAAAGTCATAAATGGCTTGAGGCCAGTCATACCGATGGAGGTTGCCCATGTCTTCCACCAGGTCAACTAACTCGTTCTTTACCACATGGTTGGTCTGAGGAAATAGAAGGCATACAAAAATGTGCAAGACGATCAATCTTGCACAATCCTCCATTGATTTAGAATCGGTCTTGCCTTGTAACAGGTCTAGTTTCCTTTCAATTTCAGACCTTGTAACCTTCTTCCCAAAATGGCGCTTACAAAAATCACCCCTCTCGTTTTTGGCCGAATACCACCCGATCGCCCCCCATTTTTAGGCCAGTGATGAGGGCCACATCCTCCATAGTAAAGTCCACTTTGTGTCCCCTGAATGTGACCCCAGGTTGAGCCTCAGACCAATAACCCAAAATAACTTCAAACAGTGATGCCTGACAAATAATGGTTATGGCATCAAGCAATTTGATGAATGGGGTATGGCCAACCAAGTTCTTCACCTGCAGTATGGTAGAGAGAATGTTGATTGACTTTGCTAGTCCCATGGGGGTGCAAGGGACTTTTAGTGACTCGCGCCTAATATTTTTTGACCCTACTGCAAGGCCTGAGCTCCTCTTCTTCATTTCAAAAACTTCTGCATAGATATCCATGGATGAGTACAAAGGTATATAGATGTTTAACAAAAGTATTTAGTATACCCCATGAATAACATAGCCATATAATTCAATATCTTATGAGTAGAGATCTCAATTCAAGAATCATTTTTACTTATGAATCTTTTAAAATGAAAAAGAAAATTAAAATAGTTGGTGAAACATACATCAATAAGCTTGTTCAAACGTTATAACAATAAAGCCAAATCATTATACAAATCATGTTATAAAGTCTTAGCAATTATACGATAACAATTTACTAATAATGCTAACATGGTTTTAGCAATAATGCTTGGAAAATGTGGCACATACTTAATTTATTGATAATAGGATTATCATCGATAATGCTAAAAATACAAGAGCAGTCAAGCTTAAGTCAAAGTCATAGAGAAAGACGAAACACAGGGGTAAACAACACGAAAAGGAGTTAAGACCAAGCTAAACAATAATCATGAATGTAAGCCACATTCACAAGCAAATGCACAAATGAGATGCATGTATGTAGTTTGTAGCATTAAGCAAATATCTTTAAAAGTGACGTGAATGGCGATCGAAATATGAACAATCTGATCATATGAGGGATTTCAAAGTCTCACGTCCTAAGAAAGAGATATAATTGACAAAATAGCTCACAACATAGACCAACAATTGAGCATCGAAAGATAATTTTATAACAGACATTTAGAGGTTTTTTTTGAGAAATTGAGTGTGGCAAACTGAAAAAGAAAGAAATTCATAGAAGAACAAAGTGACTATTATTCAACAGACAAAAATAACCAAAAAGTTGGACAGACCCTAATCAAAAAAATTAAAAACAAATGAATATGGCAGCATGGAGCACGTCCCAAATGAACAAAAGAAAACAACGTCCAAATGAAAGCACATTACTGCTCAACTAGACACAAATGCAATGAACCAATTGAGAGATCGGATAGAAACAGAGCACGAAATACAGGCGACCCCCGCACCATGCTTCACCAACATATACAGAATAAGCAGGGACTAGATAGAGAAAATTAATGCAGAAACACTGATATAAGAGACAGATGAAGAGATATTTGGCATTACTATTTGGGAGCCATTGCGACTACCTTGGTTCCGGTAGTGCCGGCCAATCAGGAGGGAGGAGGTGTGAGAGCTAGGAAAAAGGGAGGCTTTTCCGGCAGCTAAGTGGTCGCGGTCGATCAAGAGGGTGGCACTCTGACTTCCTCGGTTTCGATGGTGATGGTCGATCGGGATGGAGGAGGTGTGAAAGGCAAAAAAAATAGAGGCTTTTTCGGATGCAGTTTGGTCACTGGCGATGAAGAGGGAGGCGCTCCGACTTCCTCCGTTCCAGCGGTGACGGTCGATTAGGAGGGAGGAGGTATGACAGGTGGGAAAAAGGTTTGGCCTTTTTCTCCCGATCTTCTCTCTTGTGTTCTTTTGCTAGTTTTCCGGCGGGGATTTGGTCAAGGTCGAGTCTATGCGGTGGCGATCAAAAGGGAGGCGCTGCAAGGGCCGATGGCAATCAAAAGGGAGGCGTTGCAAGGGATAGTTCCGGTGGTACTTTGAAAGGGAGGCTCTGCAGTGGACAGTTTCGGTGGCGATCAAGAGGGAGGCACTGCAGTTCCGGTGGCGACGTCGACTTCAGGGAGCAAGTACCAGAGGCGGGAAAAAAATCACTGAGCTTCTTGATTCGCGTCTACTGTACGAGAGGTTGGTTTTGATTACCTGGTTCTGTCTTGGTTAGGAACCCGGGTTTCCGGTTCTATGTCTATTAATTTAAACGTGACCCAAATCCCAGTTCCGTGAACGTGAACCAATTCTCGGTTCCATGTCGCCGTGAACCCAAATGCCATCTAGATCTGCTAGCGTTTGTGACGTGGTAAGCAACCATTGGTGGCCAATCGGTGCTGAGCGAAATACCCTCCCCAGCAGATTCGCGTCCTACTTCTCTATGTATGTCCCTCACATTTAGAATAGTCGGCTGTGAAGCACTCTCACGCGATCGGGTGGGAGTGCCCAGTAAGAAGTACCACATCGAATAATAGAGAGTCATGCGACCCGGGTTACATTATTAATCCAGAACGGGCATACCCTAGTTTAACATAATAAGTTTTTTATTATGATTCGGGTTAAGTTGGGCGACCGGGTGAGTGCCCCCTCTACTTCCTTTGTTAAACTCAGGTAACTTCTCTTTGGAGCATGACCAGAGACTCCGGCTCTTCCTTTAGTCACTACCCAGCCCTAATAGCCTCTGAACCTCCTCGATGACCAGAGTCTGTGAAGCACCCGGTCACCAGAGGAACTCAGGTCATGATCTCTTCCTCAGCTCGACTCCTCATTTGACCAGAGACTCCAGAGATCCAACCAGCAAGCTCCAGCTCTTCCTCTAGTCACCGCCCACTCCTCCTCAGCCTCAGGTGATCACGGAGCTCCAATCGTCGGACGACTCTTAGCATTCTAGTGAGAGTACACTACAACAGATCCAAAGCACTCCTCCTCAGTCCTCATTCAATCGCTTCGTGCCCTATCTCCCTCTCTCAAGTCTCGACTTAATTCTGAAGGTTTCTTCTATAGAGTCTGGGGTTCATTATGTTGGAGACTTGAGGCTGAACTCTCAAAGGCTTGAAGCTTGCTGAAGAGTTATGTTGGAGACTTGAGGCTGAACTCTCAAAGGCTTGAAGCTTGCTGAAGAGTTAGGGCCGAAGACTAAAACTTTTGGATAAGGTAACGATTTTGGCCTTTTGGGACTTGGGTAAAATGGGTGGTTAGGTGTTGAGTTTTGAGCATTATGGAACATGTCTTCTGAAGAAATTGTTTTGGGGATGTGCTTTTGGGTTTCTTTCTCTTGGGCTTTGTAGGCTAAAAGTTGCACCCTTGAAGGTGTAACGCCTCGACCCGAGTTGGGGCCCAAAACATCTCTAATTTAAAATTTTCTCTTTCCTTTAAGTCAGGAATTAGCATCTGTGTGCGAGAAGCATGGTTCGCTGTCTCGGATCTCGGTCTCATCTTGGTGAGCCAAAGAGATGAGATCTCGGAGAGATCTCGGAGAGATCGTGTAAAACAATAGCAACCTTTTAGGTGATCATAAAAAAATTGTCAAACACATTTCTCAATGGGTATATACTATCATTTACAAAGCCATAATGTTCCAAGCCTGGTTTGAAAGAGATTTCTTCCTTTAGTTTCTTAAAATACATCAACCCTTTATCAACCATTCCTGGATTATTGGAACCAGCTAACAAACCCACAAAAGTTACAGTCAGGTCTAACTTCGGACTCTATTATGCACATAAAGAGCATCTATGTGATCTTCCCGAGCCCATGCATCACATAGGCAGCAGAGATAATAAAAGTCCAACAAATTAAATCTTTCTTTTGCATCTGATAAAAAATTCTACAAGAATCAGCTATGTTTCCACACCTGGCGTACATGTGAATGAGAGCTACTCCCAAGTAGACATTAATTTCCATGCCTATCCTCAAACATTTGCTCATGGACCCACCTTCCCTGTTACGAAGCTCCAACAGAAGCATGGGCTTGTAGTAAGCTCGCCATTGTCATCTGGTCATGCTTACTCCATCTCTCTGCATCATCTTAAAAATGAACATAGCTTCATCACATACCTGTTAGATAAAAAAACAAGAATAAAGAAGAAATTTTCACCTTCTACGGAAATCCGATCATGGAATTGCTTTAACAGAAAAGAAGACTGCTCTCACAAAACTCCCTACCTTGCTATCATGGCATTTCATCAAACATCTTCCTTGCCAAGCTCCCCCCATTTCCCATACATATCCACCAGTGCAGTGGCAACGAACAGATTTCTATTGCAACCCCTCTTCTGGATTTCGTCATGAACCCACCTCCCGTGGGTAAGCAATCTCGCACCAGCGCAAGCTGGGAGGATGAATGTGAAAGTAAACTCGAAGGGCCTTTGTGAGGATGTGCTTAGCAAGGATAAGGCGGCGGTGGCAGAGGTAAGCGTGGGTGAGGCAGTGAGTCGGCAACGCCATTGATAATTGCTTTTGGATTCAGATCGTCGCCCTCCACCCAACGATGGACAACCAGTCTTGTTGGATCTCGGCTATCTCGGCGAGATCTCGCCGAGATTATGTAAATGCAATTTTGTCCGATCTCGTGGCTCGGTAAATGTCCCGAGAGAGAGATCTCCGAGAGATCTCGGCGAGATCTCGCCGAGACGGCGAACCATGGCGAGAAGTGCAATGTTCATCTACGCACTACGGAGTTCAAAGCTTACTCGACGTAGACTTAGGTTGTAACGATAATTTATACATGACGAAGCTTCATAATTCGTCGCGTGTAAATCAGAATAAAACTTATTATTATAATTAATTTGAATCGGGCCAACGATGTCTTCCCATTGGTTGCCTATGTATGTATAAGATATTATTCCAATACGATCGGATCCGAATGTAGTTCTGCCTAACGGCTAATGCATACAACAAGTGTCACAAAATCATATATGTTAAAATACATATATACTGATATTCAATCAAAATCTTACTGAAACTTGTAATTTATCGGAGTCAAGCGGAAATTAATAAGTCAACGAAATCGTACATCTTGCTCAACCACAAAGTGGGATCAAAACCACATACACATGTCTCGCTCTATTAAGCAGAGACCAAATGCACACATACACCACATGTTTTGCTCTACCCTAGAGCAAGACGGAATATAAACATGTCACATCAAAGCATAGCATATTAGAGCACAAAGGATCATGACATAATACACATCTTAATTTAGCACATATCGCTCTATAATTTAAACGGAATGTCAGAAATACTTACTCCCCGCATGTCTCGCAAGGTAACGGTATTCGGAGTTACTTGTTCCTTCTTGGCATCCTCCCCTTAGGCTCCAAAGACAGTAGATGGAGCTTCCTCTAGCCTCCATACGCTCCTCCTCTTACACTGAAAGACTACATACAAATGTTCTCCTTGCTGGAGATTTTTCTCATTTTCTGTGCCAGTGGGCGGTGGCCAGAACCTCCCCTACATTGGATTGCTTCTCTAATTGTGGTCCGGTAACTTCAGACAGAACCCCGTCTTACTTCTGACTCCTTTTTCTTTTTCCAATGCTTGAGGACGACGAGCAGGCTTCTCCTTGTCTTGGGGCATTTCCTCCTCATAGGATCACCAACTCAGCCCTCTATTGCAAAGAGCATGCTCGATTTAGTCAAAAACGCCTCTTGGATGGACTAAATTAGAGCTAAAATGCCAAGAAACAGAGAAAAAGAAGATTGTCGATGCTCAAGGACAATGGGCAGGATCTTTCCTTCTCTTGGGTGTTTCCTCCTTAAATGGTCTCCAACTCAAAAAAAAGACCGCTCCATTGCATAGAGCACACTCGATTTACTTTAGAATGCACCTTGAACTGCCTTAATCGGACTCAGAATGGTCAAAAACAGAGAAAATGAAGTTTTGACTGAAAAAAGACCAAAATGGGGTATTTATAACCCCCCGAGCCACAGATTTAAAACTACGGCGTGGCGCCGCCAAAAATGGTGGCGCCTGCCATTTCATGTGCACGATGCATCACATTCACAGAATGCACGCGGCGATTGCGCGTCGCTACCGCGCGTTACGCGTATCTGTGGCACGCTCACCGTGTTTCTTCCTCTTTATATATATATATATATATATATATATATATATATATATATATATATAGGAAAAGGTTAATATGAGCCCGGGCTTACGCGCACCGGTGTGCACCCGGGCTCATTGAGCTGTCGAATTTATATCTGACGGCTCATCAAACTCATGGGTTTAAATGCCCCGTGAGTTTGATGGGTCGTTGGATATAAATCCGACTGCCGAATGAGCTCGAGCGCATGCTGGCACGCGTGAGCCCGGGCTCATATATATATATATATATATATATATATATATCCAAATCTTTAAATGTGTGTAACTTCCTACCTCGGATTCAGATTCGCGCGTTCTTGGTACCATTGGACTCGTATCAACGAGCCCTTCAATACTAACCTACTTAAAGTAGTATATCATACTCTTTCCAAGTATGTCTCGCTTATTTTTTATGCTTCTCGAGGTCGTAACTTCCAGTCCCGACCTCCATTTCACCCGTTCTTTGATTTGTTACGTTCGTTTCTTCGAACTCTATTCAAATACGGAGGTTTTAACCTTTAAAACCATCTAAAATTTATCCTAAAATTTTCTAATTAGGCCTAACCCTTTGGGTTAGACGTAATCAAAAAATGAGTTATTACAGAAGGTGGATAGCTTGATAGAAATCTGAGGAGAAGATTAGTTTTAGATGAGCTTTTGGAAATACAGTCTACTAATTCAAGGTGCCAATTTTGCAGCAAATTTTAGCCAGGTAATTTTTGTAATTCTTTAATCGTTTTAGAAAGTATAAATTTTTGTGCATGTTTTTTTGAGCTTCAAAAGCTAGTTGTACTCTCATTTTCTTGAATCAAATCAGATACAAGGTATCCTTCACATTTTGTTCGTAATTTTGTCAATTTAATGTTATGAAATCACTTGCCAACTAAATAAATACCATGGTATCTTAAACTGGCCTCATCTATTTATAGATATATTTTTTTTTAGTCTCTTGTATGCTAATGTTTGAGGATCATGTGCTTTCTTGTGTTCTATCTACTTGTATTATAAACATTCTTTTGGTTGAAGAGTGAGCTTGGTTTAATAATTGGCTATAATATTAAATTCCATTTTGCCACTTGGACAAATATGATTGCAAAATCGTATTTTTTTAATTTATATCCTTTCACCTTTTAAGTTGTATGCCCTATTATTTTGCATTTGATTTGTAATATAAGAGGGATTTAGTATATTCAATACAAACTTTTACATGTTTGGCTTGTTTGGTTCAGGCTATCATACTCTATAAGAATGGTACAAATTAGTAGAAAGTGAGAACTTTACAGATCCAAAAGTGCTTAGGTAATGCATGGAACAATGGACATTTGGCCTCTATCCTGCTTGTATAAAATATATAATGTCTTCCTTTGATGTCCCCAAAGTTTATTTTTGTGCTAGTGTCCTACAATTTTTAGTTTATTCTATCAAATTTACAATCATTTACAACATTAATGGGTTTTTAGGTAATTCTCATGTCATGGCTGTGACAAGAACTAATATATGCGAACATGGGATGGAGTCTATTTCCCGTGGGAGGGTGATCATATATTATGCATGAGTCTTCCTATATTATGTTATCAATATATAAAGTTGTCATTTTTATTGGGTTGTTATCTGTAGGTTTTTGGTTGTGATTCCCTCTTGTAAAATATAAATGCTAATAATTTTTGACAACATTATAACTTTATCAATGTCCTTTATGAGGTTTTAGGAACAATATATTCTCTATAGTAGGTTTCCCTTTGTTGAATCCCCATATCATGGTGAATAAATCAAGTAGGTTTTTTCTAATCCCTAAGGATAAAAAGTTTGAGGATGTTGTTGATGTACTAATATTATTGCTTACGCATTAGAATTATTGCTCATGTTATAGCAATATTTCAAATGTAAATCTTATTATCAATAATTGAATTATATGCCACATTTTAAAAATATTATTGCTACAACATTTATGCATTATTGGTAAATTGTTATAGCATACTAGCTAAAAGGTTGTAGTATTATTTCACCTATACTCATACCATCTTGAATTTGATGGCAATGTATTTATTCACGGGGTTATATTCAACACTCTTATTATATGTCTATGTACCTTCTTACTCATACTTAGATATGTATTGATGCAGAAGTTCTTGAATTGAAGAAGAGGGGCTCAGACTTGTAAGAGGGTCAGGAAGAAATAGGTAAGAGTCACTGAAAGTCCCTTGCACCCCCTCAGGACTAGAAAAGTTGGTCAACATACTCTCTACCTTCCCAAAGGTGAAGACGTTTGTTGGTCAAACCCCCTTCATGAGATTGTTGGATGCTATTACCATCATTTGTCAGGAATCACTCTTCGAAGTCATTTGGGGTTATTAGACTAAGGCCCCACAAATATTCTGTATATTTGTGGACAAGAATATAGTGTGAACATGTAATGGTCGCTTCATACAGAAGGAAAATGGTGTCCTGAGCTTTACCCATTGCAACTGGCTACAAGCCCTACGTGCCCTTGCCCTAGGATTGAAGTTTTTAATGAGTCTTCATGATGCGTTAGAACTTGAGAGTAGTCTTGGGCTTAGTAATAAGCCTAGGCTACAAGTTTAAGCATTGTATCCAAAACATGATAGTTTTTGTCTTCTCTTGTAATAGGTGTCAATCATTATTTTGTATCTTCATATGTCTACATTCATTCAAAACAAGTTTGTCCTCGTGTAGATAGAAGTTTTCACTCTGTTGATTGCATGTTTACACTAATCGTTTGGTATAATGCAATACAAATTGGATTTGCAATTTGATAGGTCAATTGAAACATGAATTTAGTCAACATCTTTTTCAGTTGCTGGTTCATTTCTTTCTTCTCAAGAAAACAAACGATAAATTCAGTTTCAAATCACTGAATTTAGCAGTTTATATTTCACAATCACCTTACCGGCTAAATCATTTGCAGTTACAAGAATGGGATAGATAGTTAATCAACTAGCAATTGCCATATTTTTAGCTAAGTTTCTTGGGGAGATCAGCAATCGCCAACCATCTTTTCCATGTCAAAATCTTTATATGGTTGTACATTGGAAAGAAAAACAATGATTGATGAATTTAAAATGGTAGTTAAGGAAATTTAATATGAGCGAACATTCGGAAGGAAAAGCTAGCGAAGTGAGAAAGTTGTAACAAAAAATGTGTGTCCCACGATAGCATTGAAATTTTGGAGCTTAGATGGAGAGGGATCATACATGGAATTGGGGTCCAGATTTCGTGTGGCCACTCTCCACCATTCTTCTACTACTACTTTAATTATTTGGATAGTCATTTGCACCCAACAAAATCTCTTAAGTGTGTTTGAATTGAACAAAAAATGTAGGCGTATTTGTTATGTCTTAACCAAATTCAGTTTGAGAGATTTTGTTAGGCATATTTGTTAGGTGATATTGCTCCAATATTGGAGCAATATCCAATATTGCCGCAATATTGCTACATTGTTAGAGCAATATTGCTACAACTTTGCAGCAATATTGCTACACTATTGGAGCATTATTGCTCCAACATTGCAACAATATTGCTCCAATAATGGAAGAATATTACTACATTGGTGGAGGAATATTGCTACACTATTGGAGGAATATTGCTACACTTGGAATAATATTGCTACACTGTTAGAGCTATATTATAGCAATATTGCTCCTGTTGGAGCCATATTGCAGCAATATTGCTACACTATTAAGCCATTAATATTGCCAGCAATATTGCTACACTATTGGAGCAATATTACTACACTATTGGAGCAATATTGCTCCAACATTGCACAAATATTGCTGCAACATTGTAGTAATATTGCTACTACCTTTCACAATATTTCTACACTATTGGAGCAATATCACTACACCATTGGAGCAATATTGCTACACTGTTGGAACATTATTGCTACAACCTTATAGCAAGTTTGGAACAATATTGCTACAACCTTGCAGCAATATTGCTTGACCGTTGTAGCCATATCACTTCAACCTTGTAACAATAATGTAGCAATATTGCTGCAATATTGGAGTAATATTGATCTAACCTTATAGCAGTATTGTTATATGTTATGCAAAATAGTTACAAGACAGTAACAATATTGTTGCAGGTTTGGAGCAATATTAATGCTACAAGGTTGTAGCCATATTGATCTAACCTTATACCAATATTGCTCTAACCTTGAGCAATATTGTTGCAAGGTTGAAGTAGAACTGCTGCATGAATAGAGCAATATTGTTGCATTGTTGCTTACATCTGGCAAATTTTTACAATTTTAATTGTTGAATTCAGTGCAATAAATGTCAAATATAATTAATGTCAATGACACTCCCAAAATGTGCAATTAGACCCAATACTTCTAGCATATATTTAAAGATTTAATTGTGGAGTTCATCGCATTAAAATGGTTGGTATAGCAAAAGTAATACCGTACCTTTCGACAAACAATATTTGTTTCATATTAAGTGTTTTCAAGTGAGAGTTTCCAAATGGAATTTAAATTAAATTTCAAAACCAAAGTTAGTTAGAGCTTTGACAATCATGCTTAAATCATCTTTTGACGTCCTCTTGCTCCATCCCTTAACACTTATTTGCTTCTTTGTACCAGTTCTCCACCATATGAATAAACTTTTTCCTAAAATATAGGATTCAAGAAACAAGAGTACTTAAAAATGCTTAAGGCTTTCTTCATGCGCTAGACGAGGCAGTAGTTCATGTAAATGCACAAATATACTAGATTAATAAGTATATTTCATGAAACTACAACATTTCTTTTTTGTAAGGAAAGCTACAAAATTGTGCCACAATCGACTCTAGTAAAAACCGTTGTACATATTTAACCCCAAAAGAACATCGGGATAACCCCTCCAACCCTCAAGCAACTTCATATTTTGAATGCTTTGCCACTAAACTTTGCATTGATATGATAAAAAAAATAATTTAATGAGGAATTTTGCTCATTCATATCTTCAAAAAATACTCTTCCTGGTGTAACCTAGAATAAATTGCCAAAAAAATCGATGAAAATCATAAACATGAAAAAATGGTGCATTAGCCATTAATAGACTATGGAACATTTCCATGATATTGCCTAGGTGAACCCAGACACTTTGGGTGTTGCTGCTTTAGCATAGACTTCTATGTCAGGCCTAATCTGTTCCACGCTGCTATGGACTCTGTATTGCCTCTTCTGCACTTTGCCTTGGCCACTAGTGTACTCTGCCACAATCCCCTGTTAGGTGAGGAATCTTTACAAAAGAATGGGCAGTGTGAGGGTTTTATGCCCCGGCCAACTCCGGGCCACATCAACAACATAAACTTGCACTTGGTCAATAGTAGGCTATTTTTACTTTTAGTAATATAATATATGAAATCTCCCTCCATCTTTCCCCACTTTCATCCAAAGAAGTAAACAAATCTAAAGCTCAGTAAAAAAAAAAGAAAGTTGCAATTCTGAATGAGAATATCATGAAATTTTCCATATGAAGGAATCTGTCATTTTTGACAATCATTTTACCACAAACCATTACATGAGAAACTTACTATTACAGAAGTAAGAAGCACACAAAGGACAATGTCATTTCTTTCAATTTATTGGGAAATAGTTAAGATGTGGTAGGTGCATATAAATGGGTCTCAAAGAAAAAATAACATATACAAACAACATAATTAAATTGGTAAAAGAAAATAACTATAAATCTGGTTAGTTGATCTCCTAAACTTGAAACAGTTGAATTCTGTCATATTTGATTAGTATAATCACTTCATCACAATATTGTCAATTGTAAAAGCATCGACACCAGAAATCTTGTAACTTTTAGCCTGCAAAGCACATCCCAAAATCAATTTCTTTAGAAGACATGTTCCAAAACGCTTAAAACTCAATACCCAACCGCCCATTTACCCAAGTCCCAAAAGGCCAAAATCGTTACATCTTCCAAAAGTTTCCGTCTTCGGACCTGACTCCTCAGCAAGCTTGAAGCCTTTGAGAGTTCAGCCTCAAGTCTCCAACATAATGAACCCCAGACTCTAGAGAATAAACCTTCAAAATTGAGTGACTTGGAAGAGGGAGCTAGGGCACGGAGCGATCAAATGAGGACCGAGGAGGAGTGCTTCAGATCCGTTGTAGTGTACTATGACTAGAACGCTGAGAGTTGTTCGACAATTGGAGATCATCGGTCACTTGAGGCCGAGGAGGAGTGGGCAATCACTAGAGGAAGAGTCGGAGCTTCTGGTCATGACCGGACGCTTCACATACTCTGGTCATTGAGGAGGTTCAAAGGTGATTAGGGCTGGGCAGTGACCAGAGGAGGAGCTGGAGTCTCTGGTCACGCTTTGAAGAGAAGTCACTTGGGTTTAACAGAGGAAGTAGAGGGGTGCTCGCCCAGTTGCCCGACTTAACCCAAATCACAATCAAAAACTTATTCTGTTAAACCAAGGTACGCCGGTTCCCGATTAATAATGTAACTTGGGTCGCCCGACTCTCTATTTTTCGATGTGGCACTTTCTTATTGGGCACTCCCACCCGATCGTGTGAGAGTGCTTCACAGCCGATCCCAACCATAGAATAGTTTGACCCTATTTTTTTGGTCCCCCAAAAACATTATTATTTTTACTTTATTTCCCATATTTCCCTGAACACTTTACTCCTATTTTCTCGTGTACATAAACCCCATCCCCTTTTTCTACGGTGATAGCTCTTGTGACACCTAAGATGGTAGTAACTCCTTTTCCCCTGTTTATTTTATTTAAATTTTTTTAGACCCAACCAGGCTCTAGTAGCATAGCCCCACCGTGGCCATATTTAGCCTTGACTGTGCATAGGGTTATTAACGAGCCTAGCTGGCTCGTCGAGCAGGCCCAGCTCGACTCGGCTCGAACTAAGCTTGACTAGAATCGAGCTCGACTCGAATTGGATTCAAGCTTTAATAGGCTCAAGCCAAGTTCGAGCATAGCTCTGCTCGACTTAGCTCGGCTCGAATAAAACTCGAACCCAAATATAATTTTCAAATTATATATAAATAAAATATATAATAAATAATATATATATATATATGTATATTATATAGATATAATTATTAATTTAAATATATATTTATGACATATATAATAAGATATATAATCATATATATGTACTGATATCGTGTATCATATGTGATATATGATATACAAGACCCATTTGTATGAACCAAGGCTCACACATAATTGTGTGAGCCCCGATATCGTGAACCCTAGGATTTTGATCAACCAACGTACAAAACTCATAGAAAATTAATTTTTGTCCCCTTGCGTCCTTGGATCTCAATTTGATTGCCCGTGGTGCCTTAACTCACACTGACTTGCTTGAGCCTAAACTCATATAATTTTTTTTTATGAAACATATTTTTTAAAAATTAAAATATTGAAGACACAAACACTAATATACTTCTTTTGTCCCAAATTAATAGCTCCATTTGTTTTTACAAGATGAATTAAAATTAGTACAATTAAAAAAATCAAATAGAGCTATTAATTTAGGACAAAGGGTCAACATGATATCATATATTCTTTTAAAAATTGAAGCATAATACGGAGACCAACCTCAGTTTATGAAATGTTTCTCTTTGAATTTTTATGAGGTATATTAAGGCTTAAGAATAATTCTTATAATGAGTGATTAATCATGTAAAGAAAATAAAATATGAAGAAATAGATGGTAATGTTGCCTAAGAGAGTTCCTATTTTCTGCATCTTTTTAGTGATTATATGCACATAAAGAGAAAGAAATGGTAATGCTGCTCCTTTGGAATATCTGTAACTAAAACTCATTTGTCATAGTTTTCATATTTCCTAGCAATTATAGTCAGTCATTTGAGGTGTATTTTTAACACTTATTGATGTGTATTTCTAAATATTTAATACTTAAAAGCATCTAACTATGTGTGATACTTCATATACTTTAGATTGAGATACATTTTACTTTTTTTTAGTTCGAATCTAGTTAGATCTTAAGCATATGATTCACTTATTGTAGTTCAAGCTCAAGCTCGAGTCGAGCTCTAGATTTCCAATTCGAGACGATCTTAAGCTAAAAATCTTGAGCTTATTCAAGCTTTGAGCCGAGCTTGAGCAGTTCAAATTCAAGTCGAGCAAGCCCAATATTCAGCTCATTGACACCCCTTACTACACATATAATCCCATTGTAGCCAATTGGGCTCTGATAGCTCTAACCAGTGCCTCTTCATAGTAGGTCAGTTTGTAGTTGCACTGGTCATAGCCTCTATGAGGCTGATTGACCACTAGCCACATTGCCAGAGCTTCAGTGCAGCTAGCAGTCCTCTTATTACCAGAGCTTTTACGCAACTATATACTTGAGCCTATTTTAGCATTAACTTTGGCCACTAAAAAAGAGAATAAGATCGCCCACAGGTAACTATGGTGTGCTGAGGAAATAGAGAAAAAAATGAAGTAAAAAAATAAATAATATTTTAAAATATAAAAATAAGTAAATTTAAATAAATAATATTTAAGATAAAAAATAAAAAATACAACAAAAAATAGGATATAAATAGCCACGTTCTCCCATTTAATGGGATCACTATGCTAACTACGAACTTCGAATTACAAATTAACTTGATGACCTTATTACGCCATAGTAAACTCTAGTGTTCGAAGATGATTGATTAATGTAAAACGAAGGTATCCACGTTCAAAACAACCCAACAGTTATGAGTGACACTTTAGGAGCGGACAGGTGACAGATGGAGATTGACAAGGGCCAGGTGACTTGTGAGTACTGAAGACGTGGACTAAAATCAACGTATTGTGAGTAGGTGGGCATGAAGTCAAATCGATCAAAGTTTCAACGCAGTGGGGGTATCATGTCAATGATGTCTCGACCAAAAGAGTCCATTCTGACTGAAATTCTTCCCTGGGGACCCAGAAACGTTCTCGTCCCGTTCGGAAATAGGATAGCGAGCAAGATCGGGACTACAAGTCTACGAAATGGCATAACACCTATACAAACATTTATTGCCCGTAAAGAAGAAGTCTAGACATTGCAGGCTACTGGCTGATGACTGATCGAGTCATTGTGAGGCAAGCAGTGTCCATATATGCCTACTTGATGAAGGAGCATCAAACACGAGAGAGAGACGTCGATTAACAGGAATTCGGAAGGTTTATTTGGTGAAATTGCAAACGTAAACAGAGATCAATATAATTTGATGGTTAGAGTGCTCGTAATTATATATATTTTTTGTCTTAAATTAATAGTTTTATTTAACAAATAAATTTGTTACATATTAATAATTTTATTTTATTAAATTTAATTAGTAGTTGGGTACTTAATAAAGAATATTATAAGTTTATTTTTCTTTTTCTTAGATATAAATTTTATCTTTTAATAAAAATTATTATCTTTTAAAATATAATTGAGTTATAAAATTTATTTTTTTCTTAAAAATTATAAATGCCAATTTGACTTATTTAGAAAACGAGTTAAATTGTGTTACTAACTACAATAAAAATGACTCACTTGATAACTCAATTAACTTCTCGGCCCCATAGATGTGGAGCTAGGAATAGACTACATGGGGGGACCAATGAAAAAAAAATATTGGTGTTTTATGGCTTATAATATGAATCTCCAAAGGGGGGAGAAAGGGGCACAATGTACTTAGTCTCTTCTATATCAACCAACTCTATTAACTTCTTATTATCCATACAATTATTTTCTATTAACTGCCCTATTTATATCTCATAAATAGAATTAATCAATCATTACATTATAATAATTATTATTTTTATTGAAACTCATGACAAGGTACTTTTTTTATTTTATTAGTAGGTCACTAACGGCAATGAAAAGACATCTTCATACAAAGTCATTTAATCTATTTATTAATCAAAATAATATTTTGAAAAACAACTTATGTCAATATCCTCTTGCATTTAATCATGTTTGACATGATAAATAAAAATATTTGAATAACAATTATGCCCCAAAGTTAAGCATATTATTAGATTGTTTAGACTCAAAATACTTGCACTAGGTGGAATAAACTATAATGTATAACTTCTCTATATTCTATCTATGAGTTTTAAAGATAAATTATTTTTCAGATAAAGTTTCACATCTAAAGTATTTGATCTTGTGACTAGGTAAATAAAAATTTTATTTGATTTATCTTTATGTTAAAGAAATTGATTGTATTGTCATATTACAACCTAACATCCTTTTTTATCTTACTAAGAAGTCTTTATTTTATTACGACTAAACATTTGATAATATTAAAGGTTTTAAAAATTTTAGACCAAATAAATTTTACAAATTTATTAAAATTTAATAACTCTAAATTTATAAATTGTCAGCTGTCATTAATGAAGCCTTAAATCTTGTATGACTCAATTGTGACTTGATCAAGAGTTGATTTGGTTCTATGAATTTAAGAGTCAAGTCTGAGTAGAGCTTTTATTAGTTTTAAATAGACATTTTCATGAATACAATTTAAATGATGGAATATTTTAATTTTTGTCTTGCAAATACACATACCACAAGTAAATCTAATACCTAGCTTTATAGCTTGATGCTGCTACTATTCGAGCATTCATTGGTCCATGACATCTTTGGGCTGTATATGCTTCAAGGAGATTTTAACGTAGAGACTCCAAGGAAACGTTTATTTATGCGAAGAAATGATTATTATAGCAACTTAAGAAGTAAAGGTACGAAATCAACATTCTTGCTAACGGTGCTCCTTCCTCATAATTTTATATTCGTAATTTTGTGCACCAGCAGCCCCGTAAACCGACATGGCATCTGCAGATCATGTCGCCTTCTATGCAAGTCCGGAATTGGTTGGTTGTGGAAAAAATAGTCTGAAATTGGTTGAACCTACGCTAAGCTAATTGAGAATGTGCCAAACGCATATTGTCTTCCTAGGAGAATGAACCTACACCGACCGCCCGGCAAACTTGTAGTTGGCTGAATAAAAACCTAGAAATTAGTTCAACAACACGTCAATTGACAAGGTTTTTTATCTAGATTGCCTCGGCTTGTAAGCAGCTAATTAATACTGACCGTGACAAATTACTACCTCTATATGACCATAATCAAGTCACGTCTATACCAGCAATTTGAAACAGGAAGTTAGCTCATATTTCCACTTGCCATAGGTTTGGTGGTCGGGTGGTGCTACGGTTAATTTGCATCGGCATTCAAAAGGTAAGTGGGGATTAGGCTGTCAGCATTATGCTTAGCAGTAAATAAATAGCAAAGAGAGCGTCAAATTTATTCCAAATTCCTCTCGTCTTCAAGTGTTTCATATTTCTAAACACTGGATCCAACTTCTTAGACATCTTCCGTTGGAACTCCAAGTTCACAAGACTGCAACTAAATTTCCTTCTCTCCAACTCACAGTAACCTGCTTCAAAATTAATTAAGCTTACCGACAATCTGACTTTCTTGTCTTTTGTTGTTTTCTGGTTTGGGCTCATTAATTCATCTCAGATGGATTTTCTCTTTTCTTTCCTGACCAATTTTATGACTAACCCACATAGTGCTATAAGCATTGTACATAAGACAACCCTCTTCTATGTACTATATTCGGAACCCTATGTAAGCTAGTTAGAGGGATTTGGTTACAGAGCCCAATCAGGCTAGACGCATCCTTTCTTGTTGTTGGCGTTTGACACAAGTTAATCAAAGGCACACGGTACTTATGAAATTAATGTGCTAGCAACCTATAACGATATCTTTAAGAAAATTTAAGTTTGACCTTATCAGACACTACAATTTCTCTGCAAATTAATGAGAAGTATAAAATTCGATTACTTTCTAGCCAATGTCAGCAGTCACCGCGTGAATCAGTATCTGAAAAATGGAACGGGGTTATAGTAGCCGATGAAAAAGAAGGATTGAGTTATTTAAGTCTTTCCATTTGCACGCAAATACAGTAGGAAACGCGGAATTCTACCCTGAACATCTAAAAAATTGGAAGTAAACGAACCAGCAGGTAAGTTTCATTCTTGCTGATACCGAAATCCAGTCAGTAGGTTACCAATTGAAGTGAAAATCTATACATCCTTACGTAAAGAATGAAGATTGTAGTCTTTGTCATGACATCATGTTATTGTCTGGTCCCCGGAAAGTGAAATTGACCCATTCAAATTTTTCACAAGATTTTGACGTTTGACCTGGCAGTATCTGATCAGTTTGCACTAACAGGGACCTCAATCCGTCCAAGTTCTGGTGGCCGATCAAATGAACTAGATGACCCACTCCTTAATCCTTATCTCTCTTTTTCTGTCTTTTTTTTTGTTGCTACAACTTCTTGAGCCTTATCCTTTGTCAACCAATGTGGAAATCACCCATCGGACAGGTCACCGAATCCCCTACTTGCATGTCAAATTTATTAATACTGACACCAGTATGTTTACAAGGATAAACGAACAACTACCTCTAGTGATGATATAACAAAAAAGAATGATGCAATTAGGATATTAATTAGTTCTTCGAATGCAAAGAAAAATCTTTCCGTCCACGAATGCAGAAAAGGCAGATGCTTCATCGTCGTCTTCTTCTGGTTATGAAGTTTTTTTTTGTTAATGAACGGACCGTATGACTTATTATTGTACTCTAGATCCAAAGTCCTAAGTCCAAATAATAAGAGATACACAGCGTAGAGCCAAACACTTACAACAAAAAAAACGCAATCTCTATTTCATAATGCTAATGTTCCCTAAACTAGTAACCGTCTTACATGTAGGGAAGTTTCATATCCATAACCGTTGCACCCTCTTCACTTTTTCGCGCAACGGGCTGGACTATCATCGCGTTGTAGCCTGGTAAACGCTTTCGTCACAAATACACTGGCTTCATAAGTCCGGAAACGACAAGATTGCCCGAGGCGGCAAAACCGCATGAATTGTGCGAAGCTACGAGACTTCTTGCAAAGAAAATCACCGACGTGACCATGAAATCGCTGGCTGTTAGGCAGGCGACCAGCATAGATGCCAATTGCGGGCACCTTCATGGCTTCATGCCACACCTCGAACCTGTGTCCTACCCGTACTTTTATCACAGCAAACAATAATGTTAACTAGCGTGTGCAAACTTTAACGTGTTTAAATTTCTAGGTGGTTTTATTATGCACAACCTTTTTGAAGTACTCACCAATTCCGTCACCAGCTTATGTAGTTCTCATGGTACATAAGAGGGTAGTTGCCCGTAGGGGGCTCTGATCACATCGGTACAAATCAGCTAAGTAGGCACTCTCACCACTGTACTCTCACCATTGTGCCCCAGACATGTCAGCAAAATGCGCCTAATTTCAGATATGTTTTGCTGACGCATCTGACACTAAGTGGGCACTGTCACCGCTCGTGCTAGGTGGGATTGCCCACCAAGTTGATCTAAATCCCTAATCACATAGCCTAGTTGATACAGGTACAGTAGAAAAGGGAAGCTTCAGAGAAACAGAGTTTCAAGCTTCAGAGAAACAGAGTCTCATTGGCATTTCATCGAACAGATTGCTACTTAAATAATCACAAGGGCATAACTGTCTTTCACTAATAACGATCTAATCGTGACCATTGTTTGTATCGGACGAATTCCATTGAAAGGGGTAAAAGCGTCTATCACTAATCTGGGAGATATTAATGACTGTTGGATTAAATGGACGATTGTGGATGAGGGGTAAAATGAACATTTTACTTTGTTTCCAGACAGTTAATCGGGTTGATCATCTTCAACCTTCGGAGGAGAAGCTTCTTCAACCTTGGGAGGAGAAGCTGTACTGGCGTCCACGTCAGCATTTGTAAGGAGTATATAAATAGATCAATAGAGTCTTAAAAAAAGGAAAGAAAAAGGAGAGTTTTTGGTGATATAAAACTTGGCGAGTGGTTACTCAGTCTGTTTAGTTTTCCTGAGTCGTTTGCTGCATGCAGAGTTCTCTGCGAGAATGGAAGAACAAATTTGTGGTTGCTGTTTTGTTGAGATTCGAGGTTTGAGTTTAATTCTTCGAAGCTCATGTAGATTTGTTGATGTAATTGAATCCTGAAAAGATATTGAAGAGTTAATTCTCCCAATTTCGTTGTTATTTTTGAGATCTGACATTTGCGGATCTGTGAAACTGTTGGTTCTGAATTTAGCTGCTCTCATTCTGGTGACCCTGTCAAGATTGGTATCAAAGCTCTAGGGTTTGAATCCGATGTCGAACCTAGATCGATCTAAAACTAATGGTGAACAACCGACAAAGATGCAGCTGTTACAGCAGATCTTATTACAGATGCAGGAAGTAACAGTACAATTCAAGCTCTAAGAATGGGAAAGACTGGAGTACATTTGAATTAGTCGAATGCTATACCAAATCAACCCAGATCAAATCGATATAGAAATAATTATCAAGGTTGGGGTTTCCAAGATGATGGAAGTGATTCTAGTGAGGAAGAGGAGCATCATCCTGCAGCCAATATTCCAGGTATTCCTTCCAATACTAATCACTTCAAACCGAAGCTAGAATTACCCATTTTCTCTGGACAGTTGGATATAGATGACTTCTTAGACTGGTTAATCGAAGTGGAAAATTATTTTTCATGTATGGATGTCCCGGAGGAAATTAAAGTTAAATTGATTACATGTAAGCTAAAAAAGGAGTTGCTGCATGGTGGGCACAGTTACAAAGTAATCGATTAGCGTTGGGAAAACATCCAATTATGTCCTGGATCAGAATGAAAAAATTAATGAGAGATATGTATCTTCCTAGCGATTATGAACAGATTATATTTCAGAAGTTACTACATTGTCAACAGGGAAACAGAACACTTGCAGAATATACCACTGAATTCCAAAATTTGACTGTGAGAAATTGTTTGAATGAATCAGAGAATCAGAAGATTTCTCGATATCTGAATGGATTGAATCATGATCTACAAGAAAAATTGGATGTGAAACCAATTTTATCCCTTAATGAAGCTTTCCAACTGGCTACTAGAAATGAAGGATTAATGTTAAAATCCATAAACAGAACAATTTCTTCTCGGAAATATTATCAAGGAGAAAGTTCACAGAATACTTTTGTAAGAAATAAAAATTCTTTTCAGCCATCTGTGACAGAAAGAATACCAGTTCATAAAAGAGAAGTTTCCAGGAATGAAGGAAGAGTCACTTTCTCAACTGATCCTACTAAGCCATATTCTAAACCTGGACCAGATAAATGTTGGAAATGCCAGAAGCCTGGCCATTTTTCCCATCAATGTCCATTAAGGAGAATGGATAGCAGTAATGGAACAAAATTGGCTGCATGTAATCAGGTTATTCTTGAGGAAGAAGGTCACAACTCAGAAGATTTTGTTCCAACTGAGGAAGTCTATGGTGATGAAACTGAAGAAATTGAGACAGACACTTCTATTATGGTGGTTCGAAAGTTATTATGTGCTGCTAAAACTAATGATTCATCTCAAAGGCATGCCTTATTCACTACCTCAGGTACGGTTAATGGAAAAATCTGCAAGATAGCGATTGATGGTGGTTGTACCCAGAATATGATCTCAAAGTCAGTATTAAGAGATTTGAATTTGTCTGTTCAGAAACATCCAAAACCATATTCTATTGGATGGATCAAGAATGTGGGAGAGGTAAAAATTTCAGAACAATGCTTGGTACCATTGTCAATTGGGAAAAACTATAAGGATGAAATTCTGTGTGATGTTATAGATATGTCATTGTGTCATCTTTTGTTAGGTAGACCTTGGCAGTTTGATAACCAGGCACTTCATGATGGACAGAAAAATACTTATAAGGTGAATCATAAAGGAGTCATCATTACTTTATGGCCTCAACACTCAAGACAGTCTACCATAAAATTGCAGAAAGCTACCAACAAATCCAGTAATTTTTCTGGCAATGCTGATACAATACAGACACAGAAATCGATATTGTTGGTTAACAATCTACCAACTACCATGATACAAAATCATTCCTTTCTAGTCTTTCTATGTAAAGGTGAAGAAACAGTTCAATCTATCGAAACTGTATTACCTGCTGAAATACAAGATTTATTAAGTTTGTTCAAAGGTATAACTAGTGATGAAATTCCCATGTTTCTTCCACCTTTACGAGATATTCAGCATCATATTGATTTGATTCCTGGATCCAAACTTCCTCACTTACCACATTACAGAATGAGTCCAACAGAACATAGTGAGTTGCAGAGACAAGTTCAGGACTTGCTTGACAGAAGATTAATCAAGGAAAACTTAAGTCCAATAGTTGTGCCTACCTTATTGGTGCCAAAGAAGGATGGCAGCTGGAGAATGTGTGTGGACAGTCGTGCCATAAACAAAATCACTATAAGGTACAGTTTCCCTATACCTCGTTTAGATGATATGCTTGATATGTTGGCTGGTTCTAGGATATTTTCTAAGATAGACCTACAGAGTGGGTATCATCAAATTCGAATGAGGCCAGGTGATGAGTGGAAGACAGCATTTAAGACACGGGAGGGTTTATATGAATGGCTTGTCATGCCATTTGGGTTATCAAATGCACCCTCTACTTTTATGCGATTGATGACTCATGTGTTAAAACCATTCTTGGGAAAATGTGTGTGTGTCTAATTTGATGACATTTTAATATATAGTACAGATCAGCAACAACATTTACTCCATCTCAAGAAGGTATTAGAGGTTTTAGAACAAAACAGTCTGATTATCAATCTAAAGAAATGTTCATTTCTTACTGATAAATTACTGTTTTTGGGTTATGTTGTGAGTGCTGAAGGAATTCAAGTTGATCAATCTAAGATTCAAGCTATTATTAATTGGCCAACTCCTAAGAATGTAAGTGAATTACGAAGCTTTCATGGCCTGTCTACCTTCTATAGAAGGTTTATCAAAGGTTTTAGTACAGTGGCAGGTCCTTTAACAGATTGTTTGAAGAAAAATCGATTTGATTGGAATGATAGGACTCAACAAAGCTTTGTTATGCTTAAAGACAAACTTAGTTCTGCTCCCATTTTGGCTTTACCAGACTTTAATCAAATATTTGAAGTGGAATGTGATGCTTCATCTCTAGGCATTGGAGCTGTTTTATCCCAAGGTGGTAAACCAGTAGCTTTTTACAGTGCCAAGTTGAATGACAGCAAAAGACAATGGTCAGCTTACAAACTCAAGCTCTATGCTTTAGTTCAGACATTGAAACACTGGCGGCATTATCTGGTTTTTAAGGAATTTGTACTTCATACTGATCATGATGCCCTGAAATATCTTCATGGACAAGCAAAGCTAGACAGAAATCATGCTCGATGGATTGCTGATATTCAAGATTTTACATTCACAATTAAACACAAAGCCGATGTATTAAATAAAGCTGCAGATGCTTTAAGCCGATGCTACAGTCTCCTTTTGGTTTTGACCATAAAATTTTTGGGTTTGAATGTCTCAAACTGCAATATACACAGGATGGTTATTTTGGCAAATTTTGGAAGAATTGTCAACATCAATCTAAACCATATCTTGATTTCCATATATTAGATGGTTATCTATATAAGGGAAATAAGCTTTGCATTCCAGAAGGGTCTTTACAATTACAACTCATCCAGGAAGTACATGCAGGAGGATTAGGTGGTCATTTTGGACGTGATAAAACTTTACAAGCTCTCTGTTCCAGATATATTGGCCACATATAAAGAGGGATGTGCAGCAGTATCTTCATAGATGCACAGTTTGTCTTTTATACAAAGGGGGAACTTCAAATTCAAGATTGTATCAACCTTTACCAGTTCCTACACAACCTTGGATTGATCTCAGCATGGATTTTATTCTAGGTTTACCACGTACTCAGAAGGGAAATGATTCGATATATGTGGTAGTTGACAGATTTTTGAAAATGTCTCATTTTATACCATGTAAGAGAACCACTGATGCTGTCCATGTGGCTATGTTATTTTACAAAGAAGTTGTTCGGCTTCATGGAGTACCTCTTTCCATTACTTCTGATCGAGACAGTAGATTTTTGAGTCAATTTTGGCAGACACTGTGGAAAAGATTGGGAACAAAATTACAATTCAGTAGTACTTGCCATCCACAGACTGACGGCCAGACTGAAGTTACTAATCGAACTCTTGGCAATCTTTTGCGCTGTTTATGTGGTCATTCACCTAAGCAGTGGGACATTGTTCTTCCTCAAGTAGAATTTGCCTATAATGCAAGTATCCATAGCGCCACTAGCCGTACTCCTTTTGAAGTTTTGTATGGTCGAAATCCTCACCATGTCCTTGATTTGGTCCAATTACCGCGACAACCTGGGGAACATTCCAAAGCTACTTCCATTATTGACATGATGCAATCTATTCACAAATCTGTTCATGATAAAATACAACACACAAATATGCGATATAAGGAACACGCTGATAAGCATCGTCGATATGTTAAGTTAGATGAAGGGGATTTAGTTATGGTGCATCTCAGTAAAGGTCGGCTCCCAGCTTCTTCCGGACACAAGCTTCGTCAACAAAATATTGGTCCTTGTCATATTCTTCGCAAGATTAGTGACAATGCTTTTATTGTTGACATTCCTTCTGATTTGGCTATTTCGTCGACTTTTAATATTAAAGATCTCACTATTTATCAGGGAGATTTGGATATTTCTCCTTCCACTTAAAGCTCGAGGTCGAGCTTCCTTAAGCCGGTGGGCTTTGATACAGGCACAGTAGAAAAGGGAAGCTTCAGAGAAACAGAGTCTCATTGGCATTTCATCGAACAGATTATTGCTTAAATAATCACAAGGGCATAACTGTCTTTCACTAATAACAATCTAATCATGACCGTTGTTTGTATCGGACGAATTCCATTGAAAGGGGTAAAAGCATCTATCACTAATCTGGGAGATATTAATAACTGTTGGATTAAATGGACGATGGTGGATGAGGGGTAAAATGAACATTTTACTTTGTTTCCAGACAGTTAATCGGGTTGATCATCTTCAACCTTCGGAGGAGAAGCTTCTTCAACCTTGGGAGGAGAAGCTGTACTGGCGTCCACGTCAGCATTTGTAAGGAGTATATAAATAGATCAATAGAGTCTTAAAAAAAGGAAAGAAAAAGGAGAGTTTTTGGTGATATAAAACTTGGCGAGTGGTTACTCAGTCTGTTTAGTTTTCCTGAGTCGTTTGCTCTGTCTGGAGTTCTCTGCGCAGAACTGGAAGAACAGTTGTGGTTGCTGTTCTGTTGAGATTCGAGGTTTGAGTTTAATTCTTCGAAGCTCATGTAGATTTGTTGATGTAATTGATTCCTGAAAAGGTATTGAAGAGTTAATTCTCCCAATTTCGTTGTTATTTTTTAGATTCGACATTTGCGGATCTGTGAAACTGTTGGTTTTGAATTTAGCTGCTCTCGTTCTGGTGACCCTGTCACTAGTTAAGCTAGCCGGATCCTTTTTCTTGTTTGTTTTCTTTCATATATGTCCCTGGAAAAATATTCGTGCTCACGACCGTCTCATTAAAATCCTTTTCGATAGACAAAGAAGGGTGCCGACAAAACTAAAACCCTTTAATTTATCAAAATTTGATTTCTTGTCCTAGTTTTGTGACCGACTTATATAGAGCTTTCAGACATGGTGCATAAGAGAAGGACAATGTACATAAATAGCATGCTGCCCTCTATGTATTGTGTTCAAAGTTCTATGTGGGCTGGTGTCACGGGCACAAAGCTTTGCCTAGCGTTTGCACTTATGATGGCCTGACTACACCGTGCAGCCAGCAGCCACTCTCTTCCCTTCCCACTCGTATGCGAAAGAGAAAATAAGCAAAACAACCACAAAGCAACATAACCAACCTGGTGCAAGGGTCTCCGCTCAAGCTATGTAAATCAATCCGCTGAAATACACAAGTAGGGAGAGGGCAGGGCTGAACAACCAGGCTGAGATCTCTCTCTTCTCTTCCTCCCTGGTTTGCTGTGCAGGAAAATCATAGCATTCTCATGCCTTGGCCGCCCCAACCCTTCCCTTAAATAGACTCAGCCATAGGCTGGCCATCCTAGAGCAACTAGAAGTACAAAACCCACCTAATACAAGTGTCCCCATCCTGTCTAACTCTCAGCCCAAAGCCAATCCAGGATACCATAGATAAGGAAGCCTTCACAAATCCGTCTTCCGCTAGAAGTCCTTCACCATGCTGCCACCAAGAGCCATGCTATCCAAGGGAACCAGCCAACCAACTCTCATCCGTCCTAGGAGTGTAGCCAGCCTGCCTATATGAGTCCTGTCCGTCCTAGGAGTTTGTTGCCCGGTCTCCTACTCCAACTAGGAGTGCAGCTAGCTAGCACAAGCTGAATCCTATCCACCTTAGGAGTCTTCCCCTAAGTCCAAGCAATGCCCAGCTTCGCTGCTAGAGTCCCGCTCGCGCAAGGACTCCTACCCAGCTAGCTCCGCAAGGCAAGTAGCTCGTCCGGAACATCTCCTGCGTTGTCCCAACATCTGTCCATGCCCAAGGGGCTGCCTAGGCTGTCCGCTGCTTAGAAAAACTTGGCTGTTCACTGCCAAGTATGGGGGTAGCCGCCCCCTTTCCACATCCGTCAAGTTAAGGGGCTAACAATTGGTCATAAGGTTCTAGTCACAAAGTCTAGTCAAGCTAGACTTGTCCTCAATTTATCATTATCAATGCCCTTTTTCTCTCAGCATAACCCAATAATACAACTAGCATTATTAGCCTTAATCCCGTGCAAAAATATTGTGTTTAGTTTGTGCTCAAATGGAAATTATCAAAATATGTGGGGCCATTCCTAAGTGCGTATGAATGCGCATTTTAATAAGAACATGGTGTTTCTTAATTTAAGAGAAAATTTTGAGTTGCGTTTGTATATTTTACAAGTTTATTTAATGAAAGTGTACAAAATATTTGATAATATGATATCAACTTTCCAATATGAATCTCGTTAGCATATACTCGGCGTATTACGAAACATGTGCTTCAGACGCATATAGACTGTACGATTTCAAGAGTCTGTAAAAAATATATGTAGGGTTCATAGTATGTTCTATAGAGGCCTAACATATGTTACCAGTGTTAAACCTCTATGTACCATGTTAGACCCTATATAAATTAACTAAAAATATTAATAAAGAAACTTGGTTAGGGTAGAGGCATCCTTGATCTCCTTTAGACATTGTCTATGATGTCTCTCAACTTCCTACCTATCTACCAATTATAGGGGCTGTTTGGTTAATGCTTTCAAGTACAAATAAGAAAAATTTTTATTCTAATTCTTTTTAGGAAAGAAAATAAAAAAATATTTTATTTTTTATAATTAATATTTTTATCAAGTAACAAAAAAATGTATGACAAGATAAAATAAAACTATCCAACCCCTCTAAAATGTCCTGAAGGGAGGAAAACAATTCTCAAAAAGACAAAAATGAAACCATCAATTAGAAAGAGCAATGACAAACAATAGATTATCTTAGTCCAAAAATAGTTAAAATAAGGTGCTCTTGAGTAATTATGGATTTAGCTAGTTTGCTTGTTGTGGTGACCTTTTTATTAACAAAAATATGAATATATTTTTTACCAAATAAAAGTGACATAAATACGAACCAAAAAAATGATATTTAGATGTATCATATTAAAAATGGCCACAAATGATTTTTATTTCTAACTCTCTTCCCAAGGAGAATTCTTGAAGAAAGGGAAATCAACCTTTCTCGGGCAAGAAATGACTTTTTTTTTGTAAGGGCTTAAAGCTATTTTTCACCCTTTAAAAGGGATTTTCACATATGAAAAGCGCAGGCTACGTTGTCCCAAATGAATCAGGGGGTTCTTCCTAATAAGGACAAATAGTCTAACTAATTTATCAATAGGTCCGTTAAAATCATATTATACAGAATAAAATAATTTTATTATTGCCCACTTGTCATGACTTACCTTGTGAAGCCAATCCTGACCAAGTCTGCTCAACGACATCCCATAACCCCCAAACCGATCATAAACTAGTTAATTCCCTTTAAAAATATAGATAAATAGAATTTATACACCAATATCTATCCTAAAAGGTCTAAATTATAATAAATGAAAAGTTGTAGGACTCAATCTCTTGTTAAGACTTAATAATTATTCATATTTTACTATTATTACAAACAAATAATAATAAAATTATACTATTATATATTATATAATTTTATCATGAACTTAATAACCACTAAGTCTTAGCCGAAATTATCATGAATTAGTTCATTGTTGCAAGTCCCAGCTGGGAGTAGTGGCGTCCAAAGTGACCTTGGCGGACTCAGTCAAGAAGCCCCCTATTTCGTCATTTGACGCTGTAAATGGGGGAAAAAGTTCTTGGTCAGAAGGTAACCTCCATATGAGAACTTGATGGGCAAAATCGCACAATGTACTAATTCTCCCACCAACTCGTCGAAGAAAAATGCATGTCACAATTTAATAACCAAACTTTTGAATGTCCGGACGCACCCGTTTTCAACGCCAACGTCCAAAAAGTCTGAAAAGGTTGTGGTTGCTGCCTAAACCCACCGAATCAGGTGAGGCCGGCAGGGCTTTTTTCGTCATTTCAGACCTTCCCTGCCACGCCAACATGATCAAAATACTTAAAAGAGTATCAGCCCTTTTTTCAAACTAATTTGAGGTGGGGTTTGTTCGGTCAATCGTCCACATCTTTGCTCCGCTAGAGGATCACTCCGGCTCCCCATTGCCGGCCAACAAACTAATCCGGCCACTTGATTGGGCCGCGCCGGGGCTTCACGGGTCAGGCCTGGTCAGCCTAATTATTATGATGATCGGATATAATGTCGTTTAGTGGAGCTCTTAATTAACTACTTAGGCTCCGTCCTACTAATCACAATCTTGGTCATGGGGGTGTATTTGCTCTGGCTCTACAGCTCTTCTCCCACCTTCCCCGCCTTTTTTTAAGTACTTAATACTATTCACATACGACTTTCCAAGACCAGCTGTAGACCCCATTTTCGAGATCTCTAGCTCCCTTCCTCTTTTAAACTCAGCTATTCTCTCCCAACTTTCAGCTAGACCCAGAGGTAACCCGAGAGAGCCAGCGAAAGAGTGTTAAGAGGAGATGCTCAAAGTCTAGTGGGGGCTCTCCCTAATCCTCCTCCTCTTTCTCTCTCGCTTATTTCATGGCAATATTTCGCCAGCCATTCAGCCCATGTCTTTTTGATCTCCTATAAGTCAGGCCACAAAGTAGAGTAATTAACGTCCAAACCGCGACAAAGTATACAAAGGACGTATGTGTTTTCTTTTAATTAAGTGTTTTGTTCTATTTCTTTTTCGCTCTCGTCTATGTTTCGATTGAATTTTTCATGTTTGGTGAAAATGGAATGAAGATGGAGGGCTTCGAGAAGGTGTGGGACTCGGGAAGGAGAGCAAGCAGGAACCTTAGCAGGAGCATCAGCAGGAACATGAGCAGGAGCAACTGGGGGATGGAAGACGTGTTCGTGCGGTCCACAAGGTCGAGGACGAGCGGGAGAGGAGTCAATGACGACGAAGAGGCCCTCCGGTGGGCGGCGCTTGAGAAGCTGCCGACCTACGACCGATTGAGGACGAGCATATTGCAGTCTTATGTCGAGACGGAGGACTCGACGAGTCATTTGGTGAACAAGGAAGTGGACGTCCGAAAGCTTAACGTTGACGAACGGCAGGAGTTCATCGAGAGAATCTTCAGAGTTGCAGAAGAAGATAACGAGAAGTTCCTCACAAAGTTCAGAAACAGAATCGACAAGTACGTAGTTGTAGTACACACATAATTCAACCTTGCCGTAATTTTTTTTGTCGTGCTTCTTTGCTTCTTCTGAATCATTAGACCAAATCTGTTCCACGTCTGGCTTCCGCTAGAACTGGCGCCATGACAATGGGAGATGGGTTGGATAGGTTGTTTGTTCACTGGTTTATTTTACTATTAT
Source organism: Saururus chinensis (assembly GCA_035235625.1). NCBI lineage: Eukaryota > Viridiplantae > Streptophyta > Magnoliopsida > Piperales > Saururaceae > Saururus > Saururus chinensis. Next base: position 7,815,097 of record CP141143.1, read on the forward strand.
CGTTGAATTCGTCGATGGTTTTGGTTTACTTATCAAACAAGATATATCATATTGCTAGTTAAAAATAATTCCATTTGCCATGTTCACTCCTTGCTTGCTCTGTTTTTGTTGTATTTGTCTAAAGAGAGAAGTTGTCATTATTCTGCATTTATAGCACAAACTGATTTAATAAGCTCTTCCAAGCATTGTTTGCTCTCCCAAATCAAAGTTGACGAGGTTGCCTTTTGGTTCTAAGAATTAAAAAAGAAAACCACACCAAGTCATCTACATGTGCATGATTTCCAGCTCACCTAGAGCCTAGTTGACTCACTTGGCTTGCTTTTCCTGGAGAACCTGATAAACTGAAATTTAGCAGGCGGTATTTAGCTAACCAGCAGATAATTGCAGGGTCGGGATTCAACTTCCAACAGTTGAAGTTAGATACGAGGGCTTGACGATTGAAGCAAATTGCTATGTAGGAGGCAGAGCTCTTCCTACTCTGCTCAACTCGGCAAGGAACCTTGTTGAGTCGGCTCTGGCTGTCGTGGGAATCAGACTGGCCAAACGGACCAAGCTCACCATCCTCAAAGATGCTTCGGGCATCATAAAACCCTCCAGGTATGTGTCTTTACTTGATGCGGCTGATTAACCAATAATTGGAGCCATAACATGCCCACTTGACTTAATTATAGAAGATACAACTGATGCTAATATGTTAATGTATTTGATATATTTTATAATCAGAATGACACTATTGTTGGGTCCTCCATCATCTGGGAAAACCACGTTGCTCCTCGCCCTAGCCGGCAAGCTGGATCCGGACTTGAAGGTGAGTGGTTTCACCTAATACACGTACTCTTTTCCCATGAATTGGCTGGCCACAAATGTAAATCATGACTTTAATTAGACACTATCGACTTTGGGCCTAGGCGATCCAAATGTGAGGTCTGATTATCCTAAGTATCGGCTGGCCTAGCTTGCAACTTGCAAAGATTCCCGCCGGCTGCCTGCTCCCTTATGCAATAGGTTTGTCATTTTATTAAGTCGTTCACGTCGGAAACGTGGATGAGTTAGGAGTGCCGACAAATTGATAGGCCCTTTGGCCTTATTTGCGTTTTTCTCTGTTTTTAATTTTGCAACTATTTTAGTAAGTAATTTTATTTATGACAAGACTAGTTCTCTCCTTCTTTTTGGTAATTCTCAATCTTCAAGTGAGAAAACAATGTTTGAAGAGCAAGCGAAATGAATGATGACACTTCTCTTAGTGGGCGGGTGAGTGGCCGTGGCCCGTTTGGTGGTGGGTGACGGCTTCTGATCCTTACGTAGATTGACTTTCTGACAGCATCGCCCAATCCGCATTGTAGATGTATGGTGAAGTGACATATAATGGCTACCGATTGAACGAGTTCGTGCCCCAGAAAACAGCGGCCTACATCAGCCAAAACGACGTTCACATTGGGGAAATGACAGTGAAAGAGACCCTGGATTTCTCCGCCAGATGCCAAGGTGTTGGCTCCAGATACGGTAATTACCTTCGCTCTTTTATATCCAAATGTAGGAGTAATGAAATCTTCTTCTATACTAGTTAAACACGGATCACATTGTGTCGACTGCAGAGTTAATGACAGAGCTTGCAAGGAGAGAGAAGGATGCGGGCATATTTCCAGAAGCCGAAGTAGACTTGTTCATGAAGGTATCCAATCTTTTGTTTATTAATAAAGAAAAAAAATGAGATCAGTCGAACTCATGTTTAAATGGCAACGCGCTTACCCGCCGCTCATTTTATGTCGTTGGAAACTTGAAAGCGCCCACGCTTATATAAGCCCGCGTCCTTTCGTGTAAACACGGAAAAAGCGAACACTGCCACTCTGGTAGCAACACTCTTTACAGTGGACATCGCACACCCTACTCGAATGGAAAACGCCAAAACAGTGTCAATTGATTGCTCCCGCTCCCCCATGGTTGTATTTATTTGCCCGCAAGGTTGGACTATTTGGCTGCGGGTGCTGAAGTAAATAAATCTAATTTGAATACTCGACCCCTCAATTGAATCCGTATGTAGTAACAAACAAGAGATGTGGGGTCGTAATTGTGGATGCTCTTTCTAGTTGGACCGACAAACACTCAGTGAGTCAGTGTCTACTACCCAACGACTCAAGAGCAAGAATGTCTGGTGTGCTGACGTTCTATATATTGATTCTTTCTTGTTCATTCCCTCATCACAGGCTACGGCAATGGAAGGAGTTGAAAGTAGCCTTCAGACCGACTACACGCTCAGGGTAAGCCTCTCTTTTTGTGTGTGAGTAATGCTGAACCTTCATTATTGTTTCATCCCGAGGATGAACTACGTCCCATGTCTCGATCTATAACCATTAACAAGTTACTTGCGAATTCGAGAGTAAATAAACAACACTTGTTGCATATGATATTGGATCAGATACTGGGGCTTGACATCTGCAGAGACACAATTGTCGGTGATGAGATGCAAAGAGGCATATCTGGTGGCCAGAAAAAACGAGTTACCACAGGTTGCTTCAGACCCAACTGGGCTCCAATTCGTCCCCTTCTTCTTTCTTTGTTAATTTGGTCCACTAAGCTGCGAAGTAAGAAGTATTCACTACTGGAGTTACAAGCTAATGCAGGGGAGATGATAGTGGGTCCAACGAAGACGTTGTTCATGGACGAAATATCGACGGGTCTGGACAGTTCGACCACGTTCCAGATAGTGAAATGCCTGCAGCAGATAGTCCACCTCACGGAGGCCACCGTCTTCATGTCCCTCCTCCAACCTGCACCCGAGACGTTCGACCTCTTTGACGACATTGTCCTCCTCTCTGAAGGTCAGATCATCTACCAGGGCCCCAGGGCTCACGTCCTCGAGTTCTTCGACAGCTGCGGTTTCGCCTGCCCCGACAGGAAGGGCGCCGCTGATTTCTTGCAGGAGGTAACAAGCAATAATGATAATTAAGCCCTTCTAATACTAGGCCCAATAATAGTAGGGTCCAGCATGAAATAGTGCGGGAAAGAAAAATCCTGGCCGGCCCCGCCCATGATTTGAGCCTGGCTGGGCTAACAAGATTTGGGAGGCGGGAGTCTTTTCGTCTCCTCTAGACCGTCCTCCTCGCTGGTCTCTTCCAGTCGGCTCATTTGCTAGACGGCGAAGAAGTTTCAGGCGTTTGGCCTGGTTGCTATCGCTGAGATGGGTTGTCTGAGACGTTGCAGCCTGCACAGGGGTGGTTGCGGCTTATTATACAAAAACAGGGCTCTAACAAGAAGAACATCTTGTTCACTCAGGTTACATCGAAGAAGGATCAGGAGCAGTACTGGGCGGACAAGAGCAAGCCGTACAGATACATTCCCGTCTCAGAATTCGCAGATCGATTTAAAAGGTTCCATGTGGGTCTGCGGCTGGAGAATGAGCTGTCCGTCCCCCATGACAAAAGCAAGTGCCACAAAGCCGCCCTCGTGTTCACCAAGTACTCAGTCCCCGCCATGGACCTGCTCAAGGCAAACTTTGCCAAGGAGTGGCTGCTGCTCAAGAGGAATTCCTTTGTTTACATTTTCAAAACGGTTCAGGTGGGTGCCCGTGTATGTCTACTTTCCACGCTTCCCCTTTATATCAGCATTAGAAATTTATTTGCTCGAATCGAATCTGTCCAGATTATCATCGTGGCAATAATCGCATCGACTGTGTTCTTGAGAACAAAGATGCATACGAGGAATGAAGGGGACGGGGGGCTTTACATTGGGGCCCTTCTATTTGCCATGATCATAAACATGTTCAATGGTTTTGCGGAGCTTTCTCTCACTATTGTTAGGCTCCCTGTATTCTACAAGCAGAGGGACCTGCTCTTTTTTCCGGCTTGGGCTTTCACTCTCCCAAACTTTCTCCTAAGGATCCCAATATCAGTTTTAGAGGCTATCGTCTGGATGATTACCACCTATTACACTATAGGATTTGCCCCTGAAGCTAGCAGGTAGCTAACCTAAGTATCTAACTTGTCACCGGCTAGTGCATTTGCTTAGCGATCTACACTTCTCAATTTGTGTCAGATATATGTCTTTCTAACATGACACCGCTTTTATTCCTAACAGGTTCTTCAAGCAGTTTCTGATTATCTTTCTGGTGCAACAAATGGCAGCTGGTATCTTTAGATTAATAGCAGGAGTTTGTCGGACCATGATCATTGCCAATACTGGAGGAGCTCTTACTCTTCTACTTGTCTTCTTGCTTGGAGGGTTCATTCTCCCGCGAGGTTCACATCCTCATATCTTTCCTTTTTAATATCAGTCCCTATAATTATATCAGTTTCTTGATACTCTGGCAATTTTATGTGAATGAATAATGGACATTTTGATTATAGGTGAAATTCCGAGCTGGTGGATATGGGGCTTCTGGGTTTCGCCACTTTCCTATGCCTTCAACGCCCTTGCAGTTAACGAGATGTTTTCTCCACGGTGGATGAACAAACCGGTAAGGATCACTCAAAGTTTTGCCCTTTAATCATGACATCTTAGGGAAAACAAAATCCAAAACTGCAGATGTGCCTTCTGCCTCTTTGTTACACTTTTGCTTGTGTCCAGTAGTTGATCTGAAGTTCCAATGGTGTTTCACTACAGCTTGTATTTATATATTATCATTTTGGTTATCGATTACTGTTGCTAAGTCTTGGTGAATTTGTAGTCATCACAAGGAAATAAACCATTGGGCCTTGCTGTAATGGAGAACTTCGACGTCTTTCCAGAACGCTACTGGTTTTGGATTGGAGCTGCGGCCCTATTGGGCTTTACTATCCTCTTTAACGTTCTTTTTACCTTGGCACTCATGTACCTCAATCGTAAGTCTTTTGCTTTCTCATTTGTTGCGACAGAGTAGTGTCATAATTTCAGTCTAGAACGCTTTGTAATTTAGCTGTATGTTTCTTTGTTTCATTTCTTTTTTTTCTTGCATTGAATAGCTCTAGGAAAGCCACAAGCTGTTATATCTGAGGAAGCAGCTAACGAGATGGAACAAAATCAGTTTGGATCCAATGGAGAACCAAGAATCAGAAGCACAGGTTCCAGCAAAGGTTTTGCCCCTCAATCTTTATTGGCTACTGATGTGAACAACACACGCGAGTTAGCACATAGAGCTGATTTTTCAAGAATTTTACAGAGTCTACCTGCATGTGATGAAAGTTTCTGAACAGTCGTAAAAAATTTGACGAAAATTAAATTGAATTGCTGAACACCATCTCCATAATTTGTTGCTTCTTCCAGGAGTAGTCCAAATGAGCAGTCGAGCCACTGGAGGTCTTAGTCGAAATGCAGACATGGCACTTGAGGCAGCAACTGGAGTAGCTCCCAAGAGAGGAATGGTTCTTCCATTTACTCCTCTTGCAATGTCTTTTGATGATGTTAACTACTATGTTGATATGCCACCGGTATTTTTTTTTGTTTGATTGAGTTTTTCTTGCATATTAGTCGGTTTTCCTAGAATTTGGAGACATTTCTACTGAAGGGCTTTCCTGTGGTTTTTATAGGAAATGAAAGAGCAAGGAGTCACGGAAGACAGGCTTCAATTGCTTAGGGGAGTGACTGGGGCCTTTCGGCCTGGTGTCCTCACTGCATTAATGGGAGTTAGTGGTGCTGGGAAAACAACTCTCATGGATGTTCTAGCCGGTAGAAAGACTGGGGGTTATATTGAAGGAGATGTCAGAATCTCTGGGTTTCTGAAAAATCAAGCAACCTTTGCCAGAATATCAGGATATTGTGAACAAAATGATATTCATTCACCTCAGGTCACTGTGAAGGAATCCCTGATCTACTCTGCATTCCTACGTCTGCCGAAGGAAGTCAGCACGGAAGAGAAGATGGTAAGAGTAATCGTGCAATTGTTTTTGGTTTATATTATCAATGGATAAATGCTACCTTTGTTACTAGGAAGTCTGAATAAAAGACTGGTAATCTGCTGATATGCATTGTCAGTCCATTTCCTATCATCTATAGTTTTTAAAGTGCAACTGTTACCTAACAGATATGTTGATTAATATTCATATGTCAGTAGGAGCTTGATAGTCTCATATGTCAGGTATTTGTGGAAGAAGTGATGGACTTGGTAGAGCTTGATTATCTCAAAGATGCAATAGTGGGTCTGCCGGGGGTCACTGGGTTGTCAACTGAACAAAGGAAGAGGTTGACCATTGCTGTTGAGCTTGTTGCCAACCCATCAATTATTTTTATGGACGAACCCACATCTGGTCTAGATGCAAGAGCAGCAGCAATTGTCATGAGGACAGTTAGGAACACTGTTGACACTGGTAGAACAGTGGTTTGCACCATACATCAACCCAGTATTGACATTTTTGAAGCTTTTGATGAGGTAACTGATGCCTCTGAGCACAATCCTTTGTTTAAAGAATGCGGTGTACCATTCTTATGCTTGACAAATTTTGCAGTGTCCCATAATGTAGCATGCAATTGATTTTCATAGAAATTGTAACTCTATCAATTACCTTGCTATATCTCCATATTAATAATATTTTCTCATACAGCTACTTCTTATGAAAAGAGGAGGCCAGGTTATATATGCAGGACCTCTGGGCAGAAACTCCCACAAGATAATTGAATATTTTGAGGTGTGAAGCTTGCTCCACTTCTCTCTTATGTGGTATCTACTTCCTTCACTAGTTGCTGTGCTTGGAGGTGTCAATATAGTACTATTTAGATACAATTAACATAAAAGTAATGGCAATTTTTCTCCAATTTCTAATTATATGTGATACAGGCAATTCCAGGTGTTCCAAACATCAAAGACAAGTACAATCCAGCTACTTGGATGCTTGAAGTGAGTTCAATTGCTGCTGAAGTTAGACTTGGTATTGATTTTGCTGAGCACTATCAATCATCAACTTTGTACCAGTAAGTGAATAACAATTTACTTTATGCTTACGAAAGTCATTTATAAGAATCTTTGGTGTATACCCATTGTGTTTTAAGAGGCCGAGGGTGTTTTTGTAGATGTTGAGCGTGAAACATCTCATAACCTGTCCAGTTGACTATAGAATGCTAGGGGGGAGAGAAACTAGGAAGATTACCTGTCATTTTTTAAATTGTTGTGGACCATGGCCTACTAATAGGGGCTGTGGCACAGGCACCACCGAGAGGGGTGGTTGCAGTGCTGGTAGAAGGGTAGCCACAAAGGCAAAATGGCTTCAGCGCTAGCTGAAGTGGCTGTGGTGCCGGTGGAAGCAAATGCCTTGCCGACGGAAATCATTCTGTCACCTACTTCCTTTCCAAGATAAGACTTGACAGCAAGTCGCCAATCCAAACATGGTGTTTCCAGACTGGATTGTGGTTACTCTCGGGATGATATTCACTGGGCCTTCATAGCCAGCTTCAATGTTATCTGCAGAGACATCTATACATAACTTGCCTTTGCAATTCGAGCATAGCAGCCAGATGGGATTGTCATGTGCAAATCTGTAAGAATGCAAACCTTGCTACGACAAGGAATTGTTATGAAGACGGTGCTGAAAAGTGTGTGCCTTTCTAAGCCATCAAGCAAAGGCCATCAAGGGTGGAATGTTGTGAACCCAGTGGTTCACAAGGAAGATCTGGTAGCTGTCAAACTAGGAGGGAGGAACTAATTGCTAAGATACTAACAGTAATTATAAACTACTTCTAGGGATGCCACTGGGTCAGGTATATGGGAAAACTCAACCCAACCCAACTTTAATAGGTCGGGTTTGGGTTTCTAAATTGAACCCAAATAACTATTCAGGTCAGGTTCGGGTTTTAGGTGATCCAACCCAACCCAATTTGAATAAAGCTATAAATACTCCCTCTATTGCAAATTAATAGTTCCATTTATCTCTTACACAAAAAAAAAAGAGTTATTATCAAAACACAAAGAAAAATATGAAAATTTAATACTCCCATTGTCCCACATTAATAGCTCCATGTGGTTTTTCAAAATGAATAAAACTATTTAGTTCATTTTGAAAAACCAAATGGAGCTATAATGTGGGACAGAGGGAGTGTTAAATTTTTATATTTTAAATAGTTTAGTTTATTTTCAAAAACCAAATGGTGCTATTAATGCCAAGGGAGTAATTAAAATCTTGTATTTTTCTCATAGTAAAGTGAGTTTTTTTTTTAATTTTGGGAAAATTATAAAAAAAATGTTTTTTTATGCTAAACGGGTTGTGCTTGAGATATTTGGGTCAGGTTTGGGTTACTATTTATTAAGGAATCATGAAGATATCTTGCCAAGATGGAAGGCAGTTCAGTTGGGAAGTGGGCCTCTGTTAGTGGGCTATGGTCCCCAACATAAATGTTTCACACTTCTTGACCTAAGAGCTGTAGATTCCATATGTTCACCTTTCTCTTCAGTGAGCTGGTTTTCTCTTTTACTTTCCTTGGTATATATATATATAGGAAACCATTGGTTTTGATTGGCCAACTGATGGTCAAAGCAGTTAAACTGGTTCACAGGCTGATTTTGATACAAAATGATACTTTTTTTTCCATTTAGCATAACTTTAAAGATGCGGATAATACGTGTCATTTGGTATACAATAGGAGAAACAAGGCATTGGTTATGGAGCTGAGTACACCAGCCCCAGGAGCTAAAGATCTCTACTTTCCCTCAAAATTCTCCCAGTCAACCTTTGGCCAGTTTAAATCTTGCCTTTGGAAACAATGGTGGACTTACTGGAGAAGCCCTGACTACAACCTCGTCAGATACTTCTTCACCCTTATTTGTGCACTCATGATTGGTACTGTCTTCTGGAAGGTTGGCACCAAAAGGTAAGAATCTATATATACCTGTCTCATTTTGCAGAAAGAAAATTTCAACAGAACGGAAGTGTCATAAGCTTTTGGAAGTAAGCACACAACTCGTATTGCTCTGTTCATGTAGGGATAATGCCAGTGACCTATCCATCATTATTGGAGCAATGTATGCAGCTGTGCTGTTTGTGGGTATAAATAATTGCTCCACCGTACAGCCGATTGTAGCCATTGAAAGGACAGTATTCTATCGTGAAAGGGCGGCTGGAATGTATTCTGCCTTGCCTTATGCACTTGCACAGGTAATCACTTTACACAGTTTTAAAAGTGAAAACTGGTCGGCATATTTGTGTTGTTTAACCTTGTAACTTTCATTCAGTTAAATAATTGAATATTTTAATTTGAGTGTTGACAACATCAAAATGACAAGAGATATATACTTTGATGCAGGTGTTGATGGAATTACCATATGTATTTTTCCAGACTGCATTTTATACTCTTATTGTATATGCCATGGTGAGTTTTGATTGGACTGTGGTGAAGTTCTTCTGGTTTTTCTTCATCACCTACTTCACATTCCTTTACTTCACATACTACGGTATGATGACTGTATCGATAACTCCAAATCACCAAGTGGCTTCAATCTTTGCTGCGGCGTTCTATGCACTTTTCAACCTTTTCTCTGGTTTTTTCATCCCCAGACCGGTAAATATTTTACTTTCAAGTCATGGTAAATTGGCTGCCTTGCCAACAAGACTAATTATTTTGCTGATTGCAGAAAATTCCAAAATGGTGGATCTGGTATTACTGGATTTGCCCTGTGGCATGGACTGTTTATGGGCTGATTGTGTCACAATATCATGACATTGATCAGATGATTGATGTACCTGGCGAAAGACGTCAAGCAATCAATTTTTACGTGGAAAACCACTTTGGCTATCGGAGTGATTTCATGGGGCCTGTTTCTGCAGTCTTGGTAGGTTTCACAGTTTTCTTTGCTTTCATGTTTGCTTATTGTATAAAGGTGTTGAATTTCCAACAGAGGTAGAACGTCTAAGAGATTTTGAATCGCTGGATTTTCCTTCTTTTTTATTAGTAAAGTCAGGAGTTTTAAGTGCTAGGTTTGAGTTCTATTCAGGTAATAGGGGGAGGTGCGAGGGATATTTTGTGCATGTACTGTTTAAATTTCATGTGTGGAAGACAAGACTTCCCTGGTTTACTTTCACTTAAGTTTCAAGAAGCTCGATGGCCATATTAGGCATGTTTCTAGCTTCTTTGCCAAATTTAAGGCCACATTATATGTACAGGTTGGCTCAATTTGAGTAACTGCGTGGCTGTGATTGATTGGATCTGGATGGCACCTGATCAATGCCCCTCCTACATTATTTTATCATTTATTTTCTAAGCTCTATTACCCACTTATCAACACAAATAAAGAAAAGGGCCACTCACTAATTCAAACAGTCTGAAAGTAATCAGCTCCCATCTGCTAATCCAAACTTCACTCAGTCAAGCCGCGGAATATGCTTCCCCTCTCTCCAGCCTGTTTCAGAACAATTAATTGCAAGTATCTACCCTTTTTCAGCACCATACACTAAGCGCGGAATCATTTAAACAGATAAAATCTAAAGCATTTTCCTTGAAGCTCTCCATTCTTGATTGAGAAAAAATTGAATACCTTAAATCTCTTAACGGCTGTCAGTTTGGGAGAGCTATACCTCGTCAATTCAATCTGTTGAGAACAGAAGCATAAATAATGAGTACAAAATTAAGTTAAAGTAGCAAACAATTTTCTTCAACTTAAGTGAACGCCAATCAACAATTACCTAATTCATGTCTAATTATGTAAATACAATAATTCGGCCCAATTGCAAGCTCAACCGAAAACAGGGTCTACCATATCAAGAGTGAAGCTATTAGAAACTTACCTACAATCCTCAAATTACCTATTAAGACTTTCTTCTAATGCATACAAGAGGAATACAAGCAATCCAACAATCATAATGGAACAACAAAAAACCTAACAAAAACAAGAGCAAAAGAAAATTTACTTTCCTGTTTTCTCTCTCCTCTCACATAAGCCACCAAAAAAGTCTCGCTACTACTCACAAGACCATGTCCAATATATTCTATTTATAAACAATGAGATTCTGAGTGGGACATGCAAGCAAGTCACTCATGTGACTTCTATTCATTAAAGTTACCTAATGACATTCTCTACGTCCTAGGATTGAAGACTAAAATCTAACACAATTCCATATTCACTTTTCTCGGAATCGACCCCCATGCCCTCATCTCCGATACTCCAACGGTCCTAACTAGCATTAGTGTGGCACACACATTGATGTATGATAAGCAAACTATTTATATTAAGGGAATTAAATTTTTTCTTTTTAACATTTGACTCTTCCCTAGTGGTATGTAATTATCTATAATATTCTCCTGGGATATGTAATCATATATAATATTCTTACGAGATTTACCTTATATGTGTATCCTAAGGTCTTCCCTATATATATATATATATATATATATATATGTTGTACAACACTATTATATAATGGTTATTTAAATCTTCTTTATGGTATCAGATCCTTCTGTATCTTCAAGGCACTCTTTCTCATGACGTTCTCTTACTACCCGGGCTTTGTACCCTCACGGCCTACTCCAATTTTGACTGGGCCGGTGACCCTCTTGACCACCGGTCTATCATCGGGTACTTATTTTCATGAGTCCTAACCTCATTATTTAGAAGTCTAAAAAGTAAGTCACAGTTACCCACTCATCCATTGAAGCCGAGTACCATGCGCTTTCCTCCACTGCCACAGAGATTGTCTGGGTCTTTATGATTCTCAAGTTCCTTAACATCTCCTCCACTGCTACACTCACACTATAGTGCGACAATCAGTCTGTTATCGTTGTCACTGCCAACCCAATCTTTCATACTCGCACCAAGCACATTGAAATTGATCATCATTTCATTCGAAAGCAAGTTCTAGCTCGTAACATGCAAGTTTATTATGTATCATCCAAAAACTAATTTGTCAACATATTTACTAAGCTACTTCCCATCACTCAGCTTCAAGCTCTCACTACTAAACTCATGACTACTCACCCACTATGAGTTTATAGGGGTGTATTAAGGGAATCAAATATTTTCTTTTGACTCTTTCCTCATGGTAGGTAATCATTTGTAATATTCTCCTCAGATATATAATCATATCTAATATTTTTATGAGATTTACCTTAGATCAGTATCTTAAGGTCTTCCTTTTATATATATATATATATATATATATATATATATATATATATATATATATAGTACAACACCATTATACAATAGCTATTCAAATCTTCTTTAATTTATATACTCACTTCAGTTCGATATTAATTAAGTGTTGAGTTTAGTTCATCAAAATTAACTAGTTTTACTTCAATTTGTAAAACCTAATGAGATAATATAAGACAAAAAATATTTTTTTATAAAAAATGATTATAGATAGACTCTACGTACCTATGTCAGTTATAGTGAATTGCGTTAGGAAGAAGAATTTGATCGAGTCGTAGGGAACGGGTTGTCCCAATGTGAGCGACGCGTTACGACTAAAGTCTTGAGACTCCGTTCTTATTTAAATCCCAAGACTTGCACCTGGTTATTACTGCAGTCAGAGGAATGGATATTTTGACCATTATCTTCCAGAACTTGCTGAATCATTATTTCATGATCATGACATTTCTGCTACTCATTTTGGTGCAACAACGTATCTCGATTCTCAAGAGAGATGCTCTTCTTATATAAAAACGCTACAAACCTATCTGCATCCACCGCTTGCCTCGCTCTCGCTGTGTGAGGGCTCTACACAATTGCGTTTATACGAAAATTGATTTCCAGACCAGTTTTCCACGTGACCAACCCACATCGGGTTTCAAATAAAAAATTATTCGGTGGAACGGGTCATGTGGTAGATACACATATTTAATATGTGATATATTTAGATAATTTTTACATGTTTTAAAATAAATAAATTGAAGTATAAATTTACAGTAGATAGAACGGTTCTAATAATACTTCTCACTCCAGACATGGTAACTCTATATGTCCGAAACCCACGTGGGCTAGTCACGGAGCTAGTAATGGAAACCGGTCAAGGAAATAATTTTCTATTTTGAGCCTATTTGACTAACAATTTTAAGTAAAAAAATTTAAATTATTATTAAAAATAACTTTTGGCAAGAAAAGAAAAAATGAAAAATATTTAGTTAGAGTTTATTTAGATGATTTTAAAAAGAGATCAAATTTTAGCTCATTTTTTATTTTTATGTATAAAATGACATAAATATTTTCTAACATAAGTATCACACAAAAGAAATAATAGGTGAAATATTTTTTTAATTATTTAAAAAAAAGAAATTTAATTTTAGGTCAATTAGATTTGAATTGACCCAAGAAAGTCATTTTAAATTAAAATGGTCAATCCAAACGATTTTGAGTTGGAGAAGCACTTTCCAATTTAAAGAAATTACTTTTAAAACACCACTCAAATAGGCCCTCACACTAAAATATTGAAGATATTTTTTCGGAAATCACTCTTAAGAGGGAGCACTTCAGTTAAGGTAGAACGGACTATGAGAGGCCTGAAAGCACGCCGGTCAGATTAGGGCACTGTGACTGAACAATAACAAACAATAAGCAGAGGGAGTCAGCCTCTCACTTAAGGGACACGGCAGTAGTGATGAAAGAAAGATATTTATTTTTATCACAATACATGACCGTGGACATTGGAGGGGGAACATGATAACCTGTTGGATCCAGTTCCCTCACGGTAACGGTTGTTGCCCGGAGAATTCGAATTAATTTTATTTCTTGAATTCTTGTGTTCATGCCAATGTGTCCTTAGACGTGTAATCATATGTAGAATTTTGCGATCGATTCCAAAGTTTGGGATAACGCGTTGGCACAATAACGAAGTAATTCAAAGGAGCATTCTTGACTTTTGATTATCTTCTTGACTTTTGATTATCTTCTTATCTATGACTTTACTTCCCTATAAATAGAGCAACCAGTAAGGTATTCAAATGCACAATCGCGCGTTTCGTTTCGTTTCTCCCCTCCGAAATGGCAATCAATTCAGGCTTCTTCTCAGTTTGCCTTGTCCTCCTGCTAACATTTCTAGCCCATGCACGTAGAGAAGATCTTTTCATATGCCTAAACTCCGGTGGAGTGACCAACATAACCACCTACCACAGGCCGGCATATCTCTCTCTCCTCAACAGCTCTATCCAGAACCTCAGGTTCTCACAACCACTTGTAGGCAAGCCCCTGGCCATCGTTTTTCCAGAAACTAAGCAGCAAGTCGCGGTCTCAATCCGATGCGCCAGGAAAGGCTCATTAACAATAAGGCTGAGGTCCGGTGGTCACAGCTACGAGGGCCTATCCTCCTACGCCGATGCACCATTTGTGCTCATTGACCTGATGAACCTGAACAGAGTCAGGGTGGATATGGACTCGGAGACGGCCTGGGTCGAAGGCGGGGCCACGCTTGGCCAGCTCTACTACGCCATCGCCTCTTCGAGCAAGGCTCACGGCTTCGCCGGCGGCATGTGCGCCACCGTCGGCAGCGGTGGGCACATCAGCGGTGGGGGGTACGGAGCGCTCGCGAGAAAGTACGGGCTGGCGGCCGATAACGTGGTGGATGCCATGCTTGTGGATGCCAAGGGCCGGATTTTGGACCGCGGGGCCATGGGGGAGAAGGTGTTTTGGGCTATCCGTGGTGGCGGAGGTGGCAACTGGGGGGCTGTCGTCGCTTGGAAGGTTCGCATGCTAAGAGTTCCCGAAACCGTGACAGCCTTCCGGATCAACATCAGTGGCCCACCTAGGAAAATTGCCGAGTTGTGGTACAAATGGCAGCTGGTTGCACCGAGTTTGGAAGACGAGTTCTTCCTGCAGAGTGTGATCATAGCGGGAAACGACCAAGCCAACCCGATCAACATGGGCTTCACGGGTCTTTACCTAGGACCCAGGTCGTCTGCTCTCCACTCCATCGACAACTCATTCCCCGAGCTGGGAGTTGTGGAACAAGACTGCAGGGAACTCAGCTGGGCTGAAGCCATAATCTACATTCGAGGCGACCCGAATGTTCAATCTGTCAATGACTTACCAAACCGGTCCTCGTACCAGAAAGCGTTTACCAAGACGAAGGCGGACTTTGTGAAGTCCCCCATCCCAATATCTGCACTAATCGGAGCTTTGGAGTTGGTGGCACAGCAACAGAAGGGCTCATTACTCTTGGACCCTTACGGTGGGATGAATGACAGGATCGAGAGCAACTCAAGTCCCTTTCCTCACAGGGCCGGCAATCTTTATGCAATCGAGTATTTTGTAGATTGGCAAGAAGAGGACGACAGAGAGAACGGCAGCAGATACATAGACTGGGTACGGAGGATTTACGAGTACATGACGCCATATGTAGCCAAAAATCCTCGAACGGTTTACGTTAACAACGTGGACCTCGACCTGGGGACGATAGACTGGAGGAACTGCACCATGACTGGTGTGGAGGCGGTGGAAACAGCCAAGGCTTGGGGCGAGAAATATTTCATGGGAAACTACGATCAATTGGTTCAGGCAAAGACGGTGATAGATCCGCTTAACGTGTTCAGGCACCCTCAGAGCATCCCTCCATTGACTCTAGCGGGTGCAAGAAGATTTCCATAATGTGCGTTTATGTAAATTAAGGCCGTCGCGTGCGTTGGAACTGTTTTAAAAGTCACTTTTTATTCTCTCACAAGTGGGTCTCATTATTTAATAAAAATTATTATTATTCTAAATAGAGCCTGAAATGTGATCAGGTTAACAAAGTAAGCCTTACATGTCATAGGAATATGTTGTGAATGGCTTAAAGTTTGCTCTGGCCTGTTCAAGTAGGTGTTTCTTTGGCATTCACCGGGTTGCTTGCCACAGCCCTCGCTCCATTTTATATTATTAGTTATATTTAAAAAATTAATAATTTTTATTGAAGGGTGAAACCACATCTAAAAAAAATAAAAATAAATTTATAATATTTTTTTAGGTACCTAATTACTTAAATTAAATAAAATAAATTTATTAATGTAGACCAAATTTTTTAATAAAATGAAATAATTAATTTAAAATAGAAAGAGTATTACTCTTTCTTTGTAATTTCTTTAAATTGATTAACACTTTTAAGTAAATGGAAAGATACATATGAAAGTAGCAGTGTAAAACCCCTCCTATTTGCATAATAGCAGCTATTTGTTTGTTGGACGCATCTAACTTGGCAGTTCAACATCAACTATAGTTGTCGTCTATGTATGTATTATGTTTAGAGCCCAATGTTAGAGTTGATCAAGAAGATATTTTTATTATTTATTTGTTAAATATAATAAATATAGTACTTTGAATGATTCTGTTCTTTTCGTACATTTGTAAATATTGTGATAAGAAATCTTACTAAAATGATTATAATCGAATCAAGCAAGTCGTTCTGTCTTTAAAATAAAATTCGTCATTCTTAACGATGCTTAGGATTATTGGACGTTTGCCTCCCAAGATAAGATTCGCCCTCCTTAACGGTGCTAGGACTCTTAGGCGTCTGCTTCCCAGGATAAGATTCGTCCTCCTTAACGGTGCTTAGGACTCTTGGGCGTCTGCTTCCAAGGATAAAATTTGCCCTCCTTAACAGTGTTTAAGACTCTTGGGCGTTTGCCTCCTAGGATAAGATGATCAACCATGTACCGTAGGAGTACCTTCAACATAGTACATGCTGCCCAAGGGCACGTCCGTCACACGCCGCCAGAGGAGCTTATTCACTAAGCATGCCTTTGTTCGAGGCGAATGGCTTGCCTTACACGAATGTGTTGCATAAATCACTTACAGGCTCTCGTGCAAAGCAAAAAGGTAGGGGGCAGAAAGTAAGTCACATTGTAAGGAAATGAATAAACATAAGTACAGAAAATAGATGCATTCACTATCAACATGTTTACAAGCAATGGGTGCAACAACACTATGACCAACAACACAACTACTTACTTCCCCTATATAGCATAAGAAATTTCTTATATATTATTAGAGTGGCAACTAAAGTGGCTGTACGGGCATAGTGGCACCTTAAAACATAAATAAAGAAAATACATAAAAATAAAAAAAATACCTATAAGGAAAGCAAAAATGAAGTTGGTGATGTATCCGGAATGCAGTCCATGACAGGCGGCGGCGCGCATATGGGTTAGCCCACCTAGGTGCATTAGTTGAACATCTTTCTCCCCCACAAAAGTGGGTTGGCCCAAGGGCCTAACTAATGCCTTATATACCAACATCATCACCTTCATCTAGGCGATGTAGGACAATTCACTTCTTCAACCAATTCACATATGTGATTCGCATTCATCACAAAGTAAACTTGAGCTCTCTACCATATAGGCTTATCCCACTTAAATAATATGATGGGCATGACCCACTTAAGTAATATGAGCTTGACCTACATAAATATCATACTCACTATAATGATATGAACTTTAACCCAATAAATATAATGCCCACCTCTAAAGAATTATTCATGTATATTATTAATTTTCTAGGCTTTAAAGATTTTTATGTAATTAAATAATATGTGCCAAAAGCAAAGTTTCGCTTCCATGCGTGGGTATTTCTTCAGTCAAGCACGTTTTTATGCTTTCTGCACTCCTCATCGCAAGGCACCGGCGTCGACGAGACTTATGATTAATGAAGAAAAGTTTTTTCTCAAGTACTTGTTTGTCGCTGCCTTGAACAAAATATAAATTGATCGATGTTCCACAGTCAAGCAGTTATCGTATACCTTGAGAAACTTGAACGCGGAATGAGCCAAGTCCACTGTGAGATGAGGTCAAATATAAGTTCTGCCTTCACATCATCACTTTAAACAAGATTTTGCCTCCTAAAGCCATTAGCAAACGGCAGTGTCCTAGAAATTACAGCGAACGTTACGGCTGATGAGATGAGGAAATGGCATGACGCCATAGAGTCCAATCGATCAGTCACGAGTGGTAGTGGAAATTAAGGTGCGCGCCAAGGCAGGCATTATTCCTTAACAAGAACGTTTTCTTGTATCTTAATGTTGGAAATCACAATCGATAGACCTCATGCTTGTTCATGGCTTGCGTTAGAGAGGGAAAGAAAGAGAGCACGACATTGGGAAAACATTTATCGCACTTTCAAATTCAATGTTCAAATGTTTACGTTTTAATCATTATAACATGGACCCTTTCACGTTTTCAACTAAAAATTACGCTTACGTCTCTTACCCCTTCATATTTTAAAAGCTACAGCTCTTTAATAACTATTTGTAAAAGATGAAAATAATACCCTCGTCCAGCCAAAAAAAATAAAACTTGCTCCTTGTTATATGCCTTAATTCCACGATTCTTTCTCTAGTCGCCTTGTTCCTAAATTTAAATCCTATATTTTCAGTCATGTTTTCAGGGAAGTCAATAATTTGCATTATGCTTTGGTCACACAGCACTATGGGAAGTGGAAGGTGTCTTGCCCAATGTTCTTGAGTATGTATGCAAAAAGAGATTCAGTTGCTGTCTACTAACTTTTTTAGTCTTTTGGTTTATTCTTAAAAAAAGGTCAAGGATATTTGTAATTTTCATCATTTTAATGGGCTTATATATGTGTAATCTAGTAATAAAATTTTCCTAAATGCTACTTCCTTTATCTACCAGTGCTCATGCACGTTCGTTGTCCATATATCAGTCCATTGTTATATAAAGCTAATAACTTATTGTGTCCAGGGTAGATGTAAACGTAGATGTAGACACAAACCAAGTTTTTGGCATATACCGATGGTGTACACAAGTTAAATTAAAATAAAAATATAAAAAAATAACTAAAAAATAAAATAACTAACTTAATTCTAAGTTTTGAACTTTGAATTACTCATCTTCTTTGAAGCATACAATATATAAAAAAAATCTAAACTAATCCTAATAGAGTTAGGAGATAATTTTTAATTTAATTATAATTAAATAAAAAGTATAACTATTAAGAATTATAATAGAAATCTAATTTAATCTAATCTAATTTAAAAATCTAATCCTAATTTTGATAAATTATGAAGGTTGGACCTAACCTTTAGGGCGGGCCATAACATTCCACATCGCTTCCACTCCACCTCGTCCTCGAAGTAGTCATTAATACTTGTAATACCAATAAAAATATGCATTTGGGCTCACCAATGTTCTGCTTCAGCCATTCCTTTGGAGAAATCATCAATAGGTTTTGTGCAGAGGAAAGGTGGGGCTTCAAAGGAACTAGACCTAGCAACTGCTTAGCCTGGTAAATCGTCTTCCAAAACCTTGATACCAGGTAGGAAATCTCATAGAGTTTCCAAAATGGAATGTGCGTTTCCACGTAGCCTGCAACTTTCTGATCCAATTCTTCGTCTTCTTCACAGTGCTGCTCTTTGTGGTTTTTATTAAAATCAAACCCCGCTTCTTGTGAGTACCCTATCACAACTAATTTTGCATTGTATTTTTTTATTAATCTTTCATTTATATACTTATTTCAATTTAGTCACATCTTTTTCTTTGAGTATATCAGTTAACCCATGTTTTATATTTTTTCAATCACTATAATTTGATCTTCCATGAATTTCATCAAAAGATATTTTTAAGGCATCTTTAAACTTCGTTGGATCACATAAAAAAAGCATTACATGAATTATAAATTTTTTATAGAGACTATATATTCCTCAGAAGAGATTTGTATCCCCATTGCAAAGGCTGATTGGCCTAGGCATGCATGTCAAATAGGAGAACATACAGTAAAGGAGAGCTTCTTATAAAGTGGTTTGGCTAAAAAAAATATCAAGGATCTCAATTGTGAATAAGCACCTCTAATAATCATATTTTGTGATAACATGTCAACCATGCAACGATCAAAAATTCAAATCTTTATTAGAGAACTACATAAGGGAATTGTTAAAAAAAGGTGAAGTTAAATTAAAATTTATCAAGACCGAAGTATATTCACTGAATCCATAACATCATGGAAGTCCACATGCTCTAGACAACTCATAAAAATTATAAATTAAAAGCTTATTTTGTCGCTCCATCATCGAGTAAAACAGTTCTTTCCATCACGCAATTTTCTAGTACAAAAATCTATCTTTTTATACTATATTCATATATTTTCTTCACTTAAATCCCACTTAAGCCAACACGAGGCTTATAATAAAGGCAATATCTAAGGCATTTTCAAAGATCAAATTGTAAAATTATCTATTTTATATCCTTGCTAAATTTCCCTTATGTCCCATTTTAATAATTCTATTTGTTTAATAATTACAATTTCCATGAAATGTGAGAAGCAGTTTAAATCGCAAGACTAAACTCTAACAAAATCACCTTTTCAAGGTATAAAAAATATTCACATCTTTTCTAATTCATGCTCCCCTTATCACGGAAAGACATTTAAACTTTTTAATTGATAGGTGAATAGGAAATTGGCAGGGTCATTTTAAAAAAATACTATTAAAAAATTAGAGAAGGTACTCAAAGATTTTCTCATAGCCAACTAACAACGGAAGGGAAGCATTTATGCACTTTCCTCATACAATAAGTCTAAACATAGGAGTCGTTTATCTATAAGATTGATAGGGAATAACGTAAATATTACTTACACTAATGTATTAGTATATGTGCCTATGTATTAATATGTATACCATCGATTTAAAATATCAATACGTCCCATGCATATGGCTCATAAAAAAGTATGAAAAATTCTTTCCAACTAAAAATACTACGACGGATTGATTTACCTGACCCCATTCTGTCAGTAGACAGTAGCCGTCCCGTAGAAGTCATAGTCGTGCAGACTTCAGAGGCATCCTACTAATATTATACAAATCAAATGGGCCACTTAAACTGAATATGAACTCAATCGAGGCGAAGCCCGATGGGCTGTGCTCCTCTCCAATACGGGGCAGTCTTCTCACGCGAGGCCCATTTGGTTTCGAGACTCACGTGATTTCTCGCTCCTGCACCTCTCCTTGTAACGTGCATGGCTGTGGGTTCTCTCCCGTTTACAAGATGCCGACATGAAGCACGCGGTAGCGAGGATCTCCTTTCCTTGGGTCCTAATCCTCTTCCATCTGGGTTGTTGGCAGAGAAACTGGCCTCATCCTCAGCGTGTTTCTTATGCTTGGTCAATGGTGACGGACTAACTCGTCAGTATTTATGTGTGACCTGCCAAGAATGCAAGCACCCTCTCTTAACACATACACATTATTTAGATCCACCACGCGTACTTTGTGCATGCAATTGCATGTATCCGTTCTCTTCCTTGAATTACTTGGGGCAGATAAACTAGTAGAAGCATCGATTTTTGCCTTTCATTTTTCTTTGCGTTCTCCTTCACATGGGAAATCTCAACTGGTGGTTGTTGTCCGTCTTCATCTTCCTCTCGTCTAGTGCACGTACTCAAGATATTGCTTCATGCTTAACAAAGAATGGAGTGAACAACTTCACCGCCCCTACCAGCCCCTCGTACGAACGTCTCTTCGACCTCTCTATTAAGAATCTCCGCTTCACAAGACCCTCTAACAGCAAAGCCATCTTCGTCATCTTCCCCAACAATTTGGAGCAAATGCTCAACTCTTTCCGCTGCTCCCGAAACTCATCGGTGACCATCCGACTCCGGTGCGGGGGGCACAGCTACGAGGGATTCTCGTCCGTGGGAGAGATCCCTTTCGTGATCATCGATATGATGAACCTGAACCAAGTCACGGTGGATGTGGAGCAAGAGACAGCCTGGCTCCTCGGGGGTGCCACGCTCGGAGAAGTCTACCATGCAATCGGATCGTCAAGTAAAACACACGCCTTCCCAGCCGGCATGTGCCCCACTGTGGGCTCAGGCGGCCACTTCAGCGGCGGCGGATATGGTACACTCGCTAGGTACTGCGGTCTCGCTGCTGATAGCGTGGTGGATGCAACCCTAATCGAACCTTGGGGCCATATGCTGACCCGGGAGGACATGGGGGAGGAGATCTTCTGGGCAATCCGGGGCGGCGGAGGTGGAAACTACGGGGCGGTGGTTGCTTGGAAGATCAAACTGTGCAGAGTTCCTGATATGGTCACGGTTTTCCAAATTAGCAGAAGCGGCAGCCCTAGCCAAATGGCCGAGCTGTGGCATAACTGGCAGGTGACAGCGCCCAACTTGCCTGACGACTTCTTTGTGATGATTGAGGTCACTCCCGCAGCCGCAGGAGTGGCGTTGAGCTTCATGGGTTTATTCCTTGGCCCAAAGGCAGCGGCATTTGACTCCATGCGCCGGGCACTTCCCCGACTGGGAACTGCAATGCGTGAGTTCCAGGAGATGACTTGGATCGAGTCCGTGGGTTACTTAGCACCCTCTAGCTTGATCAGAAGCGTTGACGATCTGAAGAACAGGTTTTTGTTTGACAAAACATTCTCAAAGATCAAATCGGACTTCGTGAGAGAACCAATTCCAGAAGAAGGGATAAGCGGTGCGCTTGAAATGGTAGCAAAGCAGCCCAAAGCATTTCTGGCTCTGAACCCATATGGTGGCGCCATGGGCAGGATAAAAAGCGACGCCATCCCCTTCCCCCATAGAGCTGGCAATCTTTACTCCATTGATTATATAGTCAGCTGGAAAGAGGACGACGAGGGTTCGAACAACGAGTACACTGACTGGCTACGCAGGATTCATGCGTACATGACACCGTATGTAACAAAGGGGCCTAGGGCCGCGTACGTTAATGACGTAGATCTCGACCTTGGGATCATGGACTGGACCAACACAAGCATATCTGGAGCTGAAGCTGTGGAGATAGCTAGGGCTTGGGGCGAGAAGTATTTCCTGGGAAATTATGACAGGCTGGTCCGGGCCAAAACTTTGGTCGACCCCACTAATGTGCTTAGGCATCCACAGAGTGTTCCGCCTCTGAACGGCCCGTTGAAGCTGAAAAAAAGGTCTGATAAATGAGGTGAGGTGATGTGTGACCTAAATACTAGTCTGTGTGGCTAGCTCAATGTATGAAAGTGAAGAAATCCATATTCCATGCGCATGGCAACTGCGTGCTTATAGTATATATCTTATAAAAAAAGGGGTGCTTATAATAGCATCTTAATTATGAAAATAGTTGATTTTCACGTGTTCATAGAAACATCCCCAATCCCTTCTGCAAGCCACTCTTTGTGCCTGTACTGAAAAAATATATATTTGTGGGCCATGGGCTCTACTTAACCATACAATGTGGCTTCCGAGCTCATTGGTCCAAGGGGTCACTTCAGTTTTAGTTCGAGAAAATTCAAAGAAATTAAACTTAAGAAAATTTTGGCTGAGGAAAATGCATAAGGGCACAGTAGAGCCTGGGCGGGCGGTGGGGGAATTGTTAGGAGCTTCAATAAGAATAATAAAATTATCTAATTAATTAATGAATTCCTCATCTCGAAAACCCACTCAAATTGGTTTTAAAAAATTGAACCTAACTTGAAACGAAGATTTTTTTGCCAAAAATTCGATCAAAATTCAGCGCAAAGTTCATTTTGGCATTTTTAAACAAAAATCGATAAAATTTGCCTTGTTTTTATAAATATATAATGGAGAGAATGTACCTATTTAGACCCCACAATGACTCGCTTACCTCATTTTTGAATTAATTTATTGCATTATTTTGTTTACTCCTTCACCCCATGTTTTTACCCAATAATTTACTCATTATTACCCCATCTAAAATTCAACTTAGAAAATATGTTTCTTTTTCTTCCCGTTCCCCTCCCTATTTTCTTTTCTTTTTAGTTTTTTTATAAAAAGCTATTAATGAACTTTAGAGTTGTCAGCTCTCAGCGCCAATATCAATAATTAAATTCATAATCAATCTACATCACGATGAGACTGATAATAAATATCCACCATCTACCCCATCTATTATATAAATAACGTAGGGTGTATATCCTCCAAGACTATATGTTACTACGTGGGTCATGAGAGTGACTTATCAGAAAGAGAAATAAGACTTTGGGGGCAAGCACAAATGTAGCTAATGAATATTAGGGTATACAAGTTTGAAAAAAATGTTAAAAAAATATGAGATATAAATAAGAGATTTTAAAATTTTATGAGGTATAAATAAAAAACGGGGTAAATGAATCATTATTATGGTCTAAATAACCACATTCTAATAGATAACCCTGGGTGAAGAGCAATAGTTTAGCCCCCAGCAATTAGCATAAAAAATACCAATTTGTGCACAAGGTACATGGTAAACATGGCGAATGTTTTTTACATGGCCTAGAAATTACTGTGGCACTAACTATTATTGGGTCTTGCTCCCTACTCATTGTGAGCCCCGTGCAAGGAACACTCAGGGACCGCACATGTTAGTGGATATACTGATGTTATCGTGCGCTAATGTATGCAACTTCGATCTCATAGTTGAAGAGCCCTCTAGTATTCTTACACTGGGCGGTGTGTGAGAAGTATTAAAAACTCTTCCCTGTTCTTATACTCACAAGGCACTAAATGATTTCTCATAAGTGGGCATTAGGAGATTTACTTTCCTTTCCTTGTGGTCCCACATCCGTGAGATGGGCCTTAAGGCCATAAATACGGAGTGGTGGATAAATCAGCCTAAATAAGATGCTGAGTTAAAGCTAGTAACGTACATTAATTTGCAAGTTCCCAATTGCCAACTAAGCTGATATTGAAATTTTATTATGACAATTTCTTTCTAAAAAATATAAAAATTAAAGAGGCTTGTATTCTAACTAGAGTTCCGGCCACTAAGTCACCTTGTTACTTTGTAACATACTCCCTCTATACAAAAATAAGTGTCCCATTTAATATTTTAAATTAAACTAAATAATTTATAATTTATTACTTTTTGGTTTATTTTAAAAAATAATAAAGCGCATATTTTGCGCCATTTATTTTTTTAAATTAAACTAAATAATTTATTCACTTGTTAGTTTATTTTAAAAAATCAATAAAACATTTATTTTGAGACGGGGAAATATTTGCAATGAATACCTCATTACTATATAACGTGTACCATTGCTACGGTTTGCCAAAGCAGAAGACACAGAAGAAAGATCCGTCGAATCTTAAAGAGCATATACACATACCACATGGCCTGGTAGATTGCAACCGAGTGGCCTTTAATTACCATCCGACAACAGACCCAAAGCGTGGCGAAAACAATGTGTCATCATCATAATCCATTATAGACAATCTATCTAAGATCCTTATCTATAAGTGAGTTGGGGGGACTAAAATCCACACAAATTTTATAAGCTAGCTCCAATGGTCGCGACTGGCTGCTCGTCTTCTCCCACCGATTTTGTGGTACACACTGATTAGTCCCTTTCAATGAAGCTGATGACATTTAGCTAATTATATTATGCACCGACACTTCTTATTGTTACCATTTATAATTTTTTTTAAAATAGATTATACAACCTGGATCCCATATCAACATTTATATTTAAAAAATAATAAATTTTATTAAACAGTAAAAATTACATCTAAAAAAAAGAAAAATAAGTTTATAATATTTTTTTTAAAGTACTCAATTATTTAAATTAAAGGAAATAAAATTATTAATATAAATTTTTTTTTCAAATAGAGCCATTAATTTAGAACAAAGTTAATTTATACACTTTTTCAGTTTAACATTAATAATTTTATTTAATTTTTTAA
This sequence comes from Saururus chinensis, assembly GCA_035235625.1. Classification (NCBI taxonomy): domain Eukaryota; kingdom Viridiplantae; phylum Streptophyta; class Magnoliopsida; order Piperales; family Saururaceae; genus Saururus; species Saururus chinensis. The sequence goes on from CP141143.1 coordinate 7,840,574, forward strand.
AATTAAATAATACTAATTTAGTTTTAAAATATAATTATTAATGTAAAAGGGAGCATTTAATTTGGGTCTACAAGCTTGGAAGCCATTTTCTGACCCATTTTTATTCTTGAATATTTTCTAGCCCAGTTTTATAGATAGAATTGTGTTTACCGTTCTTTTAAATTGCCTAGTAATATCATGGACTATTGGCTGGACAAGAATATGTCCAATACTGGGGCACATCAATATATATATATATATATATATATATATATATATATATATATATATATATATATATATATATATTCTTATACAACTCTCTATCCGATGGTCCTATCTTTCCTATCTAAGTAATATGACATAAGACCTTTCTCTATCCAATTGACCTATCTTTCTTATCCAATTAAGATGGCATAAGACCTCTAGTATAAGAAAATAGGTATATAAATATTATTTTCTATTTTCTTTATATACGGAAGCATGAATGTTACATAATAAGATAGCGTGAGGCTGATTTCTTTTTAAATGAGAAAACTCATTCATTTATTCATCTTATGATACCCATTTACTGAGCTTTGCTTTATAAAGCAATTGCTCCCCTCGCCTATTTAATGTCTTTTATTTTTTTAATGTCAACCCTGGCCTTTCTCATGGCCTAATTAAAGAATTCGTAACTTTTTGTTTCAAAACCACGAAGATTTGATCCGTCGAAAGCAGTTATTAGTGAATTCTCGGTGAAGTGACTAGTGCTTGTCATGAACTTCCGCCACTGTTGTTGCTGGTGACTTGGTAAAAATATGAATAAAATATTTATTTTAATTTTAATTAAATATTTTATTTAGTTTTTTTAAATAAATTTATTTTAAAAATTAATTATCTATTTATCGTGGGACAAATAGAGTACTTGAGATAAAATAATATTAAAACGTGGCTATTCAAACCCTAATTTTTCCCTGTATCCCTCAAATAAAAGAAATTTTATATATTTTTTTACTCATTTTCCCCTATTTTCTTGATCCCTTTTACCTCTATTTCCTTCTGCACCAACTCTGGCACCGGCCGGCCAAATCTACTGCTGCTAGTTGTAGCGGCTGCGACCAAGGGTTGTGACCAACAATAGCAGCCCCAAGCAAGCTATGCTCATCAGTGTTGGTGCCGGAATAGCTCACCGATATCAATGCCGGTGCAGGAAAAGAAGAATAGAAGTGGGGTGAAAGGGAAGTGGGAAATAAGGGATGTTGGGTAAAAATAGGGGATGTGAGAGATTTTAATAAAAGATGGTGAGGTAAGAGAGAAATGAGGGCACATGGAAAAAAGTGTGGTATGAATAGCTACGTTCTATCCCAACATGTGAATATGGAAAGAAATTTTTATGCTATACTTTGACAATGAGCCTAGTGTAAAGAATATATAAAAGTCATTGGTATTTGAGATTGATGGCATAGACACTAGCGCATATTAGCATCAATATTATTGATATTAATATACGTACTAGCGTATATGCTGTTGATCTCATAGATAAAAGGTTTTCTTATATTTCTTATGTTGGGTTTATTGTGCTTAAAAAATAGTTGTGTAAGCATGTTACCTTGCCAAAAGACACACCTGATTTATTGATCATGTTGGACCATGGCATGGGCTTGGGCCCGGTTTGGTCCAATGTGTCGTGGTCCGGGTGAACCGGTACAGGTCACGTGGTCCTAGGGTGGTGGAGGCGGACACACTAACACCACTTGATTCTTTGTTACACATAATTCGAATGAGACCCACACATGTCACACATGTATACTAGACATACATCTAGGTGTGCATTTATACATTGTGGGGCCCAATCGCGCGAATTAGGTGTTGGGGGGTAGGACACGTAGTAAGTGTGGGGTCGACCCTGTCACAGGCTTGGCTAGGGATGCCACTTGGGTCGGGTTAATGGTAAACCCGACCCGACCCGACCCTAATGGGTCGGGTTTGGTTTTTAAAAATAACCCTAATGGGTCGGGTTGGGTTTTAGTGATCCAACCCGACCCGACCCGAATATAAATATAAATATAAAATTTATATTTTTTAATATTATTTTTTAAAAAAAATAAAAAATATATATATATAATTTTTTTTTTTAATCTATTCGGGTCAAACGGGTCGGGTCGGGTTCGGGTTCGGGTCGGGTTTGGGTCACAGCTTTGTGATGTGGGTTCGGGTTCGGGTTTGGCAAAACCCGACCCGAACCCGACCCGGTGGCATCACTAGGCTTGGCCGTGTGCAGGGGGTTCAGGCCTCTGCGGGCTCTGTGAGACAGAGCCCGCACCCGTTGTGTATGACCCTTTGTATTAAGCCAGTATTTTAGCATATAAGCCCATTGTCTTGAGCCCGTTCAATGAGCCCATGAGAGGATGTCCATTTTTGGCCCATGTTATTTTTGGAACGGAAGAGGATTAATTGAGAGGGAGAGAATAAGGGAGAATATTCTCCCTTATTCCCATTTTGAGAATGGGGTTCCCCCCCTTGTGTGGTTCAATTGAATTGAATTGAAATTAGATCTCAATTCCCTTCATTCTCCCTTCTCAAGTCCGCCCCCTTCTTCTTGAAAGTGATTAGCCTCCTCTTGTCTAAGGGCTGGTCGCCCCCTTCTTCTTCCTCTAGAATCTTCCTTCTTTCTCCTACGGTGTGTAGTGCAAGTTTGGAAGAGGAGCTCACTGATTTGAGGCTTCAAGGAGAGACTTTTTTGAAATTGATTCTAATATCAAGGCTAAAAAGGATCAACACATAAATCATTGAGGGTAATTCTTGTTTCATTGTTTAATTGAGTAGATCTATTGATGGCATGTTAGATCTACCATGGAGGGCATGCTAGGGTTGTGTTGATGCCCAAGTCAGTTCGTATCATTCCATGTTAATTATTTTTCCTTTGATTGAATGTTATATGCATGTATATTGTTAATTGTTGTTAGAAATTACATGTATTGTGTAGATCGTGTATAAAGATTGAATTTTTTGTGTGCGCCACCTCTCCCACCACTACTTCTGCTACTGGCCAGCCACTCTACAGTGGTATTGGAGCCATTAAGGGGAGGTTTGGTCACTGATTTGGTTGAGATCTAATCGATTTTACCCAACTAAGTTTAAATTGGTAAAATTAATTTTTTTAGCCTAAATCGTATTATCTATTAGATCAGATAGTACTCAATATTTTATTTCTTTATCATTTATAATTTCTTTTAGCTATTATTAGCTGTACATAAAACATGTTGAAAAACAGGGATGCTTCAGTTAAGAAATCGTGTCATAGGAAGATACGTTTTAACACTTTATCATCTCGCTCTTACCTTATCTCTCTCACCTGACTTGCCTAGTTCAATACAATGCTAGCTCATAAAAAGAGTAGGAAATCCACCCAATGTTCTCGGACCACGTGATACGCATTGTTTAAGCTAGAACTGTGCGGGAAATAGGGACCAATGGATGCACGTGGCTTTGATTTATGTCCATGATCTGCGATTTGATTGCTCAAGAAAATGTCATGAGAAGCATTGGATATTGCAATTATGGTTCGCCATCGAGGGCTTTGTCGAGACTCAAAATTGTGGTGTAAACACAATTTTACAATATTTTGGTGAGATCTTGTCTATATTTATGCGAGATTACTAAGATTACAATAGTATGGCCCAAATTGCGATAATTATAATGAGATGGGAGATCAAAAAACATTAAAAATTATAATTATTTTTTTATTTAATTAATTTTTAATCTCATTTCATTAGGTTTACTAATGTTTGGATCTTATATCTCAGTAAGTTTTCTTGATACATATTAATTATGTTTGCTCACATTTTATATCATCATTATATATTATATATTTTATTTATTTTATATAAGTTATGTTATATATTAAATTTATAATTATTTAGTATTAATATCTATATTTGTAAACGATAACATGTACTTAGATTGTTAAATATGTGTATAGACAAATTTGTTATAATTATTTAAATAAATAAGATTGTTTTATATGATGGTCATCCAGACAAAACCAAAATCCGACGGTAAACCATAATTACAATAACTTAGGCAAAAAATTCTTGAAACCTACTTTAAAGAGTGACAACATTTTTGCCAACTGCCGCTGAAATACGAAGGGATCTAGAGTAGATGTCATTTCCTTGCTGTCTGATAAGTGATAAACAAAGAGCTCTCTCTTTAGCGGGTGGTATTTTTATAATTTAAAAATTGATTACAGTCATGCAAAGAAAAGATGTTGTTTTCAACTGTTTGTTTAGCGAAGCTCGAACAGGAACGAACCAAAGTTTGAGTAGACACAAAGTCGGACCAAAACGGTGGAAAAAACATAATACTACGAAGTTACTTTCTTCGTCCCATATTATCTATTTAAAAAAAAAACAGGTTATCAATGTGCAGGCTGCAACGAAAGTACTCTTTGATGTGTCTAATAGAAGTCGAGAGGGTAAAATGAAGAGACATATTGTGCTGTAGACGAAAGTATGGTGGTACTCTTTGATGTGTCTAATAGTATTGTCTAATACAAGATGAATTAGAAAGAAATATAAAAAATATAATTGAAAGATAAAACTAAATTGAACTAACTTTTGAATCTAATTTCTGAATTGTATTCAATAGGGCATAACCCTTACATATTTATGGTAACTAAGAATTATAATCTTAGTCCTAATAGAACTTATAATTAAAATAAATTTCTAACATTAACCTATGCCTAATATAAATGAAATTTTAATTATCTTAAATTATTTTTATTAATAATATTTAAATCTTAACTCTAATAGACTATAAAAGAAGACCTGACCCTTACGGCAGGTCATAACATTCCATTTTACTTCCGCTCCATTTCATCCCCGAGGTAGTTTACACTTCTTGTAGCAAAAAAACAAGTACAGAGTGAAACTCAATGCAATAAACAACAAAAATTAGGCCCACCACTGTTACGCAAAAATCTTGCAACCTTCTATGAAATCCGAAGAGATCCACGTATGATAATTGTATAATAGTACTAAACACATTAACATGTGGCTTGGACAGTCCAAAAGAACTTTTTTGAAAATAAAGACTCTAATTTATTAATAAGGAACTGAAAAGGGTAAAATATTGTGCCAAAGATGGTGTCTGTGAAGCAGAACTAAGTGGGTTGGGTTTGAAATGGAACCATTACTTATAAAAAAGACACTTGCGGGTCCAATCAGGTGGATTCGGATCCTAGGTTAATGAGGAGTCATCCGCATCCTAGAAAAAAAGCTGACAGATAAATGTTGGGCTTTGTATTTTGTAATAAAATATCAAGTGACCCAACTGTCTCAATTGATACTATTTTGGGCTTTTAAAATTGTCTGGCTAATGGGCCTAAGTTAGAATACCCATTAAGTTGTAGTTTTAAGTGGCAAATTTGAACCATTAGATGGCCTATGGATGGATAGTTAGGATTCTAGGGTTCTTAACAATAGTATTATGGTTTAGTTATAAATACACTATTAGCCATCCTAATTCGGGGCTTAAGCGAGATTATTCTCAATCAAATTCTAAACCAGAAACACATTGTAATTCTGAAGAAGATTAGCAGAAAGGCTTCATTGAAGACTCTAATGGCTACACGTATGCCTAAGTCTTTTGCATTAAGTTCTCACAATTGGTATCGAGGCAGGTTTATTTTATTGCACCGAACAAATTTTTTTGGCTGACAGAAAATTTTATGTTCACGGTTGTTGTATTTTTTTTGTTTACTGTAGCAATACTTGATTTCTGTCGTTGTGATTGGGCGGCTGTCGGACAGCCGCTGGACTACAGGCCGGAATAGACGTGCCAGCCAGAGCCGCCGCCACCAGGCGATGGGCTCTGGCCAGCGCTGCCACTGCACCGGCCGTTTCGGATTCGCTCGCACAGTCTGGCGGCGGCATAAAAATTTTGATTTTTTATGTCTATGAGAGTTGTTTTCCGACTGCTGTGTCTTCCGGCCGTCGCCCCTGTTTCTGATCTTGCATGGCGCTGGCCACCACCGCCTCCTCACTGTGTCTGGGTGCTGGCCGGCACCACCGCTGCATTTTTAGAACTGTGTTTTCTAGCAGCCTTTCCTGTCGTGTTTTAGATCCGCCGCCGTCGGCCATTATCGTCTTGAATAGAGGCTAGATCTCGAATCACTGTCGTTGGGCGGAACATTTTTCGGCCCTCTAGACTGCCAGTGGGAGTCGCGCGCAATCGTTGGACTTCATACTGTGCGTACTTTTGAAACACTTGCTCTGGCTGCCGCTCTCCGTTTTGTCACTGGGTATGAGATCGCCGCCATCAGGTGGTGTGTTTTCCGGTCTTTCGGATAGTGGTAGGCTTCGCTGGACGGCGGCGGAGGAGATTTGGTCTTCAACCTCTCTGTTGAGAGGTTGAAGACAACCCACAGGAGCGGGTCACCTCAACCCACTTCTGCAAGTCGTCGGCTCATCACTGACCCACACTGGCGCAGGTCTGTTCTGACCTGCACCGTGTGGGTTTTGTCATTGACGCGCATCGCGGGTTAGTTGCTGACCCGGCCCAAACCGGGTCTCCGGTTTGGTCTATTCCGGGGATAAAAAAATCAGGAAATATATATATACACAATGATGATTGCATTAGGATTTATGGATGTGTCTTTAATTATCATAATCAAGGCTTTATTAATGTTATGGGCCAGCCAGGGGATTATATTGTAATAATACATTTTATCAATTTTTTTTAAATTGTTGAGTGCACTACTTATGTAATTTTGAGAGAGAGTGTACATTATACTTATTGTAAGCGACACTAGAATTCAAGGACCCTATTTAGAGGCGGATGCAGTCATGAAGAATTAATGTATATTTTTTCTATTTTAGGGGCTTATTGCTTCCAACTTATACAGTTTTTTTAAAGGGATTGTATAAGGACTTTGGACTATATTTTTATTTGTGGTGTGTGGTGATGGAACCCGTGGCCGAGTCCCAAAAGCCTGATGAAAAAATTGACATTAATACCCTAGTCAATTTTGTATATAGATATTTTTATGATTGTTTGATAATTAATTGCATTCATTTTATTATTTGAAAAGGTGAATAGCACAAATTCAGTTCCCACGTCCGTTGAGATGATTTAGGAATGACCAAAGCATCCCAAGTTATTTGTCAACGTGTGAATCATATAGCATGTTATCATGGGGTGCATAAATTCACATACATAAAAATATTGTGCTGTTATCAAATTTTAATTATGTGACAAAGACTGTCATCCAACCCTAAAGGGAGGTGAAGGGTTATATATTTTAACATGGGTGAATCCCTATGCCCAAAGGTGTGAGATTTTCCTGTAATGTTTTATATATAATCCACTAGCCTTATCATGAGACAAAATAAACATTTGTTTCTATACGGCTTAGTAAATTTGATGCAGATTGCAACCTTTGCCTAAAGGGAGGTTTACAATTTTACTACATGATTTTAGCATTGGCTATTTCATACTTATGTTATTGTTTCTTGCCCTCTTTAATGTTTGCATGTATTTATTCTTTTATTGCAGCTTATCTGTCTTTTATTTCTAACCCTAATCAGCACCTTCTATTATTGTTTGGGGATAATTTTATGGATTGGAAGGAAAAGACTCTTTTACTATTAGGGTGCATGGACTTGGATTTGACATTTCGTATAGATGTACCCACTACTACGGAAAAAAGTACACTAAGTGAGGTAGCATCTTTTAAAAAGTGGGAGTAGTCTACCTGCTTAAGCATGATGCTCATGAGGTCTCACATAAATAAAAGCATTAGAGGATCTATCCCAGAATGCACTACAATCCAAGAACTTTTGAAAGCTATTGAAACTTAAGTTCTGATAAAGCCTTGGCCAGCACCTTAATGTCCAAGTTGTTATCCATGAGGCTAACAGATGACAAAGGGGTGGGAGAGCATATAATGCAGATACATGATATTGCTAATCAGATAAACAACATGAAAATAAAGATTGATGATACTTTTTTGGTCCATTTTATTCTGAACTCTTTGCCTGCACAATATGGACCATTCAAGATTTCGTATAGCACACATAATACTCAGTGGTCAGTTAATGACCTTTTAAGTATGTGTGTTCAGGAAGAGGGGAGACTTAAGCGAGAGAAGCTAGAAAGTGCCCATCTAGTTTCTCATAAAGGACAAAAGAAGGGTAATCATGGTGCTTTAAAGAAGAAAGCTGGTAAAAGTGTGCCAATGAAGTCTACTGGTGTTACCAAGGAAACCAAAGATTTTTTCTGCAAAAAGAAAAGACACATGAAGAAAGATTGTCATAAGTATCAGAAGTGGCTTGCCAAGAAATGAGGTAATTTCATGTCTTTAGTGTGTTATGAATCTAATTATGTCGATTCTCATCATAATAACACATGGTGGATTGACTATGGTTCTACAATCCATGTTTTTACTATCATGCAGGGGTTTCTCAATCTAAGGAAACCAAATGATGGGGAGCACAACATCTATTCTGGAAATAATATGTGCTCGAAGGTTAAAGGTGTGGGGACATATAGACTTGTTCTCCATACAGGATACACCTTAGATTTAGAGAGAACTTTCTATATTCCAAGTTTTTTTCTAAAAACTTAGTTTCTGTATCAAGACTAGTGCCTCGTGGCTTCAATTTTTAGTTTATGAATTCCTCATGTCTAATTTTTAAAGATTTAATCACCATTGGTTCTGGTTCTTTGATTGATGGATTATATTGTCTCTCTTTACGTGTTTCCTTTGAACAATCTATGATGTCTATGCAAGGAAGTGTTATTAAAAGGAACTCCTCTATGTTATGACACAGGCGGTTGGGGCATATCTCTATTGACCACTTAAAGCGATTAGTAAGAGAAGGAGTTTTAAAAACTCTTCACTTTACTAATCTTGAGACATATATAGACTGCATAAAGGGAAAACAGACTAATAAGTCTTTTAAGGGTGCTAAGAGGCATGATCAGAAATTAGGCACTGTACACACTGATATCTGTAGACCGTTTAGTACTCTCTGTCTGAATGGTCAAAGGTATTTCATTACCTTTATAGATGATTATACTTGATACATGTATCTTTATCTCTTAAATGAAAAGTCTGAAGCATTTGATACTTTCAAGACTTATAAGGAAGAGGTAGAAAAATAATTTGGATTGAGTATCAAAATTGTTAGATTAGACAGAGGAGAGGAATACTATGGCAGGTATACAGAGAGTGGACAAAAACCTTGACCATTTGCACAGTTCTTGAAGGAAAATGGTATTGTTGCACAATACACAGTACCAGGCATACCACAACAAAATGGTGTTACTGAAAGGAGGAACTGCACTTTGATGGATATGGTGAGGAGTATGATCAGTAACTCCTCTCTTCCTCTCAATATGTGGAGTGAAGCCTTCAAGACAGCTGTGTACATTTTAAATCGAGTTTTATCTAAAGTTGTTTCTAAAATACCCTTTAAGCTATGGAATGGATGGAAACCTAGGTTAGATTATGTACATATCTGGGGTTATCCTATTGAGGTTAAGGTGTACAATCCACTTGAGAAGAAGCTTGACCCTAAGACTGTCACGCCCCGGCAATGCCCGAGCTGAGCCAAACCCGGTCCAAGGGCCGGTCAAGCGCGCGGGAGCGACGAAGGGAAATTGAGAAAATGATTTAGCGGAAGACTTAACCCTAACCACGGGCGATTTAACAGAACTACGGAGTACACACAATCCTTTGAGCAAGAGTAAATAAGAAGGAAAGAAAGAGTGTTGCTTATTACAAAGTAAACAACTAAACTCAAACCCACATGCTTAGTTAACTAGCCCACACTGGCTCAAATAAGTCTTAAGCAAACGTAACTGTAAAATGTGACATAAATCCAAAACAAAGAACCCTACACAAAGGTTCTAAACATAAGCATAAAAACCAAAGAAGATAAGTCACACAACGATCTCCATGATCACATCCAAGCCATCTCCGACCTTTCCTCAAAGAGGAGATCATGTCCGTCTACGTGTCGCACCACGCAGCCCCAAAACAAAACACAAGAAAGAGGGGTGAGTTTAACAAACTCAGCAATGGTTTTTAATATCACTACCAACATCCAAAATACGATAGCATAGCAATATAATCGTTCAGATCAAAGATTGGCAAGGTGCATTATTTTCTGATCACACATACACATTACCTAAAAACTGCATCATAGTGCATAATCCACATAATTTCATTCTCATCATAATCACTCTGCATGAAATGTATTTCTAACATACATATTTCATCATGCATCACATCAAAATCAACCTACATGGATGTATCTCTAACATACATGTTCCCACATGCATTATATCATAACAACCTGCATGAATGTATCTCTAGCATACATATTCCATCATGCATCATATCATAACAACCTGCATGAATATATCTCTCACATACATATTCCCTCATGCATTATATCATAATCAACTTGCATAAATGTATCTCTAACATACATATTCCATCATGCATCATATCATAACAACCTACATGAATGTATCTCTAACATACATATTCCATCATGCATCATATCATAACATCCTCCATCAAGGAGTAATCACAAATTTGGTGTCACACAGATGGGACACAGACAAGGCCACGAAGGCGTGTCATGGTCCAAAATTCTACACAAGAATTCAAGAAAGATCGGGGTTGTCAATCCCTAAAAACTGCTCGCCCTGGACGATCCTGGCCAAGGATGTCCCATTCTCACACAGAGAATCTAGAGCATGGGTGTTCGCCCAGGGACATCTCCCGCGGAGGGAAGAGCCCGAGTTCTCACACAGAGAACCCTAGAACACGTGGTAGCGGGTGCACACGGCATACCACACTGGATTCTCAGGGTCCAAATGACACTTATAATAACATTCTCACAATCCGCAAGACAAGTACACAACTCGTCCCCACATAATCCCATTTAATTAGACTCAACCCGGGGAGTGCACTCGTTCCACACAGGAACTCAAATCAAAATATGTCCTTTCGGACCAATCAACTTATGATTAATCCACGACCGATGAATCCGGCACACAATTTCACCACATTGCATCCAATCGGTCAAATTCGATTAACCTCGATGAAGCCTCAATTGGAAACCATTTTCATGATGCATGCAACATGGTACATACGTGGGCAAGGCATACATGAATCCTAATCCATGATAAGTGCTTTCATCAGCCCCTAATGCATCATTCATAATCACAATATCAAGCTTCAACATCATCATTTAACCCCCACATGTGTGTGTGTGTAACTAGTAGAAGCATTTCACACAATGCATGTCAACATGCTTGAAATTAAACTCACTACCACACTACACATGTGAATTACCATCTAAACATGAATTCCAGCGGAAATCATAGGAGAAGAAACATTGAAATCACGACTCAACTCAAAAACTCAACCACAAAGACTACACACATATAAGATCATTCATTTCATCCTTGAGTCATGGCATTCACCACATCCACACATCAACTAACTACATTCTATCATGACAAATCAGTCAATTAATAAGTTGTAGTTCTACTGAAAACATGCTTAATCAAAGGGAATCAATCATTCATAATTTCAAGATGATAATTCCAACATCATGCCACAAAACATAAGCCATTTCACAAATCTCTAAGCATATATCTCAACTCCATAACCTCAATAGCATGCCTTTCCAGTAGCATAATATAGCTTAAAACACTCTACATTCATATGAAATTGGCAAGCTAAAGTGGAATCATCAAAATGAACATCATGCATTAGAACACAAATCTGTTGTGTAGCCGTTCAAACGCCCTTCAGGCCGTTCGATCGGCTAAACGTAAAAATTTAAAATTCACAGTTTGGCCGTTCGAACGCCTAGCAGGCCGTTCGATCGGCTGAACTGGAAAACTGTCATTCCGACAGTGTTGCCGTTTGAACGCCCAGAAGGGCTGTTCGAACGCCAACAAGGCAGAATGGAACCATCTTATTCCTTTCGCAAATTCAAACTTAGACACCATTGATAACACTTAAAATCCACATCTAACACCCTAATCATCATCAAAAGTCCTTTATGACTTCCAGAATGTTAAACCATACCATAATAATGCAAAACCTTAAGAAATCAGGATTAAATAATTCCATTTTCTAATCATGCCATTAACACACCAAATCAAGTAACTCCATTCGAAATAAGCCAAAAATCAAGGGTTTTACCATAGATAAATTGGAGTTTCAAAGATCCATTACCTTAGCACTTGATTAAGCTCGGATTTGAGGGTCACCCTTCTTGAAAACCTTACAAACACATTGAGTTTGGATTAAACTCCATTTAAAATCGATTTACCAAAGAAATCCCTAATTAAAACTTAGATCTAGGGCTTGTTGATTGTAAAAATCGAATTTTGAAAGCTAGGGTTTGTAGTAAAACACAAATCAGTAGTTTTTGATGTCCAAAAACTAATTGAACAAGGGAAAATGGTAGATTTAGAAGAGATTGAGAAAAAAGTTAGGGTTTAGTGCTTAATTAGAGTAGGCTTACTTTAATCGCCTTCTAATCCGGGCCTAATTGGGGATTAGGCCAGACCTCCCTCCTTAGCCTATTTCAAAAAATGGAAATGGCTCAGGTTTGCCCTTTTATAGTAAGGGTTGGGGTATGCATGGGTAAGTTATAGGGTGTAAATAGGAAAAGTAGGCTAGAAATAGGTATTTTGTAAATTTAAGCACTAATTAAGTCTAAGAAAATTCTGAAAATTTTTGTATGACCTTAAGTAGATATCTAGGTTCATTTGACACAAAAATCAAAATTTCGTCGGTGGGGCCCACAGGGGTCCCGCCAAAACCCTAATTTTCGGAAAAATAGTAAAATTTCAGAAAAATCCCAAAAAATCACATTTGTTTTAAAATCACTTAAAACCACAAATCTTAAAGTTGAACACCACTTATTTCACAAAATCACCAAATAAATTAGAAACAACGTTAATCTCACGATAACCAATAATTAAAGAAAACCAAAAACCGGTTTAGAGATGAGGGTCCTTGTAACACCCCAACCCGCACCACCTGACCCGGACCGGGGGTTAGATCGAAAAACACAATCGGAGTATAGAAAATAAGCGGAAAAATTAAAACCGACTGACCAGGAGCTACAAACTCTGAGTACGAGAGTCGTAACGTTCATCTGCGCACTACGGAGCTTTAACGTTCCGTTGTGCGTAGATTAGAAAAGCCTAATTTTATAACTAATTTGGATCAGGCCAACGTTATTTTATCGTTGGTTGCCTACGTACATATTGGATACCATCTCTGACGTTATTCTAATATGATCGGATCCGAACGTAGTTCTGCCTAATGGCTAATACATTTACCAAACATCAGAAAATCATATACGATAAAATACGTATATGTTATATCTGAATGATTCATTCGGAATCCAACGGAAATCTTATCAGTCATCAGAGTTAAATGAAAGCCAATAAATCAGAAAACACACATCTCACGTAGGTGAGAAGAATACTAATAAAACACACATCCCACTCTATCATAGAGCGGAGCAGAACACACTACAGAACCTGTTGGATTATATCAGATCATATCATATTTTATCCGACCATACTGGTCATATCAAATCAGAGTATGTCATGTCATAGCAGAGAGCATTTTAGATCACAATAGAATAAATCAAGATGTACAGTCATATAAAGCATATTAAACTAGAAGGTCAAGAAAGCATACTCCCCTCCAATTTCGGAAGTGGCGATGTTCGGAGTTGCTCGTTTCCTTAGAGCGTCTGCCCTTTCTGATCCGAAGACTGCGGCCAGAACCTTTTGTAACTTCTGAATACTTTACCCTTCTGTATAAGACCTGATATTGCCTTTGCTTTGGGAATGCTGGGTAGATACCAGAAAAATCTAGGGATAGATCATTGGAGAGCTGCAAAGAAGGTTATGAGGTATGTACAAGGAACGAAGGATTACATGCTCACATACAGACATTCTGATCATTTAGAACTGGTTGGATACACAAATGCAAACTTTGCTAGTTGTGTTGACTCGAAAAAGTCAACATCGGGTTATATTTTCCTTTTGGCAGGCAGTGTTGTCTCTTGGAAAAGTATTAAGCAAACCCTTATAGCGTCATCGACTATGGAGGCAGAGTTTGTTGCTTGTTATGAGGGCACGTCACATTCTACTTGGCTGATGAACTTTGTTACGGGACTTACTATTATGGATTCCATATCTAGGCCATTAAAGATGTTCTATGATAATAGTACTATTGTGTTCTTCACGAAGAACAACAAGAGTGGAAGTCGGAGTAAGCACATCGACATCAAGTATCTTGTTGTTTGGGATTGTGTTAAAGCAGGGACAATTGTTATTGATCATATAAGTACTGAGCTTATGGTTGTTGATCCAATGACTAAGGGCTTACCCCCTTCTCTGTTTAAGAGTCATGTGGATCGTATGAGTCTTATTAGCTCATCGTGTATTTGATTTTGCTTATGTGCTTCTGGACTTTACTCATTTATCATAGCAGTTACAGTTTCTTTTCTTGTTGTGTTTCATTTTTCAATGCACTTAAGTATGAGATAGTATTTGCAAAATGAGTGGGAGCATGCCTTAACTCATAAATATATTTTGCCACATATAGCACTCAAACAGAATGAATTAGTTGCATCATAATACATGGAAGAGAATGTTCTCATCTGAGGACATAACCGCCTTGATTCATGCGATTATGACATTTTGTAAGAGTATAAAGTTACCACATACAGTTCGAAGGGTATTATTTTTTAAAAAATTATATGCGCATATGAAGTCATTTTAAAGTTTCCTATTACTCACTTGGTTATTTTTTAACTAAAATATTTTTCTCAAATTTAGTTTAATTGAAAGTGGGAGATTTTATTCTTTCTATAGCTCAATTGAGAAGTTGTGACAAGTGGGAGAATGTTGGGCTTTGTTTTTGTAATAAAGCATAAAGTGGCCTAACTGTCTCAATTGACACTATTTTGGGCTTTTAAAAGTGTCTGGGTAATGGGCCTAAGTCAAAATACCCATTAAGCTGTGGTTTTAAGTGGCAAATCTGAACCATTAGATGACCTATGAATGAATGGTCACGATTTTAAGGTTCTTAACAATGGTGTCTTGGTTTAGTTATAAATACACAATTAGCCATCCTAATTCGGTAGCTTAAGTGAGATTACTCTCAGTCAAATTCTCAAATTCTAAAACAAAAACACATTGTAGTTCAGTAGAAGATTAGCAGAAAGGCTTCATTGAAGACTCTAATGGCTACAGGTATGTCTAAGTCTTTTGCATTAAATTCTCACAATAAAGTCATATCTGGGTTTGGGTGGGAGCAGGTCTCTTCCATCATGTGGTGCTTCCTCTGGTTGCCCTAAAGCCATAAGCAATGTGGCTTCTTGGACTTGTGCCGCCATGAGTTCCAGCTTATCTCCGGGAATGATGGCCACAAGAAAACTTGCGGCGTGAGGAGACTGGTTGTCACTAGATTCGAGTTGTCATAGCATCATATTAGGGTCGTCACAAACCAAATCTGCATCTTGTTGGACAGCTAATGGCATTGCACATAGACTAGCTTCATGCCGGAGAAGTTGGCTGGGTCATGGTAGAGGAGGTGGAGGGTGGACCTGCAGTCACAGTGGGTGAACTTCACTATGAATTTTTCTAAAATTGCCGAGAGAGGAGTAGGTAGGGGCAGCCTTAGGGGTTGTTTGGGTACTAAATTGTTAGAAGATTCAGCCTCAATTCAGTACTGAATTTTTAGAATCATGTTTGTGTGTAGAAGCTGTGCTAAACAAAAAATTCATTACTGACGTTAAATTTAGGCCATTTCAAGTCTGAATTGGCCTGAATTACTAAATCACCTGTTCAGTTTCCTCATCACCGTTTTAAAAATTACAGATTCTATATTTTTCAATGGTTATCGTTCATATTGATTTGAGCCTCGAAAAATGTGTCATATAAGTAGGGCCCATTTTAAAAATTTAAAATTACTTACCCTTGTGAGATCTTGTTTGATAAGAGTTCGAATTTAGAAGTGTAATGGTACGAAGAATGTACATATCCGAAGAGAAAGAGTTATATTAATTTAAAATTTTAAAATTAAGTTTGATGTGATATTTAAATTTATTCTAATAAATTTTCTTACTAAATGCAATTCACTTTAGAAGATAATTTTTTTAAATTAATTTATTATTAAATTAATATACTATTAAATTAATTTACTATTAAATTAATTCAGAACCAAACAAAGCACATGAAACTCGGTGTTGCGGCTCCAAGGAGGGCACTGTCGATGACGCTTGTCCTCTCAAATCATCGAGGAAAATCAGCAAAGGAAAGGATTTGTGCGACGAAGATGAATGCTACGTCACCAAGGAGGAGGAATCCTACGGCTCGGCTATTGTTGTTGTGGCTAGGGAGAAGGCCCTGCCGTTTAGAAGTGATAAAGAGTTTTTGCTCATGAAGTCTTAAAACTCTATGCAACAGTGGATGCTGGAAAGGGAAGTGACATGGGACAAATAGAAAGTTAGAAACTTGGCAACCGTTTTGAGTGTTTGAACAGTCCAAGAGGGAAGGGGAATAGGCGGCGATGTCTTATGCTCCCGCGACAGTGGTCTTCGGCGGTGTTGGTTTTGTCGCTATCAGAAGTGAAGTTTGGTCAGAGTTATCTTCTGGCTCCTGTATGAACACTGATGGGGGGAAGGGACTGGCGGAGAAACAAGAATAGACTGGTGGTGTCTATGGATGTTTTCAGTTTACACGAGGAGGACCATGAAAACATGTGAACCGTCGTAGACCGTATTCACTAATTGTTGGTATTGTCGTTTTTATACTAAGACAAGTTTGTTATTACTCCCTCGATCCGTCTTAAAATAAGTGTAACGTTTAATTTTTTTTAAATAAATTAAAATTAATTTATATTAAAAATTAAATAAGTCACTTATTTTAAAACAAAGTGTATATTTATTTTTATGTCGCCGTAAGTTTAAGAAGTTCATGAAACAAAATGCTAAGGAGCGGGGCAATCCACCTCCCTCACCGACGCTCAAAAGAGGCATCTAGTAATACAATTCTGTTCATTGTCTTGGTCGTAGCTAGGGTGTTGTGGTCTTGTGGACTGGACCAAAAGACTCTTGGATTTGCAAAAATACGGTTCACATTCTTTTCTTTTTTCAACATGAGTTCCCTTTGACTTAAGGCAATATGTTGAAATTGGAAGCCAACTTTTAAGCTCCGCGGGAGTTTGAATTTGCAATCAACCATTTTAAACAACGAAAATTATTACGGCCTTTTCGTACATTGCCTGCTTAACTTTTTTTGTGATAATAAGAATCTGCTCTTTGTCTTACATTAATAATTTCACTTAGACAAAATAAATTATTCTATAGTAATAATTTTATTTTATTTTATTTAAGTGGCTGAGTACTTAAAAAAGAGTGTCGTAAGCTTATTTTTTATTATTTTAAATATAAATTTTACTATCAAATAAAAATTATTAAATATAACTATTAATATAAGAGAGGGAATAAATATTTTTAAGAAAAGAAGCTAGCCTAGAAAAGGTTCTAAAAAATATTGATAAGAGTCTTAACAAGGTGAGTTGAATCGATTATTGGCAAAACTTGGTTCAATATCGAAATTTGATTGGCTAACTTGAGCTAGACTTAAATTTAAATAAAGCTCCTACTTTTTAGGTCGAGCTTGACTCAGTTAAGAAATTCAGGGGTAGACTTAAACTCTAAGTTCTAATCTCTTTTATAAAAAACTTAGGTTCAGGCTCAATACGAACTTGAATTTAAGTTAACTGTAATTATTTTATAATTATCTAATCTAATTAATAAAAAAATATATCATAATTTATAAAATATATTTGTGTTTAATCTTGATCCTTATTCAAATTGAATTCAATTTAAATTTGAATTGAGTAGAGGTATATTTAAATTAAACTCAAATTTAATTTGAGTTCAAATATAGGTTATTCGAGTCGCATGGGCTCTGCTCGACGAGCCAGGTAACACTTGATATGGGGCAGTTGGCATGCCCAAGAAGACTCACTAAAATTCTCAACGTCGGCTTATCCTCATTGTCAGATGACCTTCTAGAGGGAGGGGTGCCGGGCTTCTGAGTTGCTAGGTCAATTGACCCTCTTATCCCATGTCACTCTACGAATAAAGGATAATGATTTTTACATTATTTTCAATTAAACAAAGTATAATTAAAAAATATTTTTATTATTATATAAAACCCATTTTCTTTTACAGATCATAATAATTATACTCTATTTTTTATCTAATAAAATTTTATATAATTTTTTATTCTAAAGGAGACAAAAAAAATCGAATTAAAATTTAGTGTAAGATTTTATTAAATAAAAATTAAATAAAAAGTTATTATTAATTTTATAAATAATTTAATATAAAAATTTATTAGACAGAAAGTGGTGTAGGGTTTGAGCATCCCACGTGAAAAAACGGAAGACTCTTTGGATTTCATCGTATATCTAGGCAGGATCGGCATGATTTCGTTCAACAGAAGCGGCGGCGTTCTGGTAAAGCCCCACATATGTCTCCACCCCCGCACTTCCTTTTCAAATAATTATTAAGAATGCAAGGCAGAAAAGTCGCCGATGAACACATGTACTAGAGTCGTCGTCTTCGGACACTTCAAAGGCACATATCATCGCATTTCTTAATTTCATTCTACCAATTTTTGGTGTAGAATACTGATATAGCTGTAACTGAATTATCGGGTATAAAAGGCAGTGTCGAGTGTGCTTCTGCTATTCCTACGTCTTCTTTCTTTCTTCGATTCTAGCTGCTGTCCTTGGCAGAGACGAGTCAGGTTGCTCGTACCGGGCTGCTGCTTCAATTCCAGCACCGCTACAACTGCTAGGGCGGGAAACGGGCAACTGCGGGCGCTAATGGAGAGTACCCTCAAGGAGATGAGAGACGGGGCCTCCGTCTTGGACATGGACCCCAATTCCACCATCGGAGGGGGTGTTGAGGATGCCTATGGCGAGGATCGCGCTACCCAGGATTACCCCATCACTCCCTGGACCGTCAGTGTTGCCAGGTGAATCTCGAATTTTAGCTTCTTCTTTCTTCATTTCCCCCTCTTTTGTTTTTCGTCGTTTCTCTTCTTTTGCGAAAATTTTTCACTGGCAATTTTTTTACGATCCTTTTTTCCTTCTTTTCTTGTTTGAATATGATATAACTCGTCGTTTTGTGTTTGTTCTACTTTGTTAAGGTAAAAAAAAAATAAAAACACAGGTTTATACTAAGATTCGTTGATGTCGATGGAACTTCCTGATCCCGGTGCTTTTTCAGGCTGCTTGATTTTGATTATTTTAGTCTGGAAGTTTGGGCGATTTTCGAATTCACTGATCTAAAATATTGGTCGATGAACACGGACATAAATTTTTTGTACGATAACCATTCAGATCCAAGACACCAGAATGTTTAATATGTGATTTTGCTCTTTTCTGCTCAGTTTAAATTGCCTCTGTTTGTGTTAGTCAACATGTCGGAAATTGAATGCATCACTGCCTTTTACACGAGAATGCCTCGCTTCTATAGACTTGCACCTATTCTAATGACTCTTTTGATTCCTTGCGTTTTTGGTGAATACGGATCGATTTGTGTTATATTATTAGAGAAAATAATTAAATTGCATAATTCTCACAGTATATTATGCCTCGTGTTGTCCGTATCCTTATAACCTGAATTTCATGGTGCTAATTAATCCTATTCTATAGTGGGTATTCATTGTTGAGGGACCCTCACCACAACAAAGGGCTTGCCTTCTCTGAGAAGGAGAGAGATGCTCACTACCTACGAGGCCTTTTGCCTCCAGTATGTGTGTCTCAAGAGCTTCAGGTATATTAGCCTCTTTGCTTCAATTGTTGGTCACGTTCTTCACATCTCGTCCTGACTTTGCTAACCCCTCTTTGCTACCTCGGCTTCCAGGAAAAGAAGCTCATGCACAATCTTCGTCAATATCAAGTTCCGCTGCAGAAGTATATGGCGCTCATGGAACTTGAGGTAATGTGCTGATCACATGCTTTCAATTAAGAAGCTTATTTTCAACTTGAATGTCTATATATGTGACCATTTTCTTATTTCAGGAAAGAAATGAAAGGCTGTTTTACAAGCTTCTCATTGATAATGTTGAGGAGTTGCTGCCAATTGTCTACACTCCAACTGTTGGTGAAGCTTGCCAGAAATATGGGAGCATTTTTAAGCGGCCTCAGGGTCTCTATATCAGCTTGAAAGAAAAGTACGCGTCTCTAGATTTTACTTTATATTCTAAGAGATTGTG